>OZ007511.1:10461659-10584544 GCA_963931865.1 Axinella damicornis
GACAGAGTAGATGTGGGAATTTTCTCCCAAGTAATACCTGACCAAAAACAACGCATGGGGACCAGTGAATTTGGGCACATAATGAGATTCATACTAGCTATAGTCAGTAACCTTGTGAAGCCATGTATTTCAAGTGGTTGCTAAAAGTAATCAATGTGCAGAGGCTGGCCAAGGGCACATTGTGCTTTTAGACCAGACCACAAAGGGCACATTAGAAGCCAAAAGGGCACAGTGCCCTTCGGTAGAGGCCTAGCAAGAACACGCAGGGCCACTGACCTGCCCAGGATATGGTGGCCTCAAAGTTACTCTATAGATTGCCCAGTGTCTCTGCTCCCATACTTCACACTTATGGTGCGAAGAGGTATCATCTTGATTAGTGCCCCTTATTTACGTACTGTACATGAACTATCATGTACATACAAAGCATGACTGTGTATGTGTACGTGCGAGTGTGTGTGTGGTGGGTATGTGTGAGTGTGTGTGTGGTAGGTATGTGTGAGTGTGTGTGTTGTGGATGTGTGATTGCGTGTGTGGTGGATGTCTGAGTGTGTGTGTGTGGTGGAAATGTCTACTTCACTGTGATCAGCCTACCAGAAAGCTAGTCTCATTACCTGCAGCTTGATCTCCGATTCTTTGGCAATACTCTGAATTTCATTCACATCTCCAACAGCCAAACCAGTCTACAAAAGAAAAATGATGCAATCATAATGTCTCACAGTGGTGGTACATTATTACTCTCTACTTAATCTGCAATTGAAATCGTGATGCGCCGCACCTACCGCTGATGCGCTCGGCAATTATTCTGTGGCAATAGTTGGTAGCTTAGGAATGCAAATACCAGTTCAGGCTAATGAAAGGTTTGCTGAAGTGGTGGACGCTCCCCCAAGTGCTGAAACTCAGGGTGTAGTTAGCTCACTGTCTCCGGCTGCTCACTGTCTCCGGCTATGAGACACATGACAGGATGTATGTACCATCACATGTGCATTAGCCTAATGCACATGTGATGGTACATCCTGTTTACATGTGTTTTAGCGATGGACACTGTGGATGAGTTGACAGAGCCAGTGTGACACAGTCAGCAGCTCAATCGCTTACTATACTCTTCATAGCCGGAGACAGTGAGCTAACTAGTGGAAAACAGCTGCAGTGAGCTAACTACACCATGACTTTCAGCACTTGGGGGAGCGTGCACCACTTCAGCAAACCTTTCTGGTTTGCCATCTTACAAAGGCTAGCTTTTGACTGCACATCACGCCTTCTAATTATACTCATGTGTGCGAGGAATTCTCTGTACATATGCATATTCCTAATAAATGTGTAAGTGGGTGTCAGTGGCCATGATTGTGTATAGCTAGAATCCTTATCACATGACGCTCACTACATGACGAAACAATGTTTCCTTACAAGGAGTACAATTACACATCAGCAGCTTCTTTCATTTCAACATGAGAATGCAATAGACTGCGAGCATTGCAATGAGAAACATATCTCTTACCAGGTAATTGTTAAGCAGGAGTGGCATCGACACTAGGAAGATGATCCAGAGAAGGAATGAAACAGCGGGAAAGGCTATCTCCATTTCACCCTCCTCTTGATGGAAAACAGTGTCGTAGTCCAGTTCTCCGATGGTCATAGCCATCACTTTCACTAGGGCACGTCCAGGATGGGAAAAGGCATTCCGCTAGAGGAAGAGTGAAAAGGGAATTAAGGGAGGAGAGAGAGAGGAGGAGGAGAGAGAGAGGAGGAGGAAAGAGAGATGGAAAAAAGGGTAGGGTGAGTGGGTGGGTGGGTGAAAGGGGGGAAGGAAGGAGGGAGTGAGGGAGGGGAAAACTGAAGTGCAGAGCATTTTCACATCACTGGAGATTAAGGTTATGATGTGCAATTCGACAAAAAATTTTTGCTGGTAAGTTAGCCGCTTAATATCTCAGGAAGTATAACAGATATTCATCTGAAACAAGTTGCATTCCAACATGGAGAGCAATCCCTCAAGAAAGTAAGTGCGTGCTGAGCTGAAAGTATGCATGGTTAAAACAATAATAGCTTACCGTTTCATCAGGCTCAAAGAACTGCAGGTAAAACGCCAGTCCAAATGCAGTTATCAAAAGCAAAGCCAGTAAAGTCACTTTCAGATACGACTTCATGACATGTATAAACATGAGGACATAGACACCTGTGAGAGGCCACTTTTGGAGAAATACGATCAGTACAATCCATCCCAGGAAGATCGCTATCACTCCCAACTGCCACTGCCAGCGGTACACACACAGGCATGGTGTAGCAAACACAAACACAAAGATTATCGAGCAAAGGTAAAGTGGAATCTCTGCCCAGTTGACCCAGTCCAGCAGATACTTCAACGGATGTCTCATTTGTACAATCTCCACTGCCAGTCGTAGAACAGCCAACATGATCGTAGCGACAGCAGCAAAGTAGAGGAAATTGTGCTCCACTGTTGACAAACCTACAATGATCGAAGGATATTGAGTCATTTGGATCCTGAATGGATTACACTCCTGAACGATGCTCAATCAGGCTCACCTTCACAGTCATCTGGCTGAGTTCCGTTGAAGGATCCATTGAAAACATTTTCACCTAATGATACAGAATTGGAAGATCGTTTCATTTTGGTAAAGCATTCCCACAATCCTTTGACCATGTGTGTATGGTATAGCTATATCATAGAGTCAGTAGACTCTATGTGTAGAGAGCATGCACAGACACGTAACACAAATCTTCAAATCCAGTAAACTTATATGCACCACTAGGAGTCCTGTTGGTCATGAAAACACTCAAAGGTGAATGGTGCGTTGTTATAGCTTACAAGCATCATGAAAGTACTAAACCAGAGGCCAAAATCGGTGTTCTTCTTTCTTCATGCAGATAGGCTAGCTCAATATTGCACGAATCTCTCATACACACACAGTAACAGACAGCAACTGTACTATCAATACATTTAAGATTTTACTGTCCGTGTGTGTAACGGATGTTCGGGGGGGTAGGGCTAGACTAGTGACGTGTATACCTGTATATTATCTATGGTATCGAGAAGTGGTCACAACCGGAGAGCAGTAGTTGAAGCAGGCACAGCCGGAGATGGACGGACGCGATTGGGAAGCAGCAGCGGAAGCGGACACAATCAGGGAGTAGCAGCTGAACTGGATGCGATCTGGGAGCAGTAGCAGTGAGGCAGACGCTATCTGGGAGCAGTAACTGAGGTGGATGCAATCGGGGAGCAGCAGGTGAAGTGGATGGAATCAATATTGTGGCGCCGGAGGTGAGAGTTCATCAGACCCATCTGCAGAGAGAGCTGCCCGGCACTGACTGCTTACATAGGCGAATGAGGGGGGAAGTAGCTGAGCAAGCAAAGCGAGCGAAGCTACTTGTAATTATTATTACTGAGTTTCAGCTACAGTATGCCTAATTTTGAATGTGAAACGATGACGATAATTGTAAAACCATGACGATACAATTGTGATTGGCTCTTAATGTCCTGATATTTCCCTCATCCCTACTAGCATCTCTATCTATCTGACTATCCCTACGTCTTGTTTAACATTTTTATTACTTGAATATTCAGACAGATATATCCTGAAAACAAATCTCTTTGGTCAAAAACGTTCGGTACTGTAAATCAGTTCCTAGAATAGTGCAGTCATGCTTTGCACAACTGTTGGCCAAGTTTTGAATCCAGTGTATGATTAATAACACTTATGGAACAGTGGCCATACCCAAACCGGTAGGCTCGCTTACACGTTGTCTCCAGGGGACTGAGAGCTACCAGCCCAAATGCTGTCAGGAATGTCAGAAAGAGGATGTAGAGGGAGAGATTTGTGAAGAACATTTTCCGGCCAAAACTGTCCCACTTGGCCTTCAAGAGGCTTGTCACAAGTGGGTGCTTTAGGAGGTTGTGATGATTGTATTTCATCTGTAAACAACAAAAGGAATACTGATTGCACAATGGTATGAAGATTTAAAGTGTGTAGATGTGTAGCCACATATGCATGTGGCAGTCCACATAATAATCTCTCGTCAGTTATGCTAATTCGCTTGTCTAGCAAGCTAGTGTTCTTACCTGACGCCAGACCTCTGCAGCACTGACATTGCTGACACAGGCGAATGAGTACATGTAGCTGACTCGAGCGAAATTACTTGCACAATTATGTAATGTATATCTAGCCAGTCCATAATCTTTGCACTTTGCAGGTTACAATTAAACACAGGATATCTAATTGACTAGGGGCAGAGACAGCTACCAAAAAGTGGGGGGGGGGGGGGGGGGGGGGGGGGGGGGGGCTAATAGCACAATTGCACACTGCCGAAGGCAGTGCATAGAGGTGTGTAGTGCTGATCAGTCTGCACGAAGCGCGGAAATTTTTTTCGCCTTCATTCTAAGAATCTTCAGTTATCAGGATGGGCTCTTGTGGCATCTTTGCTAGATTTCGTTGTATAGGGTCAAAGTTTACTTGAATGGGCGCCCACCCTTTTATCTATGGCTAGTGTCAGGCATACCTCGTGCGACAGAAAATGGAGCGCATATGTGAACGTTTTGAGATGTTCTACATGTATCTGAGGTAAGAAACTTTGCTTGCAGAAAGTCTCTGTATCTATGGTGTCTATGTGTGTTGGCTTGGCTGTGAAGATTAAGATACAGGGCCTCGGGACCTCCACTCAGTGAGCACTTGATGGTAGTGATAACACCACGGTGAGCAGTGCTATTGCTAGTGACTCCAGCGATGTAGATGTACTGGGAGGGCTCCGCACTTGGTGTACGTAAACAAAGGTGGGCACTCTTTCGGGGTTGAATGTTGAAAGAGCGCCCACCCCCTTGTTTGGCGAACATGTAAGGTTCACCACCCATTGGCGCTCTTTAGCGAGAGTACAGTATGACTACATTTGTAACTTACTATCAGGTAGAGAGGATGCCCTTTGCTTTGGAACTTGTTTGTTCGGAGTGAGTCTTTCTCCCCACTCGGGTCAGGTCCACAAGTGCTCGAGATCTGTTAGCAAAATAGGAGGCAGCTAATATGGAGTCAGAAAAACTGCTGCTGAAGACAAAGTGCATGGTCTAACTCAACAATCACTAATTACTCAACAATCACTAATTACTCAACAATCACTAATTACGAAACACAGTAGCAAATAGATTGTAGATTACTGTCAACAAGCATTACCATGGTAACAGGCTTATAAGCACATAATTGTTGGGGTCAAAGTTCAATTGCTTTAACTCTATTTTTGCCTATATAGATACGAAATCGTGCGCAAATGCTAACAAAACGTAAAGTCAGCACAACACGAAGATGCATGAATCAACTGGAAACGATGCACAGAGGTAATATATGCCCTCAAGGGATACGAATGGGGATTTGCACAAATTTACTCGCCTGAACAGTATTCATCAACTTACTTCGTACTTCAAGTTGATCCTGGACAGGGTTCTACCCTGCATCACCTCAAGCATTCATAGACGAATGAAGAGAGGAACAAAAGCTTCGGAAATGGGTACATTTTCGTACCCGTATAGACCACAAATTATAAGCTTCACACTATCATCGGTAGTCACTTGGCAGTTTTCACACCGCTAGCATCCATATCAATTGCGGACAAAGACTGCCCTTTTCCTACACTCAAAAACTTTTCATCGTAGTCGTTGATACTTTGGATGGCAGAAACAAGAACAACACAGCAATCCACACAACGCAAATGTACTGCGATGTACATGTATCATCCACGGACCAATAACGTAATTCCGTAATCTATCCACGTAGTGTGAAATTGATGAGACATGCCTTAACATACCTGAGCATCAACGCAGCACTTCCTACAGGAGGTTGAAATAAACATTTAAATGCAGTGAAATTCTATTCCTGAGATGTCATAATTATTGATTGAAAGTTACCCAGTTGGTGCTGAGGAACACTCCTCCAGGAGGTCATAGTGGTAAGTGACTTGGTATTCCTTGCTGGTAGGATGAATTACATTGGTGTAGTCCTTCATTGGGCCTTTGTTGGTCTCAACACAGTTACTCAATGCAACCTCAGCAACATCTGCGTAGAAAACATGATTGCTACTTGTACATCATGAATGATGTCATGCTCAGTATCCATGCACTGCAGGGGCGTCGGAAGCAATTTACTGTTGGTGTGGTGATGGTTTGCGCGCGGAGCGCGCGCGAAATTTTTTACGTTACATTAATTATTCATGAACAGTCGCGCACGTATTACGGGGTATAGCTGGGATTCGTAGACTTGTTGCTGTAGTCTGCGCTCGCAGAGTATGATGCCTCACAATTATTATGAACGTGTAAAGGCCATTGCTTATTCAGGCCAGAAAATTAAGAGTTCGGTTTGTGGTTCTGCGATCACGCGACTACTGTACACAATGAATTTTAAATAAGCACTTGGTCAAGGATTGGTCCGGCGGCCGCGGGACCTGCGGGACCGGCTCCGGCGCCCCTGCACCCCTCACTGTGTACATTGTTACTACACTCCTGGTAAGGGGAAAATGATATAAATGTAACTCCTGGGCCCAGTGGAGGACATGGATTACACTGTCATGATTTAGCCTCGAACCCAGGTGTGGAGGAGGGGGAGAGAGTGCCTGGTATCCACTGTTTGCTCATGCACTTAATTTCCCGACATTCTGGGAATCCCGGATAAGACTGTGTCATCTTTACGCAAGACTTAGACCAGGCTGTTTCGTACCTCCAGCGACCTGGATGTGCAGTGATGACACTCAAACCTGAGCAGAGGGCATCTTTGAAGTGAGTATACGAAGAGACTCTGGCTACGCACTGGTTTTGGACATTTGGTAAGTCATTGTGTTATACCGTTCGTGTTTGATGTGAAGCTTGCCCGAGATGATAGCGTAGTCACTGTATCCCTCATGGCATTGATGACAGACCAAGTTCCAAGCATGAGAGTGAAAGCTGCGATCATGTCTTTGTTGTTTCGTTGTGTGGTATATAGACATCATTTTTCACGCCTGGAAAGTTTTGCGACATCATCTGCATAAATCCACGTGGTTTTATGTCATAATTACAGTGGATACCAGGCACTCTCTCCCCCTCCTCTGCGCCTGGGTTTGAGGCTATGTCATGATTGTGACCCAAACATGTTTTGGTACTGAAACTTGATGGTGGATTGAGTTATGAGGGCTTAATTTTGTCTTCCACTGTCTTCCCATTGGCTGCCATTGCTAACGTAAGGGGACCAAAATGTGAACTAGCTGTACAACTTAGCCAGGTTACAAATCTAGCTGTGAATGCGAGTTTGTGGATGCAGTCATAGTCCACTGAGGCATCCAAGAGGTGAGAGAAAGATCTGAGGCTTTAATTGTTCTGAAAGGAAAGTTTGCTCAATCTTAAAACGGGAGTGGAGATGCAGTTCTTTATTTCGTGTGCATGGTGAGATGGGCCATGATTCATCACAATTCTACCAGGAGTATGGTTTCCACTCGTGAGTTAATTACAGGTAGATGCATGTGGCTTCTGTTACTGCAGTACTAGTACATGAGGTGGGAAATCAGCATCTATAGCTACCACTTCAGAATCTGGGTAAGTTCCTATGTAGCCTCGTTCCCAGGCCCGAGAACGAGGCTAGTTCCTACGTAGAACATAAGACTTCAGACGGGAGCCCTGGACGTTCAGGAATTGACATAATGAATACAACATTTACCTGGCATTTTGACGATCAGATTGGTTAGAGGCGTCATCATGGCCTGCAGCTCTGGATGGTCATCGTCACATTGCGTCTTCTGTTTCATCATCGTCTCCCACTCCTCGTGAGCCAGTAAAAGTGAAGCAATTTCACTGCAATTACACATCAAAAATCAGGCATCAAAGGGTTACAATTTACTCCAGAAAGTGCACGTTCCAATATAGCACCAACTAGTCTAACATCTTGAAAAACAGAATTAGGTCTAGCAACAGCTGAACTGCTTACTTTTTAGCACACACACATTGAACTAACAATACCTTTGGTGGGCTCTAATGGCCAGGTGAAGACAGTTGTTGCCTAAGGCATCCAACACAGTTGGGTCTGCTCCTCTTTCAAGCAGGTAGCTTGCAGTCTCTATGTGTCCACTGTAACAGGCCAAGTGCAGTGGTGTTCTCTGGAGTGTTGAAAATTATGCAGCTTCAGCAAGCGAAGACAGACTCCCCACTGCCAGTTACATGCACATTTTACGTACCAGTCTGTAGCCCTTGCGATGGATGTCTCCACCATTCCTGACAAGGATTTCAACAATTTCAAGATGGCCTTTGCTGGCTGCAATGTGTAGAGGTACTATTTGCTGTTTGTGGGAAAAAAAGGTTAGTTAAGCACTTCAGCTGACTGTATACGACTATATAAATTTGAGTGCTGTATTCGTATCGAGAGCAACTCCCAGTTGCAAACTGACCAAGCATGCATGTATGGAACTAGCCTGACTCTGATCTTGTTGCTTGTCATCATCTTTGTCTTTCATCCCTTCAAATTTTCCTGATGTGATGTTGATTCCTGAAATATACAAGTTTAACAGGAAGTAACATGCTTTAATTTGGTCGTGCACACATACGGTAGGTGTCTTTAAAATTGATGCTGAGATTCGGAATGCTTTTCCAGCATGCATTTGCGGCGCAGCTTCACCACAAACCGGAAGGCTTCTTCCAAAAACCAGAAGGCAATATCTTGCAAGAATCGGAACTTTTTTCCCCGAAGATGTGGAAGGGTTCTACTGAAGAGCGCTGGCTTTGTACATAAGTACTTAAGTGCAGCTTAGCATTATGGATCTTCCAGAGCATTGTTTAGGCCTTCAGAGCTGCGTTTAGGTCTTCCGGAGCTGACTTTGTTGGGTAAATCTGGTGCCATGACAGAAACAGGTCGGCAAAAGTGTCATTTTTAAAGATGCATACCATATGTGGCATGGTGTATCAGCACTCACCAACTCCCAGTTTGATCGATGCTTCAACCATTTCTGCGGAACCAGCTTCAGCTGCATGGTGCAATGCCAGTGTGCTACTGGCTCTTGAGCTCCCAGTGAACATCTCTGCCAGGTTCAATCCTTGCTCCTTCTCAAACCAGTCAATCCAAGCCATACAAGAATCAAACGATTCCTTATTGTTCTGAACAATGGCAGCTTCGAGGCGATCAAATGTGCCATTAATGGCATCATTCTATGAAATAAACATACAGCATTATTAGCTATATACTGGTAGAGAAAATGTGCAACGTAATGTTACTTCAGAGGATAGAAATTGATGTCATTTTTGATTCCTGGCATCGGGGGCATGGAGAGAATGGTAAGTGTACCAGAGGTAGTGAGTGGGCGGGTTGAAGGGTTCACAGACTCACCATGGGGGGGCATGGAGAGAATGGTAAGTATACCAGAGGTAGTGAGTGGGCGGGTTGAAGGGTTCACAGACTCACCATGGGGGGGCATGGAGAGAATGGTAAGTATACCAGAGGTAGTGAGTGGGCGGGTTGAAGGGTTCACAGACTCACCATGGGGGGGCATGGAGAGAATGGTAAGTATACCAGAGGTAGTGAGTGGGCGGGTTGAAGGGTTCACAGACTCACCATGGTTAGTTGGGATGAGCTTGCCCTATTGACGACTAGCATTGGCTACCAGTAGTGAAGTTTCCACTTTGTATAAGTTCCTAATGAAATTATTTAGTACATATTAACAGGAAAAGAGGAGCTAACCTGTTGTGCACCATGTTCAATGAGGAATATGACCACTTCATTGTGGCCATACCTGGCTGACTTATACACTGGAGTGTGCTGTAATAGAAAGACATGTATAGATGACCTGATACGAATTCGGAAGTCATATCCTGAGAGCAGATTTGTCCCTGCTGCTACATGGAACCCAGAACAACATGCAGATCTGATAGCAGGAAACCTACCACACATGCATGCAACGATATAGTTAAGGTTACGGGCTCGTCGTGCAGTGGGTGTGGCCAGACAATATGTTAAACCCCATTTTTCTTGCACAGGAATTAAGCTAGTGAAATCAAACTTACTCGACACAAAGCAGGGAGGGCAGACCATCACTATAGTATAGCTCACGCTGTAGCCATTGTACACTGCAATTCCATGCAGCAAACTATTCACCAAAAATCTCCAGTGTGAAGACTGCCAGCAACTCGATTCTACTATTTGGAGACATGCCATCAGAAGCACTAGGGCGTGATGGAAGCGTTTTATGGCTAGGCTGAGCAGTGCTAAAAAGAACGACCCTTGAGTGTGAATCTTGACTCCCCTCTTTGGAATACAGCGCCGTATAACTTTGGAATGGTCATCAGTATTTACAAAAACGCTTCGTCCGGCCCTATCTACACTGTTTGTGCCTATTTCAATACAGTCTTCCATCAGATCACACTGTTTTATTTTTGGCGACAAAAAACTATGAAATAGCGCTTAAGTATACGGTGTGCGTATCCGCGTGCAGGGATCCCGTAACCTTAACACATGGATTCAGATCGTTAAGTTATTACTGTTCATAATTATTTCTCATGATCACATACTGTCTGCCAAAACATTAACAGCTACATGCAGTTGCAAACATAAAGTTTGCTAACATTGATTCAGTGATTGCCTACAAGAACATCTCACAAAATCAACTGACCTCCTTTTCATCACGAGCGTTAACATTGGAATCATGGCCCACAAGGTATTTCACAACCTCCAGGTTGCCTTGCCTTGCAGCTTTGTGCAGTGGAGTGCTCTGTGGTGGTAAATTAAGTGACTCAAAATAGCTAAAATACAAAGTTATGCAGGAAAGCACTCAGGAAGTGATCTCATTGCATGATACAGCACTTGACCAATGCCTATGTATACAATAAGTGTGTTTGCAACTTGTCTCGTAAACTGGGGGAGGGGGACACAATCAGCAATTATTATAAGTAACTAATCCCAAAGTGAAACATGTAAGTTGCTTTTAGTATACAACTAGCTACAAGAATCCTTGTGCTATGAATTTGACTGAACTAACCTCTTCATCATCTTCGCTATTGACATCTGCATTTTTCTCAACGAGGTATTTCACAACATCCAGATTGCCTTTCGTGACTGCGTAGTGCAATGGGGTGTTCTGGGGTATTAGAGTGATACACAAGGATATAAGACTGCTTCCTTAATTGCATTAGCATTTTAACTTACTGTACTAAAGTTGTAATGCAGATTTAAACTGAAATTACATGGCTACAGTGACCAATAAAATACAAAGTTCGATTTTTGCACAGTTTACATGTAGCAGTGCAAAAAACTTGAAATTCATAATGGCACCCCTGGCAGAAATGGCATGTAGTAACAACGTTTGTAAGGAGAAAAGGCAGCGAAAGTCTGACAACCAGGAACAAACATGACCACTATGCAATATCTTTGCTTACACCTCGCCTTGCAAACTCACTCTGACTCAAGTACATGTACCTTGTGAGGCATTTTCTTATGTAGTTCTAATCTTGTGTCACCATTTGGCCAACTGAATTTCTATTATTGCGTTACATTTTTACAGTGACACATAATTAGAGCACATACGGTAGACAAAATTAGCTACGCTTGGATGAGCATTCCCACTGGGCAACTGTTGCTTATACATCAGTAGTAACCATGGTTTCCTCTTTGATCCATGATTCAGTGGTAAAATTAATGGTACTGCGGATTCAGTTCCGTTTGAACATTGCATGTTCCATGGATTTCACGGAAACTGTGTTCTGCAAAAATGACAGTCACACAAAGTGCCCACATAGCTTCTTGACTCCAGCAATATTCCTGGCCATGTCATTTCTGTGAAGCTCCACCCACTGGAAGTTCTTACCGCTAATGCTAAAAGCATGGTGATGGAATACGCAATGTTCAATCGGAATTGAAAATACTCTCTAGTATAACTACCACTAATGAATCCATACACCAGGCTGTGGTTGCTTAGGGTACAGATATAGTGCTTAGTGTAGTCATTGTACAAAAGTATTTCTTAAACCAGTTACAAACATGTAATTGCAACAGCTGTGCAAACCACATGGGGCAGCCTACATGTACCTTGCCAATAAGCACCACAGCCACAGCTGTGAGCATGCATCTTGACGGGTATACCAAAGAAGGGGTGGACTCGCTACGCATTCTTCCGTATAATTAGCAAAGTCAATGGTCAACAGCTGAAAAACAGTGCAGTCAACTGTCAAAGCCTTGAAAATCAGCGTGGTCAATGGCCAAACCAAAGAAAAGAGTGGCCGTAGCTGTGACTACAGAGTCTATGGGCGCAACCTCCCCTTGTAGGTACATCAAATGGTTTCCATGGTGACACCCACACATCATGGTATAATTATACGTAAATAATTGCTGGTGCATGCTGTTTATCTCACAAAAGAAGTTAAAGAAACATACCTCCAAATCATCCTTGCTGTTAGTGTCTGCTTTCTGTTCCACAAGGTACCTCACAACTTCATAGTGACCTTCCTTTGCTGCACAGTGGAGTGGGGTCATCTGCCAAATGAACACCAGACAAAAACTGATCAGTCTGCAATACGCCAGCACACTACACTGTAGCTTATCCTGTAAAAGAGATTCTGGAGAGCTCGGGAGGCTTGTATGACACGCATCAATGTGCAGGGAGGGGACTACCAGTATAAGCCTCTCGGACAGGACGGCAAGCTGCCGAAAACGTATTACAATTAGAGATTAAATTGCAAAATATTTGGGATTTCCCTTGCCGAAATTAGAGACATTTTCATAATTTTGCGTGAAGGGGTGCCGAATAATTAGGGATGCCGAATTTTTAGAAGATATGCGGTATATGTGCCTCTTTCCAACGAAGCTCAGCAGTACATCTAAATTCAAAGGGTCAAAATTGGTTCTTGCTGCATGCACCACCTAGCCTTGTTCCCAGGCTCTCCCATACACGAATGAAAAAAGATATTTGTATTGCGAGAAATATATGTCACAGTTAGAGAGAACTGAATTGTGTGTCGGTGCATAATCGCAAGTTATGCTGAATTCCATTGAAGCTGCAAGCCAAACGCACCCAGTAGCAGCCAAATGAGCCTGGAGCAGGGTTTCTTTTAGGATGAAAATGTTTTGCCCCCCCCCCCCCTTGAGATTTCAACCCAGACCCCCCTAATTGGCACACTGTTACGCACAATTCAATCGCCTCAATCGCCCCCCCCCCCCCCCCCCCCCCCCCCCCCCCCCCCCCCCCAAAGTTTCTCTATGTTCTGTTTTGCCCCCCTTGTGATATTTTCTGAAATAAACCCTGGCCTAGAGAATACCCATAAGCTCATAAGAATTTTATGTAGGAGGTTTCATATTAGGCGTTAATACTTTGTACATGCACTTCTGCATGTAGTATATATTCGCAATACCACTCTTTCACCCTTTTGTAGGATGAGGAGCGCATCCACAGGGAGCATGACTTTGTGACTAATACAGACAGTGAATTCAAACATGTTGCACACTGCAAAACAAAGGGGTTGTTTTAACCCAGCTGTAGGGGTATATCCGTTTAACACCTCTCCAATCCCAGACATGCAGATGGGTAAACAATTAAGCCAAACCAAATCTGTACAATTAAAATGTTGCAAAAATGTTGGAAGGGAATTGCACTTCCGTGTATTTTTCTACGGTTTGTGCAATTAGGGGATTATAGGAATCACAAGTGCAGCTGCACTTCTAGCATTCCAATAATACTTTGCTACTTACATGACTTAGCTTAATTGTTTACTTGTGGTCTAGCAAGTTGCTCTGGTCATGCACGCACACATTGTTTGGTAGTGAAGCTGCAACTGTGACAACCCCACCTGGGTTAAAGCAACCCTTCTGAATTTGCAGAGTTAGCTAGCTATAGAAATGCTGCTCAAGACTTTTGTTTGTGATGGGTGGGCCCTTAATACACTGCTTTTGAACTCTGTGCAGTAACTTTCATGTGAAGAGGGGCTGGGCGCTTGATAAGTGCATGGTGGGTGCTTGATACGTACTCTACGGTATGATCTTGCTGTGGAAACACAGAGCAATAGCTATCATAGAATTAGTATGTAGTAGTTAGACCACGCCACCAAGGGGTTTATCGGAAATACACAAAGTAACAACAAGACTGAGGGCGAAGCCCGAGGTCTGAATATTACTGAGTGCATTTCTGGGGAATGGCATACACACTGCCATGGCTGGTATATATCGTGGGGACATGACAAACACACCGCGCTACCTGCACTCCAAAGTTTCTCGATCGCAGGGAGTCACCGGGCATTAAGACAACTTTGACACCTACTCTCTCAGGGAATTGGGACAGACATCCCATGGTTGCAGCACTCCTAAGTACTTGCAGCACACTTTTCTTCCATTGGTAAGCGTGTGCCCCATGCTTTTGTCTAATTTACAGGACTTCCGGTGCAATATATACTGCACTGGGCAATATGTATCAGATTTCACCAGATATGATTTGTGCGGGCTCTTCACCATATAATGCCCTGTCAGCACCTTTGATAGTAAAGCTTCCCATGATACAAGTAGGGATAGCACAGAAGTGCAAGGAAAAATCTCTCAAAACTCAACTAACTTATAACAGACAACATACCAGAAGGATATGCATTGAGCCATTCACTTTTACCATACAACTAACCTGATTTTCATCTCTGCTCTCTACATCAGCACCTTGAATAATGAGGCACTTGACAACGTCTAATTTGCCGTTCCTTGCTGCACAGTGGAGGGGAGAGGTCTGAGAAAGAACACAAAGATGATCTGTTTAACACAATTATCCATCCTAAGTAACGTACAGCTACGTTCCTCATCAGGAGCGCATAGTGACGTAAGAGCAGAAGGAAGGGAAGGAGAGTGCAATGACCATATGCATGCAAAATATTAAAATTGAACATGGTAGTCCCGTTACTATTTGTAGTGCACACGTGTATTGTTGTTTCTCTGTGATGTCATTGACCAAGGTGCCAAAGAGAGGACATAGTGCCTGTAAGGGCAGCAGGATGTTTCCCAACAGTCATCAACTCCAGCAAAAAGCCGAAGGGCCGAACATTTCTCCACTTAGTACTAGTGGAGACACCCCGGAGGTCTCCTCACTTGGCTGAGAAGTGGCACGATCGACTACATTGTCATACAGCACTCTCTCAAGGTCTGTCACTATTCAGTCACTCCACTGCTTCACTACAAATGGGGTTTTGATACCGGCTTTTCTCCTGTCTTCTATATTGCTTAAAGGGAGAAGAGTTGATTCACTTCAGTTGCATCTCAGTGCCTCCTCTACTGTGGTGATCAATGAGCACACACGTGCAGCTTACTCTGATCCTATTAGTATAGCTCTGAAAGGAAACCCTATAGGCCTGTTGAGAATCGGATCAAGGTTCTTAGCTAGGAGTCGGAATGCATCTCACTCTAGGTTTCCTCCCCACTGTGGTGATCAAGGAATGAGCACACAAGACACAGTACAAGTGCAGCCTAGCTAGCTAGCTGCTTTGATCCTATTACAGCCACCATACATAACCTAGGTCAAATTTCTTAGTTCCGGGTAAAACAAGGAGGAAGAGTGCTAGTTATAGTAGTCATCCTTCATCATGTCTCCGTATATAGTATCAACTCCCACTGAATTCTTTTCAAGAGCATGAATTAAGGTCGATGTCGCTATAGCTACTCAAGTATCACTCAAATATCAGCTTCCACTATGAGCCAAATAGTTTGCTTTGTAGTAGCTACACTCATCTGTGGTCTAAGCGAACTTCCCACTGCTTGTCAGTTGTTTCTGTGCTCCAGAATTGTCACTCTTCACATTGTTCTTTATGGGCTATCAGAGAATGCGGTATCGTTCTCTATTTAGAGATGGCCAAGGAAATGTCGAATTTACCATACTGATGCACTAGCAGCCAACTTAGGAGAAGGTACAAAGCCCCAAAAACAAGCATGCAGACAGCATGACACTGCCTAGCAGTTCACAAAAACACTTGCAAACGTAGCTACCTTAGAGTACGCAGGAGTCAAGAACATCTTCATCATCTTCTTTCTTCTTTCAAGGGGCAACCACACTCTTGGTAGCCGTCGCAACGTTAACCCAGGTTGCGACTCAACGTAGCGCAAGCTAAGTATTGCAGTTCATTCCAATTATCACACATGCCACGTGGCAACAACACTCAGGGAAGACAAGAAATTATAACAGCCTCAGTCCCATCCCATGCATCCCTAAATTCTTACATTTTGTATAAATGGGATGGGACTGAGGCTGGTAAATGGCAATTCTCCTTGTTTCTTATACGTATAGTTTTTGAGAGGTAGTTACGTAGAAGATGCCATGCCATCACTAATTGATTTTATGGAGAAAATTTTGGCTCTAGTAATAGTATGTCCCCAATGACATGCAGCAACCTATTAATTGGCACTACATGGAGCACAGAAACGAGTGACGAGTATGTACATGCATAATTATATATAGCTACGTAGTCGCCTACTACATACTATGGGAAAGGTTTTAAATTTGCATGGTTGTTGCATTGCCTTCCTTCTGCTATTATGTCACTAGCTATATGCTCCTCCTGTCCATTAGCCAACTGACCTCTTTCAACGCCTCTTTCGCATTTTGTATCGTTCCTGACTTTGTATTAAGGCCTACAGGAAAATGTATAGGGGTATATATACTATGTAAAGCAGTCCGTCGAGAATGACAGTATAATTATAGCTTTCACACTCTGCAATAATAATTATGTCTATAGTGACCTCCTTCACTGATATTCTCTTGGTCTTCATTGCCTTGCAGCAATTGCTGAACCTGGATCATGAAATAGAAGATAGCTTGGATGTGTAGCAATGTCAAAACATGGCTGAATGTATATTTTGGTTCTGGTAGGAGCCATAATTTTGACGACTAGCAGGTACTTATTATCAAAGTTCACATCGATCCTTTAGGCATGGTTTGATGGACGTGAGGGCGCCACTATATTCAGAATGATGTGGAGTGAGATGATGAAATTGGAAAGCGCAAGGCTACAATCTGTTGGAGGTATATAAGGAGAGAAGGGAAAATGTCCAGCAACACTGGGGACTGTTGCAATGGTAGAGACACTGATAGAGAAAGAGGCAGGCATGATCACTAGATGGATGCAGTCTATTTTTGTGGCTCGCCCGCATTCAAATTAACCCGTACTGCAATAACTCCAAATAATAGCATCTACGAAGTGTCGATGAGGTCAGACTTACTTCTAAACTCCCGCCAACTGCTGACAAATCTTCGAGCGGTATACATACCTCCAGAGCCATCGGCCAGTTTATGGCTTGCTGATGCTGATCCAAGAGCCGATCAGTTTGTCACTCTATATACAAACCCAAGCGCCTGCAGCCTGATCGGTAGCTAATAATAATATTGCCACAGTCCGATGTGTTTCCGGGGTTTGTGGTTTCGGTGTTACGACTCATGTTGCACGTTGGGGTGTCTTGGCATGCTCATGAGCATTTCCGCTTTGGATAGTTGCATGGCAACTATTTTTTGTTGATTCTGAGCTAGCTATAATTATAGGTAGCTATACGAAGAGAGCCCGGTTCCCCAGTCCTCCTGTGATTTCTGTATGTACACGTGGTTACTATATTCATGTACATGTAGCTATCAGCTATTGGCTAGTTAGTTGTGGTTTGTGGGGCAAAAGCTATTCATACTTTTGTCAACAACTTTTATGAGTGACAAAAGCCGGGCAGGATCAAGGTCAGGGGACGAGTCATAGCTAAACTGCAACTGAGGCAACCCAATGTAGGTTGAATCAACCCTCCATTTCGATACATTTTAACGTTCTTGTGGTCATTACAGAAAACGCTAACTGTCTTATGTACGTACTAATCCATACACTTCTTTGCTGGCCCAACCAATAGCTTGGTCCTAGACGATACTATCACGAGATGGCAGGAAATTTCCCTCAAAGTTAAGGAATCTTCGCATATAGCTAGCTAGCAAACCCTATCTCCTTTCTTACGACTATTAGCTATATTGTATTTTGATGTTTCTTTTCTTCCTGTATTGTATATTAGCTCAGTCCAAGAGCGTATAATAACATCATCACTATTGCGGCGGAGGAAGATGATGTCATCATGTGCACTTTACAGTCTGATAAATCAAAGTTGGTCTCCCATCCAGCTTGTGACCAGACTTAAAGTTATTATAGACTTTGCTCATCCTACATGTGGTTTGTCCTCAAGAGGGGTGCCATGCAGGGGAAGGCTTGTCCATCATACATGAAGTTGCTTTCCAGATTATCAGAGAGGCCGGGTACCAGGGGAAGTTTCTCTGTCCTCCAGTAGGCTGTCCTCTGCTATCATCTAGCTACACACTAGCTACATTCCACATACGCACATAAATCTTGTTCCATTAACCCTATTTCATTTCACCATACTTTGTCTTTGTCTCACCACAACCATGATCAAAATATATGTACAATGGTTCCCTCTTCCTGCATAATTCAGAGGAGAGATCAGTGTGCTATTACTCGAGAGTCCAGTGTGCTAGCTACTATGTGATCTTTGGGGCCGGCGCGGTAAACTCTTCTTAGCTGCTGCCATGAACTTCCGCGGCTCTGTTTGCGCCGCATGGTATCTTTTTGTACCAGAATTTTCAACGACAAGTCCGTCTTTAATCAGAGCCTTCAACGCACGTTTGACCTCCACGTCGCAGTCCTCTTCGACGTTGTGCTTAGACCTGATATACTCGTTGATTGTGTCCCGAGTTATTCCAGCGGGGTCCGAGGGGATATCTTTGAGAGCATTTAGTACCACAACACGATAGCCAGGAGCGGCCATTTTCATTTTCTCAATGGAGAGAGTCACTAAAGTGCCCAGACTCTTGTTTCACTTGCACTTAACTTGCGTGACGGAGCAGAGGAAGTGCAAGCTTAGCTTACGGAGGTTCGTATTCGTCCGTTACTTCTTCCGGAAGTAAGCTTATCCGTTCTGAAATCGATTTCCGCGTAACGAAAAACAGCCAAGTCAGACAGCTTCGAGAAGCAGATTTTACTGTTCCAACATGTGCTCATGCCAACGACTTATCCTTCGAGATATGTGTTGGTCAAGAGTCTAGCCTATATAGCTATCAAGACTATTGAGACTGCTCCCGTCTTGGTGTGAGAACGCTGTAAAGTCGAGTCTAGCTTGAAGCTTCTCAAGATGAACAAGAATGTATTTGCTAGTAGGAGTTTATACCTCCCGATCTCCTTGAATTAACGACGTGGATATTGGTCCAGCAGGAAGTACATACTTTAGGTATAGGTACCGGAAGCACGCGCGCATCTAGAACTGGCCCTGGCCCTAATATACCCTAACCCATTGCCCTACTTCCTGCCGGACCAATATCCACTTCGTTGAATTAATGCTGTGGGCCACTTGGGGAGTGCAACTCACATTAAAGATTCACAGTGACCTTATTTCAGCTCTAGATATATCTATTTAATGCAAGAAACTGCGATGTTTACATCAGACAGTTTAAACAGCCCGTGTCCGATTTGCCCTATTCCCTTCTTAGTGGGGAACGTTTAAGTCACCTGTTATTAAAAGTAAGGGTCAATCCATGAAAGCATGAATAGGATTTAAATTCAATGCTTAAGTTGATAGTCGGGGACCTGGTTCAATGGGTTCTGCCTAGACCTTGATAAATTCTGCCATCATAATTTTATAGGTAGCTGACGGAAATGAAAACGTTTTTGGCAAAGTAGCTATACAGCCACAAAAATATTTCAGTTTTGCTCACTGCATATCCTCTTAATCAGGATGTGACTGTACATTTCCAAGAAATTTATAAGAGGTGTACGTTGTGGGCTTTAATGATAAGCACAGTCATGTTACAGTAGTAGTGTTCTCTAATAGATGAAACCAAGTACACAAAACCTCTTTGATGCAAATCCTTTTTTTAATACCATCTGCATGTACTTTTGTCTTTAAATTTTGTGGAAAATGATTTGAAACTACAATTGATATTATCCATGGCAAAAGAAGCAAAATAGGTAAGATGAGAAGCAAAATAGGTAAAGAAAATTTATCAAGGCCTAGTTCTGCCTTCTCCAGGCCCTTGTTAGCCACCACCATGGCAAACCCCTCAAGGGTTAATTGTCAAGTTCATGTTCATGTTCAAGGTGACATACGGTTATCATGAATGTTCGAATAAATAAATAAATGCAATATTAAGAGGCACATGGTGTGTCATGCACTCTTAGGCTAGTAACCTGGTTAGAAGACTATCATACAGAGGCCATGCAATGCCACCACGCATAACTCAATATGAAGTATAGGTTATGCCACTGAAGCATTAACAAGTTTTATAGGCGGAATCTCAAAATTTATCGGTAATTGAATTGCAACAGTAATAAAGTAACCAGGTTTGGATAAAAGTTTTCGGCAGCGTTCCACTTGTTCATGCAAGTACTTGACCACGGACAGACAGAGATGGATTATGGAGTGCATGGATTTCTCACGTTGAAGCAGAGGTAGTTTAATTTGGAGTTGGAATTTGGAACTTTTGATGGACCCAAGGTGTTTGAATGTAAATGTGACAATGGCATATTGTGAACGTACTATTATACAAGGTCCTCTATGTCCATGTATCTAGCTCAGATCCTGAGGAACTCCAGAGATGACTTCAGAAGTGGAAGTTTACGATACGTACCTGCTGCTCTCTATATATCAACAGACCCTTGCAAGATATGGGTGATAAATCCTGCATGCCACCCACTACATATTAAGCACCCACCATATAGTAAGGGATCAGCAACCATGCATGCACAGATCATCTTTCCTAAACTATGATCACTGGTTGTACTAGCCTCTGATTCCCATAACGGTCTGGGAATGAGGCTCTATATAAATAAATGGGTGTAGTTGTTGGAATCCCACAGCCGTGCATAATGGCATTGAAAGTTCTCCTGTATTTCTAGGAAATTCAAGTGCATCTGCAAGAGGGAAATTGTGTGTGTTGTTCTATGGTTTGAAAGGGCTCGGAACAGTTGAACAACCGCGAAATCATGTCAACCTTCACCGTAGGCCTGTGTTGTACTATGATTCGAACAGGTTTGGAAGAGTTGAACCACCCCGAACTTAAGAGAAATTACCCTATGATCCCTGTACCCTCTGAAGCTCTGTGGTTCGAGGAGGTTCAGGTTGAACCACCCCGATCTCATGTCAAACTCCACCACATGCAGGCCTGGTTCCCCGAGAAGATGTTGGTGAAGATGTATTAGTACATGTACCATTTATCATTTTCTTATTAACTATATAGCTACTAAGGTGGTCAGGTCTCCTAGAACTCAGCTTGGCTCTTAGATAAAGCTACTAGTATCCTGCATCAGATATATACAGAATGGCAGCTGCAGTAGAGTTCATGTGGAGAAACAATGATCGACTTGAGGTGATCATTTTCCCATGAAGCTTAATAAGGTTACGATACTCGTGCGCGCGCCGTGCGAAATGTATTGGGAAATGTATACTTAAGGTTACGGGTACCCAGGAATACTGTGCAATAACAGCAAGTACATTCATGCACCCATGCCAATTCTTACGCCGCCTAGGAACAAAGTCGGTGCTGGACTCGAACCTATTCAGACCCGCCTACTGCTTGAAAGACGAACTTCCTGCAGAGGCGTGGCTACCTTGACACTTTGGCCCCTCCCACATAATTGTATAAATAAATTCTGAACGCATGCGACAAACCATTCTCGTTGTGTGCAGAACTGCACCTTCAGCTTCAGGACGCAGCTAGAAGACATGAATGTCTAGTGACAGAGCTATAAATGGACAAGTAATTCGCCGAGCATCTCCGGCTAGGGATCAAAGTACACTGGGAAAATGGCGCTCAACAACGGGTGAGGCGACGACTTGCTCTAGCAGCGAGAAACAGTCTACTCTGTCTCCCAAAACTAGCTCTGTCACTAGATATATGTTATTAGCAGCGATTTAAATGCCTACTTCCACCTGAATTACCTTTTTGGAGACAAACTTTGTCGCATGCGTGGATAAGTTAACTTCGCGCACAACGGCCTCAGCGTTAACGTGCAGCTGCCTGTATACACGCTAAGTAGGCATTTAAAAAGGTGGGATCTAGGATACCAAGAGCTGCTTCATCTTGCTCAAATTCCTACACTTGAGAACAGGAGAATTTATTTAAAACTTTGTACTCTCTTTAAGATCATCCATGCATGGTCTCTTCCCTTTCACACCCGATGTATTTATGCCGCAACCTAGTAGACACAACTATAATCTTCCATTTTTGTATCAACCTTTTGCGCACACTAACGCCTTCCAAGCATCATTTGTTCCAAGTACTGTTTCCATATGGAATCACCTACCCCCCCCCCCCCCCCCCCCCCCCCCCCCCCCCCCCCCCCCCCATGCACTTACTGCACCTTCACCTCACACATTTAAGTTAAATATTGCACCTTTGTTCTTGTAGTTAGTTAGTTAGTTAGGGTACATACCTGTATTAGCCTAGAAGGCTATTATGTATCCTTTGCATTGGCATGAATTATTATAGAAAGAAGAAAAAAAAAAATAATAATAAAATAAAATTAGATTTTACTTCCGGTCAACGGGTACCCGTAACCTTAATTTCGCTAACCAAAAAATCTCTGGTACGAAGAGCGTGAGCAATTTGATTCTGGCGGTGGAGGTGCGCTGTCACAAGGTGCAGGGCATGACGGAAGCTTTTACGGATACTCTGTATAGCCATGCAAAAACGAGCAGTTCAGTTCACCAAAAAGCCGTATTTACTCGAGCGAGACAGCAGATAAATTTGCCAAGGATTATGCTATCAAAAGAAGCTTCCGTCATGCCCTGCACCTTGTGACAGCGCACCTCCACTGCCAGAATCAAGTTGCTCACGCTCTTCTTACTCGAGATTTTTGGTTAGCGAAATTAAGTACACATTTCCGCATTTCGCACGGCGCGCGCACGAGCAACCATACGCTCACTGCTGTATATCAGCATTACTTGCGCTATCAGCAGTACCCAGAAGGATCAACATATTATATAGCTGGAGATGAAGATGAACTTTAGTTCTTATACATGCATAAATTATTACTTAGTTGTACATTCATAAATTTATTGTATAATAAGTCTTGTATTCTGCAGATTTATTAGCCTCGTTCCCAGTCCCAGTCCCACGCCTAGCTTTTCGTCGCTTGCAGTACGGTAAAGCGGGCCCGCTTTACCGTACTGCAAGCGACGAAAAGCTGGGCGTGGGACTGGGTACGAGGCTACAGATTTATAGTATACCAAGTTTGTTATTTACTTTTGTACGTTCACTTTTGAATGTATTTCTACATGGAACTTAGCATTTTATAATTCCACAGCGGGATGCGATATGCCCATGCACATTCACCATATAAACGGGTATTAGGATGCCCATATTTTTGGGCATAATTATTTGCGTGAAATTGAGCATCTGGATGAAAATCTCAGCTGCATGCCTATTTTCACAGCGGAATGCCCATATTCACTGTAAATATGGGCGTCCGGATGCCTGTATTCACGTAAATATGGGCATCGGGATGCCTATATTTGCGTGAAAATGGGCATCCGGGATGCCCATTTTCGGGGGTGCCTATTTTCACTTGACACCGGTACCCAGGCTAAAGGGAAGGAAGCAGGAGCGATTTGTTCCGGCTCTCCCAGAAGTCCCGGGTGTAGGGGGCTTGAGAACACCAGACTTACTTTATGACAGAGGGACTGTGAGAGATCCCTAATCTTTGACTACAAACGATGGAGGTGGCAGTGGAGTTTGTGACCAGTGATTCGGCCTTTTTATACTGTGGGTGCATTTAAAGTGATTCAGGGCTGGCAAAGAGCGTATACTCGTGCAGGGCTTCCACATGTACCCACACTGTAATTCATTCTCAGGAAATGCTCAAGTTAAGTTCATCGAATAACCCCAATTAGGGGAACGCTACACATACACACACAATACAAGTACACAACGTACACATAAACACACACGCACATTCCCGAGAGTGAGCAGAAGACAGAGGTATGGTCACCTCAGACACAACAGCATGCATGTATATGCGCCATTACCCTGGAACAAATCTGTTTCAGTACCGCAACGAATGACGCCATCCAGATACACCATGTCAATCAGAACCACTGGGTGACGTCTAGCAGCATCCGCCAACAAGTGACTGTGTACAACAGCGGATTTTCAGGAGGTGATCTTAGTTCATCTCTGACCCATCAGTTGGCTCTGATCTACAGACCGCTGATCGTAAGGGAGGAGGATGGTGAAGAAGTGGATGCCCACCTAGATGTGAACATTCCTCCTGTCCAGCAGCAGAGGCTGATTGTGGTGTTTTGCTATAGCTTTCGCCCTGCACACAGCTCTAGGTCCCAAGTACCACACTTGGAGTTTCAGCAGGGAAAGATGCGGAGTGCATTTGCTTGGGGTGCAAAGTATATTTGCAACCCCCATGCCAAACACATCCTAGGATACTTGGCACCCCATGCATAGGGGTTCCAAATATCCTAGGAGATGAACTTTGGTGTTGGTGAATATGCATGCCTATTTTCACAGCGGGATGCCCATATTCACCGTAAATATGGGCATCCGGATGCCTGTATTCACGTAAATATGGGCATTGGGATGCCCATGTTTGCGTGAAAATTGGCATCCAGGATGCCCATTTTCGGGGGTGCCTATTTCACTTGACACCGGCACCCCCACTCCACGAATCCTAGGATATTCAGCACCCCCATTCCAATTTTCCTAGGATTTCATGACCCTACCCTTCACCGTACCTGGATTGTTCGGCAGGAATGCTTTACCGTACCAGGAGAGTTCCAGGTGATATATGGTGTCAAGTTGAGTTTACAGACTACTGATTACAAGGGAGGAGGATGGTGAAGAAGTGGATGCATACATACCTTGATGTGCACATTAATATTCCTCCTGTGTGCAGTACAGTAGATTGGACTGGCAGATGTGTTTTTTGCAATAGCTTTTGCAGTAGCTAGAGTACCAGACCTGGAGTTTGACCAGGCCGGCGAACGATGTGAAGTCATATTTGCTTAGCTAATTGTCTCACCAACAGACGACTTCTTCCATTTCCGATGGAAGTGCGGTTTCGAACTCATGCAGCCACTCCCCCCATTGTATACATTGTTATGCTTCGTCGACTATAACAACGGATCAGGACAGATTGCCTTCACTGACCGAGAGGTTGTCAGCCATTTACGACATTCTGTACAACACATACTGTCACGTGCACATACAATTACAACTGCGCATGCACCAATGCATACATAACAGAATACAATGCACATAGCACAGAGCAGAATAAACACAACACTACACCTATTATCCATGCTCCCTCTCTGGTGTTTTCACTGGTGTGAACTGTGCTGGACTTTCTTATGTACGGAAGCCCACAGTTTGGTTGCATACGCACAACTATACAGTGATGTAATCAGTGATTACATAATTATCTTTGTGCAATCAGGTTATACTTTTCTCCCTCATCATTCCAAAACCTATCAATCTGATGGCACCCTAGCCTGTAGTTCAAGCTGGACCATAAAATGATTGTTAAATCGGGCCGGAGTCTCACACAATTAACAATGGTCACACAAATGGCAGCAACAACGGCAGTCCTGTTAGCTCAGTGAGCACAATTGCCGCTTCAATCTAGCTATATACTGTGGAAACTAGGTACATTTTTGAAGTAGCTGTCTGTCATCCCATAACTTGCTAGTTGTGATCGTATAGTAGTACAATCTGCTTTAAAAGTTCATTACTCAGCAACTGTGGAAACTACGTATACATTGTTGAGACAATGAAGTAGCAATACATACTGTCATCCCACGCCTTGCTTGTAGTTGTGAGTTGTGATTATCACATGTATGCATTGTTATATTGAAAACATTGATGGTATAGGTATATAGTAGTACTCTACAATTTCATTACTGTGGAAAGTACATGTACATTGTTGAAGTAACTTCATCCCATGACTTGCTTGCAGCTGTGAGTTGTGAGTATTGCCATGGCACACAAATGATGATCAGCAGATGCATCCTATGACCTTATATATGAGCTGCAACTGAGGTGACCATTCATGATGCTTTGCAGTGGTGCATTCCACAGTGGAGGAGGCACTGAGATGCAATTATGGTGGTGACCCAGAGCCTGCATGGTTATAACAACCCTTCCCTTTTTGTGTGCATGTAAGGGAAGGTTATATACAAAAGTAAACAAGGCTCTGGGTCACCCCCTCCACTGTGGAATGCCACTGCAAAGCATCATGGATGGTCACCTCAACAGCTGAGTATTACCAGTAACAGCTCATATGGTCATGGGCCGGATGCATCTGCTGATCATGTGTCATTGCAGTACCCACAACTCACAGCTGCAAGCTAGTCATGGGATGACAAATGTATTGTTACTTCAACTGAAAGTAGTTTCTACAGTAATGCCATAATAGACGTTTCCGTGTTGATAAGCCAGAATAATTATTGTTACACAAGGAAAGGAATGTTGACTGTGGCATGAGAGGAAAGTAATTAGCTATGTTACTGTGTGCAAATATCCAAGGATTTTTGGCAGGGGGGTGGCTAGGATTTTGGACAGGGGGTGCCTAGGAATTTGGCAAGGGGTGCCAAATATCTTGGCAAGGGGTGCCAAATATCCTAGGATTTTTGGCAGCTGCAGGGGATGCCAAAATAATCTAGGATTTTTGGCATTGGGCATGGGGGTGTCAGATTTCCGGGGGTGCCAAATTTCCTGTGAAACCGGACGCAATCCGCGATGACACAGGTTTTATGAATATGTTTTATAGTTGCCACTGGTTGGATAATCCGAGGTTCCTCAAAAAGCATGCACGAGAATTTGGTCAACGCGCGGCGCCTTTGAGTATTTCCAGAGAACGTAACATTAGTCTCCGTCCCTGACATGCATATATATAATCAACTCTACGCGCAGGTTCCTCGAAATGCATCCACTGAGTATTAGATTATAGCGGGAATTGAGCCAGAGAAGCATGCAATCGGGTCAAACCGCACTCGGCACCTTTGAGTACTTTTTCCACAGAACCCAATCCCAGGTTCCTCGAAGCGGACTAAGTCAACGCGTGGCGCTTTTGAGCATTTCCAGACGTAAGCGTTGTCCGAAGTGGCTATTGGTCTGGCAGGCAGCTTAGGGCCAGGGCCGGTTCTAGATGTGCGCACGTTTCCGGTACCTATACCTAGAGTACTTGACTTGACCAAATTTCTCTTGTCTAGCAAGAAGGGTTGCTTGGAGGCACTATGTGACAAGCTCCCCATACAGTACAAGAAAAAAACAAAAACACAAAAAACACCCAGATACACAAATACACAAACATAATATAAAAAATTGAAAATACAACTCCCAGCTATAACACAGTACGGAGAACAAGACAGAAACAAAAAGATAACAAAACAAGGTACAATACCAAAAAAGGCACCATTAAAAATATTACACTGTCATATTAAAATGAGACTTCAAAAAAATTTCATAGAGCTAAGTGAAGTAATGTTAGACAAGCTAGAAGGTAAGGCATTCCAACTACGTATAATGTCTATAACAATTTATCCTAGACGCTTTGCTTTACATTGTACTTTAAAAACATGATTTGCTCGAGTAGACTGACAGGCCGCTAGTTCAAAGAAGGCATCAAAGGGGATGGCATCAATACCCCTGACTATACGAAACATCTGAAGAAGACTGTCAGAGGTAGGTTTGACGCAACTCAAGAGTTTGCCGTTTGAGTACTCCTCGGAGATGCACGTAGGAGTCTTCCCAATTACCCAGGCATATATTATGGGCAGCACATTATTGCACCCTTTCTAACGGATGGATGTCTTTCTTCGTATATGGGCTCCATACTGGGGAACAGTATTCCAAGTGGGGCCTAACAAGTGTTGTATAAGCCACACTCTTGGTCTGGTAGTTGCAATCTCTTAAGGTTCGTCTTACTAACCCCACGATTTTATTGGCTGTCTTCACTTTGGCAGAACAGCTAGTGTTCAGACCATGTCAGATTGTGCATAATTATGACACCCAGGTATTTATATTTACGGACATCTTCTAGCTAAGTGTTCTCCAGACAGATGGTAGAGAGGACTAACAATCTTCTTTCGTTTAAGAGTGACATTCATGACTTTGCACTTGCTCACGTTAAACTTCACGAGCCATTTCTCAGCCCATCTATTAAGGGTATCCAGATCCTCTTGCAAAAATGTTCTGTCGTATGAGTCATCGATTCGCCGGAACACAACACAGTCATCAGCAAACAACTTCATGGAGGAGTTTACACCGTTAGAAATATCATTCATGTACACCAGAAAGAGTGTTGGGCCTAAGATACTCCCCTGTGGGACTCCCAACTTCACTCTTGCCCATTTGGAGCGAGTTCCATTTAAGACAACCCTTTGCCTTCTGGTGGTCAGGAAAGCCCTGATCCAATTCAACAACTTACTGCTGGACCAATAGCCACAGCGAACACTTGTCTCTGTCCCAGACCTAAACAGAAGTGCACAGCACAGAGCATTAGATTATAGTGAGAATTGAGTCAACACTCGGCGCCTTTGAATATTTTCAGAAATAAAGAAGTCCTAGGCATGCTCGCTGCTGAATCCCTTAAATGCACCGAATAAATCGATATTTCTTTCGTAAAAACGCTGTGGCTATTGGTCGGCAGTACAGTAAGTACATAGCACGCTAGCACATAATCTAGGTATAGGTACCGGAAATGCGCGCGCATCTATAGAACCGGCCCTGGCCGTGATATACCCTTAGCCGCCTGCCGGACCAATAGCCACTTCGTATTTAAAGGCTGGACAGTTTAGTCGCTGTCACAAACCTTTTTTCACTCCTTCAACCAACTTGAGACTTGTTGCCAAGGAGCCAGAGGAACGATGACGGCCATGCAGCCGACGATGTACTACCACAGGTTTATGACCTCCAACTGGATCCAGAAAAAACGCGCAATTCGATTGCAACATCAACAGGGCAGAAACGAACGAGACTCAACTCAGCATCACCACAGATGCTCGCGACTACGAGAGGGTATTCCACGTCGATTTAGTGAAGAATGCCGATCTTCCAAAAGCTTTTCACATGACTCGTGGGATGGATATTACCGCGAAGATCCGGCTTGGCATGGTGTACACTGGTAAACAGCCACCAGACCCCATCTCCTTCATGATCAGCGACGGAGACTGGGCTGTAGGATTCCAGGCCAGTTCCAGGACCGCAATACGTATCACCAAAAAGGTCCCTACTTTCCCATAGAGGGAAAGCCGGTTCACATCCTCAATCACGGAGATCCGATCATAGTGACTGACGACAAGATCGTTACTAGTGAGACGTACTGGCCGCGCGTCTTTGAAATTACACTCAACATCACTGAGAGGGTTGGCTCCTGCTACTGTGCAATCGACGGCGGACACATGATAACGACCGAGTACTCCCAGGAACTGGATCCGAGTAGCCGTGACGGCCTCTCGCTGGAGGTATATCGCGGAGACTCGAAGGAGGTTTACCTCATCAACTTCGTTGAAGTGACCATCGTGGGAAATCGGTCACCGGCATGTCCTTGCCAGTGATATTTCAACGGACTATTGTAGCTATGCCACGGCCACTGTGAAAGAGTGTAGTCCTTTCGTGGATGTTTTTTTTTTGGTTCGTTTATGACCACAGGCTGTACGCCGTATTCAAGGTATACTTTGATTGCAAATTCAACCTGCATGGGTTACCTCTCAACCTGAAAAGGCTGCAAAGGGGAGAATTAAGGAGAGAAATTTTGTCCAGTCATACACAGTGATGACATAATCATAGCTGCCTAAAATCGATTTATAAAATCTCATAAGAAATTTGCTCAGTCGGATGCATGAGTTCTCATACATGCATCCTCACAATGGATCCTTGGGAATACATGTGGAAGTTCTGTGTGCGCATCAAAAAAATGCCTTCATCGCTGTCCACCTGACAGTATCCACTGAGTGAGTTTCATTCCAGGCCTGTTTTGGTCATTTTATCGCATTGTGGACCACTACTGCACACTGTAAAAACTGATGTAGTGAACGTCACTACCTGGAGTGATATCTGTGGCATATTGGTGGTGATCGTCACTCCGTTCTGCCACAGATATCACTACCATGTGGTGACGTTCACTAGTCAGTTTTTACAGTACAGGTTGCTTGGGTCTGCATGGGTACCACCGGAGCTTATGAGCGGCAAAGCCATAAGCTCCTGGTACCACCTTCCGTCATGCCCTGCACCTTGTGACAGCGCACCTCTACCGCCAGAATCAAGTTGCTCACGCTCTTCGTACCAGAGATTTTTGGTTAGCGAGCTGTATACATTTCCCAATACATTTCGCACGGCGCGCGCACGAGTATCCCGTAACCTTAATGTGCCTCATTTGGTATACAAAGTGCTTGAGTAGTAGCTAACTATGCTTGGTAGCATTTTCCTCAGAATTGTATATACCATTTGGAGGAGATAGCATCTGACACTTACTTAGGTTCCAGGAATCCCATATGTTGGCAAGTATATAATGCCTTAGTGGCGAAAAGACAATAGATTATGCAACTACATGGTTTCACATGCCAGCACCTCTACATGAGGTGTTCAATCACTGACAATCAGTGGTGAATACTTAAATGTTTTAACAAGAATCCCTTCTTACATGGATACTGGGCACTTGTGAGTTTATGTAAACTTATTGCCACACCTCATACAGGGGAGAGAGAGAGACAAAGGTATTAGAAACCCATGCAGCCTCGTATAGGTTTCGATCAGTTCCAAAGGGCTTTACAAAGTGAACTGTTTAAGACTCAGAAACGACTTTTGGCTGCACTTAACCTATATATATTGGTCTGTAGATATTATCATCCACAAACAAAATCAATGTTTCGGCTGATGGGACAACACAGGTAATTCCAACTGAGGATCTAGGACCTAATCCTGTGGAACACTGGATGTACCATTATCCACAGAATGACGACATCATTTTTATCGCCGCAATGACAATGATGTCATCATACGCTCATGCCACAACATAGAATTATTGCATGGGTGATGCCGGCTTTTGGAGGAGAGGCTCATGGCGCTGAGTCATCACAAAGGCCTTGTGGAATTATCAATACTGCACACAATTATTATGTTCACCATGCAGATTCTGTATACTCGTGCCAGCTGTCTACAGCCTGAAGCAGTGCAACTACTGTTGGCTTACACGTACCATACAGGGGTTTAATTTATCACTTATCATTTAATACCCTTGCATGTGAAAGATAATATAATTATGTCATTTCAAGTGAATATTTTATAAGTCCTATAATGAGATGAAGGGATGGCAGAATAGCAAAGTAGGGAAACAAACTTGAAATAGCACATATTATTAAAACAATTATAAACCCCACCAATGTCATCATCTTTTGGCATAATACACTACTAAAAACTAGTAAAAATGGGTTTAAAGGGGGCTGTAGTGAACTGTTTTATGCCTTATTTCCCTGCTGTTCCGCTATCCCCACATCTCGTTACATAGTTTTTAACAGTCACTCATAATTATTATTATTCTTTTAGCAACAGGCACATGCTTGAGCTGAAGTTTGCCATCTCTGACCTGTATAGCTAGCTACCTATGGCCATGCAGTTTGTACTATTGTAGTACCATACCTGACAGCCATTCACCACGCCATGCACATATATAAGAGTAAAGTAGGTATTTGTGAGTTCAAAATATTAATGTCAAAGTAGCTTTGCACGCAAGTATACAAATGAAGAAATTGGCAAGGCCATAGTAGTGCCTGTCACTTCGAAGTTGTGAAAACCCAAAGCGATGAGGTTGTGCACTTCTTCTCACTGCAAAATAAAAATCTGTCATGACAGACAGATTCACACAATTCTTAACTATCCTAAAGCAAGAAGAAGACCACATTTCACGCAATAGAGGATATACGAGAAATATCTCATAATCCCCAAAACCGTCAACATAAAAGTGTCGTTTGGCGACTTTCTGGCTAGGTACTTTCGCGTTGTTTTTTCACAATCTACGTGAAAACACTCGAAGATGAAATGGTATGTTGCTATAAAGGCTTATAATTATGTTGACGGTTTGGGGGATTTTAAGAGATTTCTCGTATATCCAATATTGTGTGTCCGCTCCATCCTTTAATACCTATACAGTGCAGAGGCTGCAGACTATAGTTCCCAGCCTACTTTGTGGCTATCTACCGTCTCCGCAACTGATATTATCGATGGCAAAAGAAGCAAAATAGGTAAGATGAGAAGCAATATATATAGCTAGGTAAGATGAAAAGCAAAATAGGTGCAAATTATGAGCAGAAAAGAAAAAGCAAAATAGGTAAAGATGTCAAGGCCTAGTTCTGCCTTCTCCATGCAGGCCCTTGTTAGCCACCACCATGGTAAACCCCTCAAGGGTTGTCAAGTTCACGTTCAAGTTCAAGGTGACATACAGTTGTCATGAATATCTAAAGAGGCATATGGTGTGTCATGCACTCTAGTAACCTGGTTAGAAGACTAGCTATATACAGAAGCCATGCAATGCCACCACGCATAACTCAATATGAAGTATAGGTTATGCCAGTGAACTTAGCCCAGTGAAGCATTAACAAGTTTTATAGGCAGCCTCTCAAAAATTTATTGGTAATTGAATTGCAACTACAGTAACCAGGTTTGGATGAAAGTTTTTGGCAGCGTTCCACTTGTTCATGCAAGTACTTGACCACGGACAGACAGAGATGGATTATGGAGTGGATTTCTCGCGTTGAAGCAGAGGTATAGTTTAATTTGGAGTTGGAATTTGGAACTTTTGATGGACCCAAGGTATTTGAATGGTATAGTATTATTGTCAACATACTATTATACAAGGTCCTCTATATGTCCATGTATCTAGCTCAGATCCTGAGGAACTCCAGAGATGACTTCAGATCTAGAAGTTGAAGTTTACGATACGTACCAGCTGCTCTCTATCAACAAACCCTTGCAAGATATGGGTTCTAAGTCCTGCATGCCACACCTTTTGCATAAGTGCATGTACCATAGAGTATGTGTCAAGCTCCCACTACATATTAAGCACTCACCATATAGTAAGGGATCGGGGGGGGGGGGGGGGGGGGGGGGGGGGGCATCCTGTTTATCAGCAACCATGCATGCACATGCAGATCATCTTTCCTAAACTATAATCACTGGTTGTACTACCCTCTGATTCCCATAACGGCCTGGGAATGAGGCTCTAGGTAAATGGGTAGCTGTGCATAATGGCATTGACAGTTCTCCTCTTAAGTTCGGGGTGGTTCAACTCTTCCGAACCTGTTTGAACCATAGTAGCTACCACACAGGCCTACGGTGAATTTGAAGGTTGACATGATTTCGCGGTTGTTCTGAGCCCTTTCAAACCATAAAACAACACACACAACTTCCCTCTTGCATGCAGATGCACTAGCTATAGAAATACAGAAATTACCTGATGATCCCTGTACCCTCTGGAGGTCTGTGTTTCGAGGAGGTTCGGTAGCGTTGAACCACCCCGATCTCATGTCAAACTCCACCAAAGGCCTGGTTCCCTGAAAACCTTCGAGAAGATGTTGGTGAAGATGTATTAGTACATGTACCATTTAATTTATACTTATTGGCTAGCTACTAAGGCGGTCATGCTGCTCATGCAGGTCTCCCAGAACTCAGCTTGGCTCTCAGATGAAGCTACTTGATGTCTTCAATACATTTTTGAAGCCAATGAGATGTTACTGCACTGTGCTGAGCTAGTATCCTGCGTCAGATATATACAGAATGGCAGTAGAGTTCATGTGGAGAAACAATGACTTGAGGTGATCATTTTCCCATGAAGCTACGGGATACTCGTGCGCGCCGTGCGAAATGTATTGGTACGAAGAGCGTGAGCAATTTGATTCTGCATGGCTGTGGAGGTGCGCTGTCACAAGGTGCAGGGCTGACGGAAGCTTTTTACAGATACGCTGTATAGCCATGCAAAAACGAGCAGTTCAGTATACATTTCGCACGGCGCACGCAGGAGTATCCCGCAACCTTAAGCTCACTGCGTATATCATCACTTGCAGGTAACGGATGGTCGGTTGTCAGCGCTGTGTTTTATTTTTAATTTTTACTACAGCAAGGCATTTATCTGATACAGAGTCCCCGTAGACCGCTTCTGAGGAAACCCCAAAACATCAATGTGTTCAACATTCCCAGATGGATAATACATTACCTCGAAATGCACAGATAATTATATTTGTGAGAATCGAGTCAACGCGCGGTCACTTCAACTTCCTCGAAATACTGAATTTTGTGAGAAACGCGCCAACGCGCGGCTCCTTTGAGCATTTCCAGGGAATGAATTACAGTGCGGGTACAGAAGCCCTGCACGGGTACGCTCTTTGCCGGCCCTGAATCGCTTTAAATGCACCCACAGTATAAAAAGGCCGAATCTCTTGTCACAAACTGCACTGTTTTCACGTCTTCCAACCAAACATTGTCGCCAAGGAGGCAGAGGAACGATGACGGCCATGCAGCCGACGATGTACTACCACAGGTTCATGACCTCCAATTGGATCCAGAAAAACGCGCAATTCGATTGCAACATCAACAAGGCAGAAACGAACGAGACGCAACTCAGCATCACCACAGATGCTCGCGACTACGAGAGGGTATTCCACGTCGATTTAGTGAAGAATGCCGATCTTCCAAGAGCTATGCAGATGACTCGTAGGATGGATATCACCGCGAAGATCCGGCTTGGCATGGTGTACACTGGTAAACAGCCACCAGACCCAATCTCCTACATGATCAGCGACGGAGACTGGGCTGTAGGATTCCAGTTCCAGGACCGCAATACGTATCACCAAAAAGGTCCCTACTTTCCCATAGAGGGAAAGCCGGTTCACATCCTCAATCACGGAGATCCGATCATAGTGACTGACGACAAGATCGTTACTGCTGAGACGTACTGGCCGCGCGTCTTTGAAATTACTCTCAACATCACTGAGAGGGTGGCTCCTGCTACTGTGCAATCGACGGCGGACACATGATAACGACCGAGTACTCCCAGGAACTGGACCCGACTAGCCGTGACGGCCTCTCGCTGGAGGTATATCGCGGAGACTCGAAGGAGGTTTACCTCATCAACTTCGTTGAAGTGACCATCGTGGGAAATCGGCCACCGGCGCCGACCGGACCTTGATATTTCTGAATCATTCTATTGCCACGGACTATTATAATTACTCCACAGACTGTGAAAAAGTGTAGTCCCTTTTGGAAGTTTTTTTTGGTTTGTTTATGACCACATGCTGTTGTCTTCTTCCGTATTCAAGGTATACATTTGATTCCAAATTCAACCTGCATGGGTTACCTCTCAACCTGAAAAGGCTGCATGACCTCACAAAGGGGAGAAGGGGAGGAATTTTGTCCAGTCAATTGTGCATGTGTCAAGCAAGTGCTGAGTGCATGAGGGTTTAAATACGTGCGTGAACATACAACTCTGTTCTCCTTAGCCGGGTGCAAAAGAGCAGGGTTACTTGGCAAGTAGAATCTGATTGACTCACTTGACAGTTTAACAATCATGATGATTAGTCCATCTTGAAAGTCGAAAGGTCTGTTGTGCATAATTATGCACATTGATTATACGGACTGCGATGATGTCTAAATTCATGAGATGTGGAGATAGTCCTCATGAATAGCTAGACTAAGTATAGTATTAGGGTAGTAACATGAACTCAAGTATACAGAGATTGCAGGTTTCATTGAGGGATCTCAGCATAATTAATGCAGGTGCTCTGTCTAGGCTATGCATGTAATTGCATGAGTTATCCACTTGAATGACTTCCTACTGCAGCTGTGTTAAAACCTCTGTAGCAACTATCCTATTTATGCATCTTTACTGTGTGCATAAACCTATGTCAGACACCTTAATTATGCTGCCAATCTTCCAGGAATCCTAGCCTCGTTCCCAGGCCTTCTCACCCCAGCGTTTGTACTGCAAGCGACAAACGCTGGGGTGAGAAGGCCTGGGAACGAGGATAGGAATCCCCCCAAGTACCCTTAGTGGGTTTAACAGGACATGGAGCCCTCATAGTGGTCGGATCCCTGGTATGCATGATGACTCTGCTGGGTAGGCTGTAACAAATTTAGTCAGACTGATGTCGTGCAAACATTCAGTGACTTAGCTACAGGGAAAAAATGGTATAAGGCTATAAGCAACCCCAAGCCTTGTAAGGCCTCCACAATTGGGTGTTACTGACTTGTAGCTTAGTGAATCACTCATATTCCAATTAGCACTTATAAGTACAGAATGTTATGGGCAACTTTGCTGTTGCTTTGGGGATCATGACTGGGGATGAGTATAGCTATTGGTACGTATTTTGTGAGAAGTGAACTATTATGACAGGTGTGCAATTCCAGGCAGCTTTCTAGCTTTAAAGTGCAAACATGAATACTTTATGATGAACAGGTGTCTGGCCAGGAGACTAATTATTTGTAAGCTGCAGCTGGCGTTGTTTTGCCTGCCATGGAACATAAAGGGTAGGAACAGACACTGGTCCTGATGCCATAGTGGATGATACGGTCCTAGCCAAGTTTATTTACTAACCTGGTGATCTCTTCCCACGGACGCCGGTTTTATGAATAATTATGTTTTCATATATAGTTGCCACTGGTTGGATAACCCGAGGTTCCTTGAAACGTGCATGCACGAGAATTCGGTCAACGCGCGGCGCCTTTGAGTATTTCCAGAGAACGTAACATTAGTCCTCGGTCCCAGACGTGCATAACCAACTCCACGCGCAGGTTCCTCGAAATGCATCCACTGAGTATTAGATTATAGCGGGAATTGAGCCAGAGAAGCATGCATGCAATCGGGTCAACATGCACTCGGCGGCTTTGAGTATTTTCCCAGGTTCCTCGAAACGCACTAAGTCAACGCGCGGCGCCTTTGAGCATTTCCAGACGTAACACTTGTCTCGGTCCCAGACCTAAACAGATTCCTCGAAGTGCACTGAGTATTAGATTATAGTGAGAATTGAGTCAACGCGCGGCGCCTTTGAATATTTCCAGAAATAGAGAAGTTCTAGGCATGCTCGCTGCTGAATCCCTTTAAATACACCGAATAAGATCGATATTTAAAAGGCTGGACACTTTAGTCGTTGTCACAAACCTTTTTTCACTCCTTCAAACAACTTGAGACTTGTTGCCAAGGAGCCAGAGGAACGATGACGGCCATGCAGCCGACGATATACTACCACAGGTTTATGACCTCCAACTGGATCCAGAAAAACGCGCAATTCGATTGCAACATCAACAGGGCAGAAACGAACGAGACGCAACTCAGCATCACAACAGATGCTCGCGACTACGAGAGGGTATTCCACGTCGATTTAGTGAAGAATGACGATCTTCCAAGAGCTTTTCATATGACTCGTAGGATGGATATCACCGCGAAGATCCGGCTTGGCATGGTATACACCGGTAAACAGCCACCAGATCCCATCTCCTTCATGATCAGCGACGGAGACTGGGCTGTAGGATTCCAGTTCCAGGACCGCAATACGTATCACCAAAAAGGTCCCTACTTTCCCATAGAGGGAAAGCCGGTTCACATCCTCAATCACGGAGATCCGATCATAGTGACTGACGACAAGATCGTTACTGCTGAGACGTACTGGCCGCGTGTCTTTGAAATTACACTCAACATCACCGAGAGGGTTGGCTCCTGCTACTGTGCGATCGACGGCGGACACATGATAACGACGGAGTACTCCCAAGAACTGGATCCTAGTAGCCGTGACGGCCTCTCGCTGGAGGTATATCGCGGAGACTCGAAGGAGGTTTACCTCATCAACTTCGTTGAAGTGACCATCGTGGGAAATCGGCCACCGGCGAGTCCTTGATATTTCATTCCATGACCACGGACTGTTGTAGCTATGCCACGGCCACGAGTGTAGTCCTTTTGTGGATGTTTTTTTGGTTGTTTATGACCACAGGCTGTACGCCGTATTCAAGGTATACATTTGATTCCAAATTCAACCTGCATGGGTTACATCTCAACCTGAAAAGGCTGCATGACCTCGCAAAGGCCAGAAGGGGTGAAATTTTGGGCCAGTCAATTGTGCTTGTGTCAAGCAAGTGCATGAGGGTTTAACTTCACCGTTTAAGTTGCATGAGTATACAACTCTTTTCTTCATAGCGGTGTGCAAAAGAGCAGGGGTTGGCAAGTAGAATCTGATTGGTTCACTTGACAGTTTAACAATCATGAAACAATTGAAAGTTGGAAGGTCTGTTGTGCATAATGATGGTATGGCAGCTATTAGTCTGACCCAAACCAACCCCAGTGTGGATCGCTTCCAGTATGATACTGATACTGGAAGCGATCCGCACTGGGCTTGGTTTTGGTGTGGGACCGAGACTAGGCAGCTATCTGAAAAGTGGGGGAAGGGGGGGGGGGGGGGGGGGGGGGGCTCAAGCTTCACAGCTCAAGCTTTGCTACAGAGTGAGGACATAATCATGTGTGTAGACTGTCATTACTATATAGCTGCCCAACTATAATCGATTTATAAAAGCAGCTCTGATTAAGAAATTAGCTCAGTCGATACTGCCAGGTGCATGAGTTCTCATACATGCATCCTTATTAATTCTTCATTCACAAAGGTTTTCAATGGGTCCTTGGGAATGCATATGGACGTTCTGTGTGCGCATCAAAAAATGCCTTCATCACTGTCCACCTGACAGTATCATCACGCAATTTTTAACTATCCCGAAGCAAGAAGAAGACCACATTTTGTCTGTTTGGCAACTTTCTGGCTAGCATTGTTTTCAAGTTCACGATCTATGTGAAAAAACACTCGAAGCTGAATGGTACATTGCTATAAAGGCTTATAATATGTTGACAGTTTGGGGATTCTAAGATAATTATATCCTATATTGCATACCTGTACAGTGTAGAGGCTGCGGACTATACCACAGTTCCCAGCCTACATTGTGGCTATCTACCGTCTCCACAGAATTTCAGTAGTACAGAATCTGATTTGTCCCATATGTACTGGGTGAGCCCAACATGCATAAGCTACTCGGCCTTACTCTTCACACCTCAAATTTTAATACTGAAAAAATCATGCATTTCAACTACCATTATGCAAGATCAGGCCTATTGGAAAACAAAACAAACTTAACTTCTAACCAAATGCAGAGGATTAGTCTTTTTCGTCCATGGGGTAGTAGCTCTAGTGGCCGTGCGTGGGCGGCGGCACTGGCCGATCTCCACGATGGTCACTTCAACGAATTGGTTGAGGTAAACCTCCTTCGAGTCTCCGCGATATACCTCCAGCGAGAGGCCGTCACGGCTAGTCGGATCCAGTCTTGGGAGTACTCCGTCGTTATCATGTGTCCGCCGTCGATTGCACAGTAGCAGAAGCCAACCCTCTCGGTGATGTTGAGAGTAATTTCAAAGACACGCGGCCAGTACGTCTCACTAATAACGATCTTGTCGTCAGTCACTATGATAGGGTCTCCGTGATGGAGGATGTGAAGCGGCTTTCCCTCTATGGGAAAGTAGGGACCTTTTTGGTGATACGTATTGCGGTCCTGGAACTGGAATCCTACAGCCCAGTCTCCGTCGCTGATCATGCACACCATCCTTTCGGGATAACGTTCATAGTAGAGCTGCCCATGCATTCCAATTTAGATTGCCTTTTGCTCATACTAACGCATACTATTTTTCTTATTTTCCTCACACGATGTCAGTTTGGAATTCTTCGGATAACAAATGTGTTACCTCGAGTACTTATAGTTCATTTATGTATCATCTTAGAACTTAAAATATTCCTGCATTTTGTTGTTGGGTGCACACTCGATTAGTAGTACCTACTATTGTGTATCCGTTGCATTGCATAACGTATTATAGACCAAAAAAAAAAAAAAAAAAAATGTAGGAGATGGGGTCTGGTGGCTGTTCACCGGTGTACACCATGCCAAAAGCCGAATCTTTGCGGTGATATTCATTCTACGGGTCATATGAAAATCTCTAGGAAGATCACTAAATCGACGTGGAACACCCTCTCGTAGTCGCGAGCATCAGTTGTGATGCTGAGTTGTGTCTCGTTCGTTTCTGCCCTGTTGATGTTGCAATCGAATTGCGCGTTTTTCTGGATCCAGTTGGAGGTCCTAAACCTGTGGTAATACATCGTCGGCTGCGTGGCCGTCATTGTTCCTCTAGCTCTAATGGCGATAAAGGTTGGTTTTAACACGTGAAAACACTGCGCGCATGTGGAGTTTGTGACAACGACGTACTGTCCAGCGCGCGATTCGGCCTTTTATACTGTCGATCTCACATTATTCATTTAAAGGGAATCAGGGCTAGCAAAAAGCGTATCCAGGGCTTCTCTTTTGTGCACCGTGCTGTAATTAATATTCTCTGGAAAACGCTCAAAGGCGCCGCGCGTTGAGGAGTCTGACTATAATCTAATATTCTGTGTATTTCGAAGAAGTTGAAGCTATCCGCGCTGGGATCTGGGACGTACTGAGAGACTAATTCAGAGGCGTCGAGTAATGACTTGATTCTCACTATAGCATTACTCCATGTGTTTGAGGAAGTTAATATCCGCGCTGGGGTTGGTTGACCAAGACTGGTTAAATGTTGACTCGACTCTCACCACAATCTGAAGTATTATGAGTCACTAGTACAAATTTAATACTAATGGCCACCATAGACTGAGTAATGAATGCAAGGTTTTAATTATCTAAAAACCTAGCTGTTACAGAACATCATTCTGTATTTTGAGGGGTGTGTGTGTGACTGGGGGGGGGGGGGGGGGGGGGGGGGGGGCAAGCTTCATCAGCACATACCGGGCTCATGGTCTTATATGCATGGACTGAAACTCAATATCTGGCCTCAGAGGGTCTATACCAGTCGGCTTGGAGGTAGCAGTGCAGGGTCCACATCATGCAGGCCAAGGTAGGCCTATCTTGTCAGTTTGCACTCCCTCAGGACAGTTCTCTTGTCAGTCCAGTCCAGTCTAAGTTCTCTGAGGCTATGACAGTAGACTGATTACGGTGCTGTGCAAATCCAAATCAGAGCTCAAGGTTGAGGTTTGTCACAGGAGACTTTGCCATACAATGTATATGCGATATTCCTACACTGGCTTGCCGTAGACTCCACATGAAAACATATTACTGCATTATCGACGTGGATATTGGTCCGGCAGGAAGTTCATACTTTAAGTATAGGTAATGGACGTGCATGCGCATTCAGAACTGCATGGCCCTGGCCCGGTCCTATAATAGCTGTGCCCTAATCCATTGCACTACGTACTTCCTGCCAGACCAATAACCACTTAGCCCGTTGCTAGGTGGTTGCTAAGAATTATATATGGGTAACATGCCCACAGAATAAATTAAGAGCTGATTCAGCTATATTAGGTGTGAACAGTTGGCTATAGCCTAGTCTGGCCCCAGACCCAAACCAACCCCAGCGCAGATTGCTTCCTGTTGCTGGACTAGTTCTTAACACTGAAATCAGGTTTGGATTGCGATGTAGGTTTGACCCATTCAGCCACTCTAATCATTTTTTTCTGCAGTCCAGTTTCTTTCCATGTACAAACAACAGCTTAGGATGTCCATTCAAAACACACAACTACAACTTTGTATCACCATGCAGTAATTGAGAACTCAAATTTTCCTCCCTCTGGGTGGAATGTCTGTATCTGTAGGAAGTAGTCCCTGTCTGGCATCAGTCTCTCTACAATTTTTGCATTTTTGCCATCCCCTGCGCCATCATCGTTCACTCTGGGAGGGAGGGAGGGAGGAAGGGAGGGAGGGGGGAGGGAGGGAGGGAAGGAGGGAGGGAGGGAGGGAGGGAGGGAGGGAGGTAGGGAGGGAGGGAGGGAGGGAGGGAGGGAGGGAGGGAGGGAGGGAGGGAGGGAGGGAGGGAAGGAGAGAGGGAGGGAGGGTGGGCGGGCAGGAGAGGAAGAGAGGAGGGGAAGAAGTGAGATTGTTGGGAAGCAAAACAAATCTATATCCATACCGAGGTCTACCGAGGTCTACCGAGGTCTACCGAGTTCATGAACTTAAGTAAACATGTACCCAACCAAACACACTTGATCAGCTTTGTGTAGTCGTCTGGCCCCAACAGAGCCACAATCATATCCGTATTCCCAAATGTAAGGATGGTGTAGCGAGGTCGATCCTCGACAGATGTATGGAAACGAATCAACAGCTCTGCACCTGGGCCAGAGAGTTCTCCTGTGTGAGCATGCATATGTTGTGTGTGTGTGTGTGGGTGTGGGTGGTTGTGCATGTGTATGTGTGGGTATGTGTATGTGCATGTGTGTGCGTGTGTGTGCATGTGTGTGCGTGTGTGCATGTGTGTGTGTGTGTGTGTGTGTGTGTGGGGGGGGGGGGGGGGGGGCTTCGATATTAATCCTTCCAACCAATTTTATGAACGGTGTGATAAATCTTGTGTGAGCATCCATATGATATACTAATCACGAGTATGCCTTCTATACCTCGCTTGCAGTAGGCCTGGGAACGAGGCTAGTGGAGGCTAGTGGGTACCAAGAGTTCATGAACTCCCGTGGGTACCTACCAGCATGCATCAGTAGTGTGATAAACTAATCATGAGTGTGTGATAAACTAATCATGAGTGTGTGATAAACTAATCTTGAGTGTGTGCCAGAACCAATAGTGTGATACTGCGGTTTGAGTCCCTTGGCAGAAGAATTTGAATCAATCAGATTATGATGACATCATTGGCTTCACTTGGCAGGATGCATGTGGGTTGCTAGTACTTGCTACACCACGAAATTTGAGCAAGCATAGCTGGACAGCCTGTGCGTGGTGGCGGCATATTGCTTGGAATGAGGCCAGCCAGACTGGACCGGAAGTTGGGAAATTAGACTGGTTAGATTAGAAGTCAGAATCCAGAGGTCAGCCAGACAGGAATGAGGTCAACCCATCAGAGGTCAACCAGACTGGAATGAGGTCAGAGGTCAACCACACATTCTACCTCAAACCTTACTACACTACATTGTCGATCATGCAAGGTGCAACAGAAAAGTCAATCAATGAACAATACCAGTACTTTCAACTTATACGCCGCTACATCACACAGCATAATTATCAATGTAAGTGATGCTCCCTCATTCTATGTCTGACTTGTAGGCCCTCCATTTCCAGTGCTGATGGTCCATTTTTTTAGCTACGCCAGGTTGCCACTTCTCGGGAGGCGAGGTTGGTTATATCGAGGTTTCTGTACTGAGTCTGAAAGTGTTCAGAATTTTCTAGGTAGTCTTTACAAACAAACTTGATATCATTCGAAAGTGCATCCAATGCATGGATATGTAAAGGAAACAGTATATGTTGTGGCATGAGCATATGATGACATCATTGCCTTTTGCGGCAATAAAACTGATGTCAATCTAGTGGAGTAGATTCTAAATGTGCCGTCAACCCCGTTAAACCCCTGAATCACTTAGGCTATAGGGCCTCTTGAAGGAGCACCCGTGCGGGATGGCAGAGAAGCCAGTGCAGCACTGCTATACCAGACACTGGGCTGTATGGCTGAATGATTAACCTTAACTCATATTCTACCTCAGTAGGGCTTATGGTGTATCACTATGGTAATATGTCTCACCTTGTACACCTCATTCAACTGCTGACCTCATTCTAATGTGGCTGACCTCATTCTGCTGCTGACCTTATTCTAATAAGGTTGACCTCATTCTAAATGTGGCTGACCTCATTTTAATGTGGCTGACCTCATACCTTATTATAACTAGCGCTTTGCAGTGTTCTTGCAATATCCGGTTACAACAGCGCCAACAGTATTAACCAATCAAGTTGCAGAACAGTTTGAATTCTGTTCGTTGATTGGCTGATACAGTTGACGCTCTGTTGACCGGATATTGCAAGAACGCTGCAAAACCATATAAGTCTTCTTCCCAGGCTTCACACCAGGTCCCATTCTCAGGCTCTAGGACTGGAACTGGGAATGGCACTGCTGTATAAAATGTTTGCTGACAAAAGAGTCAGGTTGTGTGGAGCTTTGCTTCAAGTCCGGAGTCAAGTGAGATGGTATAGTATAGAGCAGATGAAGCTTTACCTACCCACCTCGGTTTGGCTCATAGACGTGGACGTCATGGATTTCTTTGGAGCGGGGAGGAGGGAGGCGTGTCACAGGCTTGGTCCGGTCTGGGAGGGAGGGGTAGACTGGGGTGACAGTGGTACGACGCCATGCACCACCACCTGCAAGGAGGAACAGTTTCCTTAATACTCACTGCAGTAGTGTGCAAAGAGACTTCAGTGATAAAAGAGTTATTTTGTTACTTGAAATGGAGAAGGTGGTGTGATGTGATTGTTTTGATTTCGATTCAAATGCGCCTGCTTGTAACCCTTGGATCCTGGCCTTCTTAGTTGTATAACTTGGTCTGTATACCTTGATTGTAATAGTAATCAACTGTCAATATGAATTAGTAGTCTTGGTTTGCATAAGTCCGGATTCTCGGAGGTAAACCAATTTGTTGGACTGTGTAGTGGTTACAATGAAAGGACAGTACCTGGTCTGGTGGTGGTAGTGGGTTTAGTAGAGGGAGTGGTTGCTGGTTTGGTTTCTATGGTAACCTGCACACTTGGAGGGCCATACAGTCTCTTTATGTGTTCCTTGTCTCTCTCCGAGAGTTCCTCATTTCGTCCGATTCCTTCTGGGTACCCGTCCCCCTTGATCCACTCTCGAGGGAAGCTGAGAGGAAGGGGGAGAGGTAGGGAGGACTCACCGTGGTAACGTACTCTTACATCCTTGCGTCAGACTAATCAGAGCCTGTCAGGTGTACAGACATTCAGCACACATACTATAGCCATACAAGTGTAGCCTCGTTCCCAAGCCCCGCCCAGCTTTTCATACTCCAAGCGACGAAAAGATGGGCGGGGCCTGGGAACGAGGCTAACACAAGTGAGTGTGCGGACAGACACTGGACTAGGGACATGTACAATTTAGGAATGGAATTTGTATTAATCAGAAATATCAAATGGTCAACTTGGACCAATGTTCACAGAGATCACAAACTCTAGTCAATGAACACACGCTCGATGCAGCTAGGCTACATTAGTGGGTGTGGTGAACCTCAATGCCTAAATCCATTTTCAAGTGCAAAAGTTTCCTGCTGTGAAATAAACCTGCTATAGATACGAGAGAGAGCTCATGGTACCCCTAGCCAACCAAAACATGCACAACAGTGGTTTGCTGCAGTCATCTGTCATCAGCCTTCCACATAAAGCACACATACAAGTACATAGTAATCATTCCAGATTGAGTGTCATCTACATTCCAAAGGCTCACCTGTAGTGCATGATGCTCTTGGCGTCGTAGAGTGTTCCGTCCAGGTCCTTCCTCTTGTACCTCCGGAACATGTTGTTCTCGATGCGGTCCATGTCCCAGTAGTTAGGCGGACCACTCAGAGCCTTGATCACCTGGTGTAACATTGTGTAACGTTGTGTAACATTAATTGTGTAATTGTGCAACATTGCTTTACATTGCATAGCATTCAACCCCACAGTAGAGTAATAATACCTCTTTATCGTAATGGATGTGAAGTCCAAGAAATTCACGTTGACTGAGCCACACTTGAACAACTCAACTCTGTTACAACACATGATCTAAGAAAATCAATTCTCTTGGAATTCCACATCAACCTTACACATAAAGCACACATACAAGTACATAGTAATGAGATTAAGTGTCATCTATACATTCCAAAGCCTTAAACTGAGAGACACTGGAACAACTCAACTCTTTTACAACACATGATCTCAATTCTTGGATTTTCAATGAACCAAAGCACACATACAAGCTCCTAAGTACTCAGATTAAGTACATTCCAAAGCCTTAGACTGACTCTTTTACAACACCTGATCTCAATTCTTGGATTTTCAATGAACTTAATATTATAACTTATTAGCTTGTGTAGTATGTAGAATAAAGACGTAATACATAACCAAGCAATTCAGTGTGAAAATTTCAATCCTTCCTGAATGCTCACTCTCCACACAGAAGCGGCATCAGGGAGTCACACAAGCACCTTCGTATTGGCTACTCTAGCACAAACCAAAGCTACAGCTATCCACCTATCATCCAGAGGCACACTATAAATAATTTCCACACATTCTCTACAGCGTAAATTGATTGGACACGGTCCTTAATGCATCTGAGCACACATACATACGTCATACACACTCATTCTCACGTCTACCCACCTCCTCCCTGTTCCACTCATACACCCACTCACATCTACCCACCTCCTCCCTGTTCCACTCATACACACCCACACTCACATCTACCCACCTCCTCCCTGTCCCATACACACTCACACTCACATCTACCCACCTCCTCCCTGTTCCACTCATACACACTCACACTCACATCTACCCACCTCCTCCCTGTTCCACTCATACACACTCACTCACTCACATCTACCCACCTCCTCCCTGTTCCACTCATACACACTGACACTCACATCTACCCACCTCCTCCCTGTTCCACTCATACACACCCACACTCACATCTATCCACCTCCTCCCTGTTCCACTCATACACACTGACACTCACATCTACCCACCTCCTCCCTGTTCCACTCATACACACCCACACTCACATCTACCCACCTCCTCCCTGTTCCACTCATACACACCCACACTCACATCTACCCACCTCCTCCCTGTTCCACTCATACACACCCACACTCACATCTACCCACCTCCTTCCTGTTCCACTCATACACACCCACACTCGCATCTACCCACCTCCTCCCTGTTCCACTCATACACACCCACACTCGCATCTACCCACCTCCTCCCTGTTCCACTCGAACCCCCCCTTGAAGGGGCTCTGATGTTCGTGAATGAGCCCCAGGGCATGACCAAACTCGTGCAGAACAGTCGGACGATCAACAAAGCCCAGGTTCATTGTAAACGATTCCAGAGGAAGCTTTGTAGCATCTGTACCAATATAGGACCATGACCCACCTGGAGAAGCAGAGATGAAACATTAACCCCCCTAATCCTAAGGACCATGACCCACCTGGAGAAGCAGAGATGAAACATTAACCCCCCTAATCCTAAGGATCAGGACCCACCTGGAGAAGCAGAGATGAAACATTAACCCCCCTAATCCTAAGGATCAGGACCCACCTGGAGAAGCAGAGATGAAACATTAACCCCCCTAATCCTAAGGATCAGGACCCACCTGGAGAAGCAGAGATGAAATATTAACCCCCCTAATCCTAAGGATCAGGAGCCACATGGAGAAGCAGAGATGAACATTAACCCCCTTAATCCTAAGGATCAGGAGCCACATTGAGAAGCAGAGATGAAATATTAACCCCCCTAATCCTAAGGATCAGGAGCCACATAGAGAAACAGAGATGAAACATTAACCCTTCCAGACCAGAGCCACCTGAAAACACTAACCCTAACTGTAGCCGTATCCAGCCTCGTTCCCAGTCCCACGCCCAGCTTTTTGTCGCTTGCAGTACTTACGGAAAAGCGGGGAGGGCCTGGTACATTTCCAAACGTGAGCATGACATAATCGACAAAAGGCAGAACAAGGACGCTACGTTCTGCGTGTTATTCAACCATCTACACGTTCAATGCTCGGTGAGTATGACAATTGTCCCCCGCTAGCTAGATACGTGTGGTATTTTACCTGGTACCTTCGCTCTTCTTGCTGTTCTGAGACCCAGTACCCCCACGTTTATTTTAGTAGGTCTTTCTACCGACTTTCTATCCTTGACGTCACTCATGTGAGGAAATGTACCAGGCCCTCCTTACTTTCTGTGCTGCAAGCGACGAAAAGCTAGGCGTGGGACTGGGAACGAGGCTAAGACCTATCCTAACCCTAACACCAGGAGCCACCTGGAGAAGCATGCAGAGGACAAGCCCAAACCCTGCCAACCCTAAGATAGGTGTAGGTACTGTGGAACAGAAGCACGGTTTACAGAACAGCAGCCCTGCTAACGTAGCTGTCAAGTTCGGAAAACTTTGACTTGGTTGTGCAGTATACACACCACAAGCTCTCTTACACTCACTCTACAAACTACTCACACACATACACTGTACCATGAATGTCACACACACACACACACACATTGTCTCTCGCACACACACCTCACCTTCATTGAAGTCCACTCTGATGTCACTGCTCTGAAGGTCGCTGGTCTTGTGGAAGACGATAGCGCAGTAGTTACTCCACTCGCTTGCCCACGCCATTATGGTATCCTGGAGCTCGTGGGGCCGCATGAAGTAGACATTGAGGTCATTCTTACGCCAGAGCTTGCTTATATAGCCAACCGCATCCAGTGGGAGGGGACATAGGGGATCATCTGAACAGTGTGTTTGTGGGGGGGAGTCAACCTGATCAGACTCGAGGGTCCTGTACCAATCTGGTCTTAAGGTTCTACAACTGTGGTAGTGACTTTCTAAAGCTACCACGACTGCAATATCATCGCATCGCATGTGAGACCTTGCCATTACATTTGGTAGCATATATATATATAGCAACACGGTAAGCTAGGGATAATACGGCACAGCACAGCGTTTTGCCATCCAGTCAGCAGTGACATGCACTGATACCTGGTGAGAAACAGGGGCGGCAGCGGCATAAAAGAAGTGGTACGGCTCACTATTGTAGTGCACTGCGGAAGGCGGTGCCCGGAGAGCGCTCTGCGTGTTGGCAGTGGTGCGAAGTGTTGATCTGTCCGCGCGAAGCGCGGAAAAAAATTTTCGCATGTATTTTTAGCGATGAGGAAGCGCTCTCGTAGCATAAAATTGGCCGTTTTGGGAAAGAAAAGACCTTGGCTGCTGTGGAGTTTCAATGGTAGGCCCACAACTAGGACGAGAAACAGCCGAGTCTGCACATAAGATCAAGCGTAGATTATGCGTGACTACATTGCACGTGATATTATAATCAGGTCGGCTGGAAAAGTGGTCCGGCCAAAGCCGGACCAGCCGGACCGGCGACGCCGCCTCTGAGAAACCATTACATAATATCATTTGAATCTGATTGGTCATGCCAACCGTATACATTTTTGTGAGCAGAGGGAGAAAAAAAAAGTATCATCCCTCTTGCTAACGTAACCGGAGAAATAGATGGTTAGCCACAAGGGGTGGTCACCCCCATATGCGCAATACTCAGAGCTGCGACCGGGGTTGCAATGCGGTCACTGGGTCAGGAATAAGTTTAAGGTGCGGTCACGGGGTCACCAACAATTTTGAGGGTCGGTCACGAGGTCACAGCCGAATTTAGGCGGTCACAATTTGTGACCCCGGTGGCAGCTCTAAGTATTGCGCATATGGGAGTGACCACCCCTTGGCCCGTGCTCAAGACTACATTCTGGTGTCACATGTGTCAGGACAATCCAAATATAGGCATGTGCTAAGACCCCTCCCTCACCATGCAAAGGGTGTGGCTTGCAAGACTAAGCTCTCTAATAATTCCTTCCACATGTTCCAGTCCTCCCTCACAAGTCCCAGTCTCACCTGTGCACTGTGGAGGAGGTGGAGGCTTGTAGTAGTGAGCCTCTGATGGCAGCACCCGCTCATAGCACACCTGCCCAGGGTGAGAGATGCAATTATCCGGAGCCTTCTCTTGCCTGCTGGAAGACATAGTTTATCCGCAGTCCTTGGTATGCGCGGGGGAGGGGCTTACATAATCGGCCTAGCTAGCTAGCTAGAGGGCTTGATTTCCAATTAAGCGAAATTCGAAAATTAGAACTTTGGCTTCTGAATTCGAATTTAGTACATGTAGTGCATGCACTACATAGCAGCATACTAGCTAGCTATATAGACGTAAGACAAGACGCGGAGACCCTGAGAGATGACTCGTCACGGGAGGAACGCCACTGCTGGTCCAGTCTACACCTACCACGAGAAGAAGAAAGACACAGGTTTGTGTGCAGATGTCAGGCCATGAAAGAAATTATAAGTATGGATGACTGTGTACTTGTAGAGAGACCCACATTGACATGATTGAGTGTTCTTAAGTATGTGGTTCAACTATGCCCCCTATCCTTCTCTTCTCACCCTCCTTCACTCCTCTCCCTCCACCTCCCCCCCCCCCCCCCCCCCCCCCCCCCCCCTCCCCCTCCCCCTCCCCCTCCCCCTCCCCCTCCCCTCCTCCTCCTCCTCCTCCTCCTCCTCCCCCTCCCCCAGCCACCTCTGGTTACGGAAGCAAGACAGTACGACTTGGAAAGGACTCCATAAAGGTTAGGAGAACAGATTTGTGTGATGGTTCAGTTGACACAACTTCTGTTCCAGTGACAGTCATCATATGTTAGATCACAATGTTGTGAGGTATGGCCTTGCTAAGAGAGGATTCTCGTATACTGCAGGAGTTTGACTGCTGTTCTCTGACTCTACAGCCTTGCAGAAATCCAGTGATCACGTGGGTGGCCTACATGTACTGTACACACACAGGACACTCACATCATACACATCACTCACACATTTGTACATACACACACAACACACATGCACGCACACACACACACACACACACAACACACATGCACGCACACACACACAACACACACGCACGCACACACACACACACACACACACACACACAATATCCCAAAGCAGTACCATCCCATCCCGAAGTTTTTTCTGTTATTCACTGTAGCTATAACCAAATTCATTGAACCCATAATCAAAACCTGAGCCAACTGCCAGCATTATAAATATGAACTTATGTGATATAGTAGTGGGGCCACCCCAACAAGGACCAAGCAAACCAATGGATCCAGCTTTGGTTGGTGTTGCTGGGTGGGTCCCTGGAAGACACTCTTAGGAGGGTTGTCCTCTTTTTAGGGTCCCTGGAAGACACTCTTAGGAGGGTTGTCCTCTTTTTAGAGAAGTAATCACCATAGCCTCGTTCCCAGGCCCCGCCCAGCTTTTCGTCGCTTGCAGTACGGAAAGGTGGGGAGAGCCTGGTGAGCACATGAGCATTACGTAATCGACAATTAACCAACATTTTCATATTAAAAAAGCGAAGTTTCATGTATAACTACACGTTCAACGCTTAGCCTCGTTCCCAGGCCTCCACCCAGATTTTATCTCGTAGCCGTGGAGAAAAATCAGTCAACGGCTGCGAGATAAAATCTGGGCGGAGGCCTGGGGGCGAAGCTATTCAATGCTTGGTGTCGCCCCTCCGTTACAAGTCCTTTCTACCACCTTTCTACCCTCGACGTCACACACGTGAGGAAGCATACCAGGCCCTCCGCATTCTTTCATGCAACCGAAAGCGGCGCGCGGGCCTGGGAACGAGGCTAGTAATCACCATGCATGTACACACAAGTGAGACAGCATTGGAAACGAGCTTGCTTAGGACATTTGCCCTGAACTGCTCCTAGGCCAAATCAGCTACAGTCAAAAGGCTGACAATGGATACCCTGTGCACATTGCAACATTTATCTGAAACACAGCTGGTTATAAAGATACCGTATTTCCGCGATCAAACGCCGCACTCGATTAGTGGCCGCCCTCGAATAATAGCCGCACCTCCAGAAGGGCTGAAAGAAATAAACGCCGCCCTTGTTTAGTAGCTGCGGCTAGTATTCGAACGATCGGCGATCGATCGAAGCGCTTTGTCTAGCCCTCGAGAAACGTGACTATTTCGCTGTGAGCGTGAAGAGAGGAGAACTGATTGTTGGTCATATTCCCCGAGAGCTGTCTAAGCGCTTAGCGTTTTCTGTGGTCGAGGCACGGGGGGTGAGCGACGTTTGACCGGCAAAATATTTCGTGACAGTAATGGCTTTGGTGTTTCCTACCGTTTTGTCGGTATGATAATGACAGTACCACACGGTGCAGGGCTGAAACAAAACTTCTTTGTGCATACACGGTGCTCCAATCGGTTTCCTCGCTTCCTTGTTTATGCTGAGTTTAATAAACGCCGCCTTCGATTAGTTGCCGCCCTCGAATAGTAGCCGCAGTAAATCGCGTGATGAAATAAATAGTAGCCGCGGCGTTTGATCGCGGAAATACGGTATCCATTATCGTGATAATGACACATGACAGTTTAGTTCTTAAGGTGGCACATACCCCTTTACGTTATGTTACCTTTAACCGTCGTGGGCCCCCGACGGTTAAAGGTAACCTAACGTAAAGGGGTATAAAGAACATGTTAATGTTATCACGTGTGCAGTAGTTCCCATACTCTGTAATTATCGAGATAATATCGTTATCAAGATAATTTGGCCATATAATCGCTTTTTCCGTTATTGCCCAGGCCTAAAGGAGACAAAGGTACGTTTTCCACCATTTCAGTAAACTTTCACCAACAAGAACGTTAAAGTGCCTGACGCCATTTCACACGAGACTGGTAGGTGCTCATTCGAGCGAACGTTGACCTTTAATTATTCAGTAAACAATCAATAGCAGAGGATGGGGATGGGTGCTGTTTCACAAGACTACAGTAATAACGTTCAGAATCGATCACTCCCTTTCGTAGGCCGGACGGCTACCTCTACGATAAAGAAGCTATACTGGAATGTCTACTACACCAGAAGAGAGAGAGTAAGGAATACGAAGATTCAACCAGTTTGGGAGCCTCATTTGCACCCAAGCCAGGAAATGAACGTGCTTTAGTTGCTTGTTTTTGAGAAACTTGATCGTATTCCCTCCAGACGCTCGCAAAATGAAGGCATATGAAAAGCAGAGGACAAAGCATATGGTGAGAATGGTTAATACTCCCCTCCACTCCTGCGCTAGCCCCATTCCATACTCTCCTCCACTCCTGCACTAGCCTCATTCCATACTCCTCTCCACTCCCTCCACTAGCCTCATACCATACTCCCCTCCACTAGCCTCATTCCTTACTCCCCTTCACCAGCCTCATTCCATACTCCCCTCCACCCTCATTCCATACTCCCCTCCACTCCTGGACTAGCCTCATTCCATACTCCTCTCCACTCCCTCCACTAGCCTCATTCCATACTCCCCTCCCTCAACTAGCCTCATTCCTTACTCCCCTCCACTAGCCTCATTCCATACTCCCCTCCTGTGAGTCATTATGACATCATGTCTGGTTCTGTAGGCGGAGCTGGAGGAGCTGGGTAAAGCTGAAGACAGATCTAAAGTGGAGAAGTTCCTTTCTGCAGGTGAGACACTGACTGCTTTATTTGCAGGTGATCTGCATGTAGGCATAATTTATGTTAAATAGCCATGTAGCCTTGTACCCTGGATTTTGTTTTGCAGCTCTGGGAAGGAAGGCCTGGGTGATGTGATACAGTGCTACCACAGCGTGACTGGACGCTAAGTCGTGTCGGTCTTAGTTCCCTAACTCACATGCTAACAACATCTGTGGCATCAGATGTGTTGTCATGGTAGCACCGTATCAATTGTAAAACCTTCCCAGGCTATAAATGTACCCTGAGAAAAGCCAGTCCAAGTCCAGTACAAATGTTGTGGAGCCGACATGTATGAGAATCACAGAAACATCCTACGATGACCCACATCTCTCTCTGATCCCAGAAACCAGCATCGTGTCAAAGCCGATCAACCCCTTCAAGCCCTCCGATGACCAGAAAGAAGGTACAGTACGTACAACACTTATAAAATTACCTCTTACCATTGAAGTGCATGGTTAAAATTTAATGTTGGACTTTAGCTACTCATGTGCAACAATGTTTCGATCTCAAGAAGACTTGGTGTACTGGCCTCCATATTTTTCATCCAGGCGCGCCCAGATGGGGGAGGGGGGGGGGGGGGGGGGGGGGGGGAGCCTGGGAATGAGGCTACCTTTGGTTTTCCATGAAGTTTGTGCAGTCCTAACACTTTATTTTGCTAGTCAATCTTTAACTCCCATTGAGTAACCCCTCCCTCCTCCCAACTCAATGCTCTCTCTGTAGCCCCCAGTATTAGCAACGTAGCCAGTGAGGCCACCACAAGCTCAAGTACAGCTAGCTCCTCCTCGGCCAGTGACAGCTCGAGAGGCCACCTCTCTGCCGGTGGGAGTAGCAGCAAGACAGAGAAAGGGAGACCCAAGCTCCCCAGCTTCTGGGTCCCCACCCTCACCCCTGACGCCAAACCAACTGAGATTAAGAAACCGGTCAGCCACCACTGTAGACATGTAGGTACTGGTGTATGTTTTTTTTTACCTCCTAGCCCTTTCAGATGATGAATAGTTTTTGCCTACGCTCCAGCAGCGGAGCCAAATCGGAATAGGCCATCAACCGAACCATTTTCCGCGAAATTAGTCTGAGTAGGAGACTGACGTTTCACCTTTAGTTGGGTCTCGGAACTTTCTGTCCATCAAAGTTTATTGGCGTAGCCTCATTCCCAGACTGCGTGGGAGATGGCCTGGGAACGAGGCTACTTAATGTGCTTCCTGTGCCTGCAATGTCACATGTTCCACTCTCTACAGGACATGAAAACCTTCTGTCCAATGACTGGTAAACTGCTGAAGGTTAAGGTAACTATCCCGATCTTTTAGTGAACAAGTTCTTCTCCATGTAAATTTGTCATGAACGTCTTCCTCTGATCTCTGAACAGGATCTCATTTCGGTCACATTCACTCCCATTGCTGACCGGGACCACAAGACAGCCACCATTGTCAAGCAGGTTGGCACACCAGATACATGTAGAAGAATGTTCTCTACTTGAATTTCATGAATCGATATAATGATTAGTAAACTACGTATTGGCAGTCAAGTAACTTTAATATCACAATGTGGTCATCTCCTGCTCGATAGGCTCGGTACATGTGTCCCGTGACTCACGATGTCTTGGGCAATTCAGTGCCTTGTGCTGTCCTCAGACCAACGTAAGTTGCCATGGTAACCACTTAGCTTCGTTAGTTGGATTTGTAAGTGGGTGGATGAGTGGAGCTTTACTTGAGTAAAATATATTAAACCGTTTAACTACCCAATATGGACTTCCGCTTTCATTTCCGGCCATGTCCTTGTGAGATATGATTTGTGTGAGCAGAAAGGGTGGGACAGGTGGGTTTGCCTGAAGAGCGTCTGGGCTTGGCTATGAAAAACCTCTTGGTTGGAGTTGGGCGGGATTGCATAAAGGGGCATTCCTCTCACCTTATAGTGCCTCCAATTCCAGTGTTGTTCAAGGCCAAGTTTTGAGCTGGAGCGGGTTAGCATTATCTGATCAGCTTGATCAAGTATTTGTCAATCAGTGGGTGTGGGTTGGAGGTGCGTGTGAATGTACTTAGATCTGGGTTAAGTAGTGTGTGCAGTTTGGAGCATTACACTGACCTCCAATGTACATGTAGTCCAATTGGTAAAGAGTTACAGTGTAACAAGGGGCAGCACCAGTAATTTGCTGTGCATTATTTAACTTCACAGTCTCTACCTACCACCATTATTGTGTGTATATTATGTAAATCAATTCTGGATGATGTCATGATTGCATCGTTGTTTTGCACAGTGGTAATGTGGTGACGATGGAGTGTGTGGATAAGCTGATCAGAAAGAGCGACATGTTGTGTCCCATCAGTGGAAAGAAGCTCAAAGAAAGTGACATCATACAAATCGTCAGGGTGAGGTGGTATGCAGTCACAATAGTTCATTACTTGATCTTGTCTCTCTCAAGTAATGGACGACAATGAATATTGCGCTCCTTAAACTGAATACTGTCCTCCTAGCCTCGTTCCCTGGCCTTCACTCAGATTTTATCTTCGGTGGCTGAAGTCAGCGATGCTCTCACTGTAGAGCTTTGATTGTGACTTGATGTCATGACAACTGCGTACGTATTGCACACTAGTTGTCATGGCAACTGCATTGGGTATTGCATTAGGTATTGTCAGGAAACAGCATTACAGCTGCATGCTTGTTGTCGTGGCATCTGTTTATGGGTTACACTTTGCTGTCTCTTGATCCATAGGGAGGAACTGGTTTCTCAGCATCTGGTGTTTCCCTGAAGGCCACCAAGTCTGGAGCAGCCATGATGGCTTGACCATCTCCCATCTGTGTGGATTCCAGACTCTCCCCTCTCTGCACAACTGTTTTTATGTCACCACAGAACACCACCTTCTTTACATGAATACTGTAAACGTTTCACTGAAATAATTATGTGCAGTGACAATCATTGCTACCTGTAACTCCAGTGTTGCCTAAATTATAGGCTACACTCACTGTCCACCACCACAGCCTCCACAGCCTCCGGCACCCAACACTTCGTCTCCTATTATTATTGCTGATGGGAAAATGTCTAAAAGGAGGTGCACTTTGCATGCCATTTTCAGAATATAGGTGTACACAATCTCTTTTGTGTAGGAAGTCTTCCTACACTTGGTCCCAGACTGGCCCCGTGTGTAGGAAGTCTTCCTACACTTGGCCCCAGACTGGCCCCGTGTGCAGGGGAAGTCTTCCTACACTTGGCCCCAGACTGGCCCCGTGTGTAGGAAGTCTTCCTACACTTGGTCCCAGACTGGCCCCGTGTGTAGGATGTCTTCCTACACTTGGCCCCAGACTGGCCCCGTGTGGTGGAATTAAGTCTTCCTACACTTGGCCCCAGACTGGCCCTGTGTGGTGGAAGTGTTCCTACATTCTGTCCCACACTTTTGGAGAATTTAGTTAAATATGCCTTCACTTTGCAACAAATCAACTTTTCTTATGCAATTACTTCGCTGTCTCCCTATAGCTCCTATGAGGGACTGATGCCATTCTCAGTGTGACCTAGTAGCTATAGCTAGCTGATCTACATACCGGTATATGGCCTGGATAACTTCTCAGTTTGTGATTTACTAATGTACATGCATATGATAATTTATAGGCATGGCCCATTATAAGTGATAAATGAGCTCCCAGTGCACCACTCTCACTCCCCCCCCCCCCCCCCCCCCCCCCCCCATCCCCCCTCCCCCATGCAATGACTAACAAATGCATAGTTAAAAGAGCTACTTACATTGCTGATCGATGACACCAACATAAGTTACATACAATTATAATATAATAGTAGCTATAGCTATATACAACAGTTAGCTAGGTATATATATAAATTGGGAAGAAAAAAAAACTGCAATTGGAGGTATGTATACACAATACATGTAGTGCTGGTAAGTTGACAGTGTTGCAAAGTAATATGAGGCCCGGGTACATGGTTTGCACGTAATTACTATAGACTAGCTTCTGCACGATCGAGGCCTGTTTGGGAGAGCTTATAGCGTACAATGAGTCCACATCTGATATGAAATAAACATGCAGTTTTGTTGGTGCTACAAACAAATGACAAGATTGTCAATTGCTATATAAATCCATTACTTCATGATTATGGTACACTTATGAATGGTTGACTGTGAAGAGTTATCTCGTGTCCTCCCACCAATCAGTAGCAGTTCGCCGCTACTAGGGACAGTCATGGCACATGCCCTGGATACTCGGAGTGGCATGTCGGTGATACGGAGCCAGGAGCGTGCGAGAGGCATGTATGCATAGATACCTGATGTCAATGCTGTGGTAAGTGAATTTTTGCCTCCAAGCGCTAGGAGACAGTTGCCTACGAGGGCAGCACTGCTAAACACTTGTGGAATATCAGGGAGAGATTTCCAGATGGAGTCAGGACGCTGTGTAGAAGAACTTTCTGTCGAAGTTTGCATAGCGTTCGCAACAAGTGACTGAAGAGAAACGTAGAAAACAGACTTACCTTGGTTGGAGCCTCCAAGTAAGAACCATGTACCATTGCCAAGAGCTTGCTTCATTTCGGCAACTTTCTGAGGTAGAGGAGCTGCTACAAGCCAGCGGTTCTTCTCCCTGTCAAAGATTTCAACAATGCTTAACCTCATACGTGTATCATCCCAACCTCCAGCTACAATGAGGTACGAAGCGTGCGCAACAGCACTTGAACCCATACGAGCAGTCGGCATTGGAATGATTCGATCTTGAACCCACCTTCGTTCCTTCTCATCAAAGCTAGCCACCTTGTTGGTGGCACCGCCTGACTTCTCTTTTCCACCGACCAGCACCAAGTTATCGTCAAAGACAACCATGGAGAACCAGCGTGTTGGACTATCGGGGAGTGTAACCCATGAGTTGGCGAGGGGGTCATAGGCATACACATGGTGATCAATTTCATCCGTGTCAGAGAAGCCTCCGCCAACGTAGGTCTTGCCCTTGTGCATTACGGCTTGTGGGTGGCGGCGACCATTCGGGAGGTTAGCACACTGTGTCCACTCCAGTGAGGCGGTGGGATGCAGAAGGTGGTTCTATGAAGGAAAAGTGACCACAAGGTCAAACATCCTGCATGCTTTGAAATAGGATTGTTCCTACCATGTTCATACCACTTGGTTTCGAGGACAAGTTAAGTCTTAAGTTAAGTATAATTAGTCCGAAAGCACAGATTTTTTTTTGTTGATTCTGGTACACCAATATGTCAATTTTATAATTGCAAAGCCTAAGATGTGGAAGATGTGGACTAGGAGTACCTAATGATGTTTATACGTCATTATGTGCTCTTTCCTGGATATAATATAGTTAGCCACATAGTTTACCACTATTAAGTATATAGCTAGGGCCCGGGTGGATTGTAGCTACAGTCACAGTATGTTATACTATTGTACCTCCTCTGGGTGGCTGCGTCGGAGTAATCCCAGCTCAACATGAAGTGATTCAATCTCCATTTTTCCTGCCTCCAGAAGTGAGTCCTTGGTCGAAATCTCCTCCATCTTAGACGCCACTTCTTTCTCTTTCATGTTAAGAAGCAGCCTGGTATCTCGAAGCTCTTGCACCAGAGCAGAAACATGAGTCTCTAGAGCTTCAATTTGTGTTGACTTGTCCCTGTTTGTCGTCTCTAGCTCACGTTCTTTCACTTTCTGGTCTTGGATTTGAAACTCCAGCCTCCTGTTGTCTTCGCTCTTGTTGTTGATTGCGTGTAGCATTTCAATGCTGCTGGCAAATGGAGGTGGACATTGTGAAACAAATCTTTCCAGCTCTTGCACCAGATTGGACGTTTTTGGACGAGCACTTGGGTCATCACTGAGACAGCGTACTGTCAGGGCCCAAAATTGATGCTTCTCACCCATCTTCTCCAGATGGGCTGCGCGACGTTTTATTTCTGGCACCTGTGTGCATACCCCTGAAGTGGTAGGGCTCCGCTCAAACATCTCTTTGGTAGGGTGTGGCCATTCATGATTCACAGCATGCAGGATTAGATTGCCGAAGGAGAATACATCCAGTGGCTTCTCATAGTTTAGGGGTTCCGAGAAAGCTTCGGGAGGCATGTACGTTGCATTGCCAGGAACCTTTGTCATTGTACGCAGCTGGTCGGTGACAATCCTAGCCACACCCAGGTCGGCAATCTTAGCTTGCATGCTGTCTGAGAGAAGCACGTTATTCGCAGTGAGATCTCGATGGATAATGGGCTCATGTCGATCGTGGAGAAAATGCAACCCCTTAGCAACATCAAATAGGATGGTGTTGGTCACGTATTTTGGAATGCTGGGAAATTTTTCAAGACACTCAGTGAGAGAGAAGGGCATACACTCCATGACCAGAATCGGTAGTTTTGAACCTGGCTTGAAGTAGATACCCAGCAAGAGGATGATATTTGGGTGACGGAGATTGCTGAGCTGGAGAATCTCCTGCTCAAATCGGTCAGCTATCCATTGCTCTTCGTCCGAGTTTTTCCCGGTTACGAATACTTCATGGAGCATTTTTCCTGCACAGCTGGGGTCAACAGTTATTGCATGTGTGAAAAGAATGTATAAAACATCTGGCATCCCCCAACCATCATTAACCCTTTAACCACTGAATTCTTCCCACCAAGACAACACATTTTCATGCATTCAGTGCACACCACTTTCGTAGGTACTCCTCTCCCGCAGCATTCGCTCCTCAGCGGCCAAACTTGGTGGGGCCCGCACACAAGGAGAGACCCCTCTGGCAATACTGTTAATGATATTCATGACCCCCCACAAGCCCAGCAATCGGAAGTCAAAGGTGGATGTCAGCCGGATTTTCGCCCAGCATTTCCCTAAACTTGGACCAGATCTGACTGATGGCACACCTTACACCACCAATTTGCATGTTTTCTTGAGGCCCTGGGTGGGGTCTATGAATATCATTAGAATCAAAAATCCTCGGGTCAATGAATCTCATTAAAATCAAAAACCGCCCACGACAGCCGAAGGGGGGCTGCCGCCCCCCCTTTCGATACCCCCCCCCCCCCCCCCCCCCCGCTTGTACATTAAGTGGGGGATGCAAATTTTTTGGTTCGTCCTTCAAAGTCGTCCCTAGGCCCTCTGAAGCCTTTTTGGTCTCTTTTTGGACTGACGAGAAGCCCTACAAGTGCATAGGGTCTAAATGACGTCTATAGACGTCAATGGGGCTTAAAGGGTACCATAGATAATAGAACACTCACGTGAGTGATAGTACATGGGGTGGTAGGGAAACACGTGATAAACGGAACCTTCCTGCTTGCAATCCGTTGTTGTTACTAGCTTCATGCTGGTAATGAAATCTTAACTATACACCCGTTGCACTAATGTGACGTTTTCGTGGCATTTCCGTATACTATACTTGTGCTGCCATCTTGGTGTATGTGCCCTGCATCACTGGTAAGTGTTTATATAATTATATATAACCTACATGACTACATATATCTCGTTCGATTCAACACATACTAGAAGCATTGTTGCATGGTGCATGATTGCGTTCACCAAGATCACCATAGAAGCTGCTATCTTCAAAAATGTAAAATACCTGCCATGTTTGGGTACCCATTCGTATTCTCGAAATGATAACGTCAGCTGCGCATGCAATGGGTCTATAAACATTGGCCACCAGATTTTTTTACTGACAGTCTACCCAAATATCCTGGGAGATCTAGAGCAACTACAGAAGGCAACAGCCTGTCTGTCTGAGCCTAGTCTCGTACCCAGGCCTGACTCTCGGGCGGGTACGAGGCTAGTCTGAGCCTGTAATGGGGGATGCTTGCTTGGTCAACTGGCAAGGAAGGGCCACTAATTATCCATGCCCAGACTCACAGTAAAATGCATGCAAGTTACTTATCAGCTGGCCAACCAAGTATAGCTACGCAGTTGTGTGCATGGTTGACTTAGCTAACTCTTTATCTAAATTATGACCCTTCGTTATTACTGTCGCCTCTGCGCCGCATATGCCTACCCACAGATGTCCGTGCATGTCTTATTCTATGGCCTATACCTGCAGCCTTTCACTTTCACCTCCTTGACGACGCCATAGGATCCCCTCCCAATCTCCGTGTCCGTTTCCTCCACGTCTTGAAGCTGTAAGTCTCGCAAACTCATTCGAAGGTCGGCCATCTTTCAAGGAGAAGCTACATTGAGCCCCACCCTCGCGCGGTGGGGCGATCCCGAGGAGGCGCGGCGATCGACTCAGCAATCTTCGATCGAGCTTATGGCTAGTTCCCGTTCGTGGAAGTGCACTGTAATTCCACTAATAAGTGGAGTGAACTGATGGCAACTACATTAACTACACTGCAAGTTCCTATATATGGTATTCCAGGCATTCCAAGCATGGTTATGAATATAGCGGTTATGAATATCGACGTGGATATTGGTCCGGCAGGACAAAACATTTATTTTGGGCCCCAAACGTTTATGACACAGGTAGCATGGATTCAACCATGTTGCTTGTTTGCAAATTCTGTCCAAAGAGAGGTGTTGTGAGAACTCCCTCCAAGACCTGATAGTACACATTTAAAAATGTGCAACAGCCTACATGTAGAAGCGCACACAATAGACCTTATTCCGCAAAAATGAAATTCCAGGTTTCCATTGCTATGACAACAAAAAACCCTTGTACCCATTGGTCACCATGCCGATAGGCTGCATCCCAGATTCGAAGTTAATAGGATGTATAGTGTCCAAGTTATGGCCTCCCAAAATTCAAGATTTTCCCATTGAAGCCCATACATAATCTGAAATTTTTCTACTGGAGGCGCCTCCAGTAGAAAAATTCTTACATTTGTATGGGCTTCAATGGGGAAATTCTGAAGTTCAAGAGGCTGTAACTCGGACACTATACATCCTATTTACTTCAAATCTAGGATGTAGCCTATCTGCATGGTGACCAATGGGTACAAGGGGTTGTTGTTGTCATAGCAACGGAAACCTGGAATTTCATTTTTGCGGAATAAGGTCTATAGGGGGGCAAAGTGGAAAAACTGCTGATCTCACAAGCTAGTGAAATATTGGTAACAAAGAGAGAAGGGTGAACTATACACAGTGAAATTTTTGTACATCGGGTACCGGTACATACAATTGCACCAACAATGATAAATAACTTGCCAATACTTTAAAACAGGAGTCTGGGAACATACTGGGTAGGACCATGTTCCCGGCCGCTTTCACCTCAAAAAAATACTGACATGTAATCAAGACAAACAAAATAGTAACAGTCTGAAAATTAACAAGGCTAGGAAACGCCAACATAGTCACAATCAAACATCTCTGAGTACAGGAACTATGAGGAATAATTTATCCTGAAACACACAAAAAGTGTTTTGGATGAAAGTAGTTACTCCACTCAGGGGTAAGGAGGATGGGGGTAAGTTGCTGGGGGATAGGCTTGCGGTGGAGGTTGGTACGGCGTTGCTGCTTGGGGTGGTGGTTGGTAGGGAGCAGCTTGTGGGGGAGGTTGGTAGGGATACGGCTGGCTGGGAGGGTAGGAGGTGGGCGGAAGAGGTTGGGGTGGATACGGTTGAGGTTGGTAGGAGGTGGGCGGCGGAGCTATGTGGAAGAAGGAAAGACCAGGATCAAACTAGAAGTGTCTGGAGGACACATACCCCACACTTGTTGAGTACGATGGCTAACTTGTGAACAGCAACGGTACGACAACGTGCACTACAACTAAATACGTCACATGCTAGAGCCAGGAAACCAACAACAGGAAGTAGATGAAATAGCAGTGATAAGTATCAGCTAGGTCATTTTCAGTCTATAGAACAGTCTTATGCCGAAATGGCCCTCCCAGTGCCGACCAAGACCTTTCTACCGCAGAGCCCACCCACCTCCCCCTGTCCCGCCCTTTCTGCTGTCGCAGAACCTATCTCCCAAGGACATTGCCAGAAGTCACATGATGAAGCTGAAAGTATTATGACGACATTTGGCGTTATGGGCCCTAAAGGGCTAAACTAACACCACAAATGAGCCTGCTCCCCATACCATAGAATGTAAACACATCAGCGTTGTTTTAGCATCACTAACAACATTTTGGTTTTAAAAGGATCTTATAATTGGAGTATCTTGGTGACATCAGCTATAGTGAAAAACAGTTAACTGCAAAGTGAGCAAAGCGTTGAACGTGTAGATGGTTGAATAACACACAAAACGTAGCGTCCGCGTTCTGAAAATTTGTCATGCTCACGTGAGGAAATGTACCAGACCCTCCCCGCTTTTCTGTACTGCAAGCGACAAAAGCTGGGCGTGGGACTGGGAACGAGGCTACAAAGTGCAAACACCAGCCATTTCAAGTGTGTCCGAGTGAGGTAACAGTTACCAGTTGAACACTAACACAATTATACAGCAACATTGACCACTAATAATATTATTACTGACAACCATACCGCTCAGTTGTGGAGGAGGCTGAGCTATGCCGATGGGGTAGTTAGTGGGAGGGGCTGGGGGCTGGACCACCACCACAGTCCGAGTTGGAGGGGGACTCGGACAGTCATGATGCACATGTGGGAGGTGATGGTGGTAACCATGGTGATGGTGATCATGGTGATCGTAGTCATGGTAGTCATAGTGATCATGGCCATGGTAGTCATGGTGATGGTAGTCATGGTGATGGTAGTCATGGTGTGCTATGCCATGAGCGATATTAGCTCGGTCAGCTGCATGGACTGCCTGGTGATGCTTCGCATCTGCACGAGCCTGTGTGTGTGTGTGTGTGTGTGTGTGTGTGTGTGTGTGTGTGTGTGTGTGTGTGTGTGTGTGTGTGTGAAGGTGAAGAGGTAGCCAGACATACAATGTAACTACTCACAGCATACGACACTAAAAGTGACCCAAACCCAACGAACCGATTTTAAGCCATTGGCTATAGCCCTAAGGTATCCATACTGCAACAAAAATTGAGTAGGTTATGCTTTGTGACATACACAATATGACGTTTGGTTGGTGGACGGTGCAGCATATTCTGCCTACCCATGTACCAAACAACCATACATGGGGATGTTACATAAACAGAGCATTTTCGTGTGACGTTTCATGGTGCATGTGATCAGGCCGGTGTATAGGTTGAACGGCCGGATGCTTAGTACGCTACACGACATACTCCAAACCTGGTGGTTGATGGGCTTTCCTCACAAGTCTATTATATCTGACACTACCCGCTACATGAGAGCAAGCACTTAGTCTCGGAATCAGACCCTTCGCATGGGAGCGAGGAAAGGTTTGGGCACACACCTACATTTGAGTCGTCTCCAGGTTGGAATGCTGACTTAACGAATCAGAATCGAATGACGTCAGGGATATGAGTTTTGCCAGCACACGACAAATCGCTGTGCCGTCTCATGTTACCCACGAGTGTTTTACAAAGTTGAGGGGAGCAACGAGCAGGTCAACGGTGATCGTACGCATGGAATCGCAGTTCATCGCTAATTATCCACGCATAATTACATTCCGTGGGGACAACTTGAATGAAGGCACGTGCCCAGACTCTTCCTCCTCCCTGTGAGAAGGATCTGGTTCCGAGACTAGCAAGCACTCTGGTTGAGCTGTTCATACAAGATTCACACCATGGACTAGACTAGCCTGGAAATAGCATACAGCTTGCTCACCTCCATAACAATGGCTTTTCCAATGTTGCCATGTAAGGCAGCCTTCACTGCTTTCCTGTGGAGGCGATCCTCCTGCCTCTCCAACCGGGCTTCTTGCTGGAGAAATGTGATCACACAAAGCAAATACTAGCAGACTTGCTCTTGGGTTGGATGCCTTGCAGCATAAGTTTGGCCTTGAGGGCGGGATGCTATATTGACAGGTAGCCACACTAAATATGCTAAGATTTATAAGCTGTGTTTTGGCTTACCCTGCAAGCTCTCCGTTCTTCTCTCGCCCAGTGAAACGCCATGGTAACTTCCTTCTGCAGGTCTGCACAACTCTACTAGCGACTGCTGCACAACTCTACTAGCGACTTCTGCACAAGGTCGATCTATCTACCGTACCGCATGCAACTGTCTTATGTTCGCTATGCCGTCACATGACTTCCTCTCTCCAGGCGCCGGCGCGGCCAGCTAGATATGACATGCTAGGCTAAAATTAGATATTACCTCATTCGTCAGCATGTAGCCAAAGCTAGCTAACCACAAGTCTCATGCAGGGTAATCACCCTGAAGCAGCCTGGCCAGCGCACCAGTCCTGCCGGACCAATAACCACTTTGTAAATTTGAACACAGTTTTGGTTGGAAGACGGACTGGGTATTACAGGAGACGTTGCCCAGTGTACATCCTTTTAGCTTCAGTGATCGATGGGAACTAGCTGGTGTATTGGCTGCAACTAGCCTGCTAGGCTGCAAAGTCAAGAATAATAAGTGTATGGAGTGGCCCAAACCTCGGCAACGTTCAAACCCCCAGTCTGCATGACGAATACGCCGTCTAACACTCCTGGGACAGCATACTTTGGTGTGTCTGACCTTTCACGGAGATAAGTGGTTGCTAAGATCTTTTCATGGAGGGAAGCTGCTAGGTTAATTTTTTCCTTTTCAATCCAGTTAATTGTTGTTTTCTGGCTTGTTCCTTCTTTCGTATAGCTAGCTAGTGATGAGCATTCCAGTATAACTCATCGTAAACTTTAGCTACATGGTCCTCAGGTATAGGTGAGGGCATTGCGTGACGGCGTGTTTCTATTCTTAAGGCATGTGCACTATTGTTCTGACGTACACTGGCAATAGGTTTCAGGAGTTAGGTTTCGCATGTACATTCGCCTACATGCATGTCAACAACAACATCGCTGGCATACTTGAGGACACGTATCCATACCGGCCCGAGATCATATCTCAGTCATTAGAAGTACAACTGTAGTAGCCTCGTTCCCAGTCCCACGCCCAGCATTTCGTCGCTTGCAGTACGGTAAAGCTGCAAGCGACGAAAAGCTGGGCGTGGGACTGGGAATGAGGCTACAACTGTAGTAAAAGTCAGCTGTGTCCTGGACAGATTATTGTTGTTGTTGTTTTTTTTTTTATCCCAGAACTGAAGATTGTAGCTATAGTGTGCAGCTACATGCATTTAGGATCTCACCTGGTATTATCTACTACTGGTATTAACTTATCACTGCATGGTGAAGTCAGAGGACTTTTGGTTCCACAACTTGCAAACCTGCAGTCACATGTTCACTGCAAAAAGGAAGTTGCCACTAAGCTATCAAAACAGTATCACTACACTAATGGCCTTCATTGTTCAAACACTAATTAGTACTATAATGTCGCACTGTTCATACTATTAAGTACAAAACTCAAAGCACTCATTATGACAGCACTTCAGCTGTCCTACGACCTGTCGCCAGCCAGCCATTTCAGTGATGGTGGTGGTGATGGTGGTGGGCAGGGGGAGGGTGGTGGTGGTGGTGATGGTGTACCTCCGGAACGGGGTGATGATGCACCTCAGGAACGTGGTGGTGGTGGTGTGGCTCGGGAACGTGGTGGTGGTGGTGGTGTGGCTGGGGAACATGGTGGTGATGATGCACCTCCGGAACGTGGTGATGGTGGCCATGGTGTGCTAGGTCATGAGCAACATGAGCATGTTGTGCGGCGTGTTCAGCCTGGTGGTGCTTCTGGTCAGCACGGGCCTGTGTGCAGTGTGCATGTGTGTAAGTGTGCATGTGCACGTGTGTAAGTGTGCATGTGCACGTGTGTGTGTGTGATAAAGTCAAGCAGAAAAATGCCTACTACCCAGAGCTATGTAATTACTTCTCCCACCACAGCATACACACACAAAGGCTGTCCAGTACCTTAATATATATACCCCTGATTCTAACACGCTCCTCATGCATCCCTATACCTCTCCCTCCCTAACACACAATCTGCTTGCGTATACATGTTTCAAAGTGGCTATTGGTCCGGCAAGTGTGCCCATTACTAAGTATGTACTTCCTGCCGTCCCAACAGCCACTTCCTGCCGTCCCAACAGCCACTTCCTAGATGAATGTCTCAATCCCTCAAGGTCTATAGCTGCTCCTTGCAGACAACGTTAAAAAAAATTATCACAATTTCAAGCTGACCTCCAGCACCACAGCCTTGCCAATGTTGCCATGGAGAGCAGCATGCACTGCCTTGTCGTGCAGCCGCTCCTCCTGCCTTTCCAGACGCTGTTCTTGCTGTGTGTGTGTGTGTGTGTGTGTGTGTGTGTGTGTGTGGTGTGTGTGTGTGGTGTGTGTGTGTGTGGTGTGTGTGGTGTGTGTGTGTGTGTGTGTGTGTGTACACTTGACAGTGCATAGTTAGAGTTTATATAGTGGATATAAATGCATCCTAATTTGTTGCTTCTCTTTGCTGGACTGCAAGACCAAACAGGCTACTGTTCAAATTATGCTGAGATTGTTTTATAGTCAGCAAAGTCTGATAAAAATTCAGAACAGTGCATGGATTCCAATGGCCAAGGCTATTATAAAGGAGCCTGAATGAAAAGGTAAAGATAACCGTTTTACCCTATGAGCCTGTCTCTCTTCTCTCCTCCAGTGTCCAGCCATGGCGATGCTTGGTTCCAAAGTAGACGTCAATTCAGTCGCAACTCTGCTCGTTCAAGACCACCGAGGGCTTACGTTATGAATACCAGATTAAGACTCGGTCACATGTCCGACAACGATGATAGACTTTGCACTCTAGCTTTGCAGAAGAAAGGGCGGGGCTCAGTGTTTATCACGTATGATGTAATCATCGCCGCCCCAATTTTATCACGTGATCGAATACGGTCCGTTTCTTAGGATGTGCGGAAAAACTTTCGAGTATGCGGAATGGTGGTTAGTTTTACGGACGAAACCGGGTCCTGCGCGATTGGGCAAGACCAAAATGGCGAATGGTTTACACAAAGAGCATGCTATTGTGAGCCATTGAGCGGAATCTGTCATAGTATACTGCCTTGAAGTGTGAAGAAACTCGCATTTTATCGTTAGTGATCCATCAGAGAAACGCGATGAGTGAGCCGGCCAACCAGGCTTCCAAGAAGCGGAACAAGAAACGCAAGAAGAAGGGAGGCAAAGCGGACCCCGGGGCGGGAGAGAATGGCGGAGAACACACAGAGAAAATGCCTAAAGTAAGAGAGGAAACGCCAGAGGGGGAAGATGTCCTTCATTGGGGACCAGTTTGCCCCTCGGTTTCTCACTGTAGAAGTGGGTGTCTAAGTACATAGGAAGACCTTGTTGGAGGTCATGATGACCTTAAAGATAGTCCACTTGGCTTGTATCAACCATACACAGGTGTACGGTAGACACCTTGTGTATTGACTCCGTATGGAGCAGTCCCGCTTCTGCTGCCATTTTGGAGGATGACTATCACTATTTGGGTTTACTGGGAGCCGGTAGTGCTGTGTGCTGTGGCATTCCAGCAGGCCCATGTGAAGAATCAGTTAGCGGTATTCAATACACCAAGGGAGTGTCACTCCCATAGATGCCCTAGCCACAGCTGTGACCTGGCATCTTGACCCTGTATACTAAGGAAGGGGTGGAGTTATTACTCATTACATTATTGGGGTCAGAGGGCAAAATGGGCGTGTAGTCGTCAGTGCCACAACAGCAAATATCGCACAGTTAAACTGTCAAGAGCCGTTTTGCAATGTGGTCATGTGCTCAAGCAGCAAGAATGGTGGTCTAAGTTTCTTGACCCATTCGAAGCTGTGCGTCTATTGGAGTAACACCCCCTTGATAATGTCATGCACGCGAGAAGCTCATCCAGAGATCTGATCACAGAAGAGCGCCAGACTTGCAACGCCAGACCTACATGTACATTGTCCTCAAAGATGGCAGCACCGGAAAAGTGGACAAAAGCGGCATTGCTGTAGAACATGCACAGTAACCTCACTCAATGTCACATTATGTTCAGTGACACGGACAGTGAGCAGGTACTAGGGTTACTAGGCTGCCATTTTGGGAGAGAGTTTTGATCAGAATGAACTGGACAGGCAACGTTTCTAATGTACATGTATGTAGGTCGTCTCCAGACAGCTCTGTAAGGTCCATAAATGTGCCTCCTTTTTGAGTGGCAAGGACCAGTTCGTATCCAACATGAATTGTCTCAGACAACCCTGTATGGTCTGCGAATACACATATATGTATATGCCTGCTTTTTGATTGGCAAGGACCAGTTCCTATCTGACAGGGTTGTCTGGGACAGTCTGTAATCGTGCCTCCAGGCATATATACATGTATTTATGGACCTTAAAGTCTATGATCGTGCCTCCTTTTTTGAGTGGCAAGGACAAGTTCCTATCCGACATGGGTCATCTCCAGACAGCTCTGTAAGGTCGGTAATTGTGCCTCCTCTTTGAGTGGCAAGAATCAGTGGGCTACTGAGTTGCAATCTGCATAATGTGTCATGTGTGGACTGAATGAAGGATGATAGTACCGCATGTACTTGGAGTGAGTGATGTTGTGTTCTTTGAAAACGGGTTATACAGTGTAGGCTTTGCTACATGTACATGTTTGTGACCACAATGTGCAAAGTGGTATGTGCATGTGCATGTGCAAAGATATGGCGTCAATCCTCGTCAGGCTGACGTACATGTAAACTGTAGCATGACCCAATGCGCTGTGTGACGTCTGGTTTCTCCGACCACCGTCACTCTCTCCAACCACCATGACTCTCTCTGACCACCATCACTCCAACATAACTCTGTCTGACCACCATCACTCTCTCCAACCACCACCACTCTCTCTGACCACCATGACTCTCTCTGACCACCATGACTCTCTCCTCACACTCCCAAGTACTTCATTAATTGCAACAAGTAGCTGAGCTCGCTTCGCTCGCTCAGCTACTTCCCCCTTGTTCGCCTACTGTGCGTAATCCGGCGCCGGACAGCTCTCTGAAGAGCTGCTTCTCCTCGATTGCGTCCGCTTCAGCTGCTGCTCGCCGCTTGCGTCAGCTTCAGCTGCTGCTCCCGGGCCCGATTGCGGCATCCGCTTCCACTGCTGCTCCCCGTTTGCCTCCGCCTCCAGCTGCTGCTCCCGATTGCGTCCGCTTCGACTGCTACTCCCCGATGGCGTCCGCTTCAACTACTGCTCCCCGATTGCGTCCGCTTCAACTGCTGCTAGCCCGATTGCGTCCGCTTCGACTGCTGCTCCCCGATTGCATACTGGATTCCAGCCCATGCCCACCCAATGTTCTCGAACATTCTTCGCGGAGTTCTAGGTTCAGTAAATAAATTAAAGTACGAAGGTCACGCGTCACTAGTCTAGTCCCGCCCCACGAACATCCCACTTCCGTCACTCACAGACACACACACACACACACAGACAGACACACGTTAAAATCTTAATGTATTGATATCACAAACCACACACACACACACTACCTCCTTCCTCCTCTCCGTGTATAGCAAACGTCTGACAAGGAGGAACAGGTTATCACGACAGCACAGTGCCAACGGTGCAAGGGGACGTTCCGACAGATGGTACAGAACGGAGAGCAAGCCACATCTGCTCAGGTGAGCGGTCGTGACTCTCATGTCATTGGGCTCTCAAGCCTAAGGCTACAGGATGTACTCTGTTGTTTTGCTGAACTTGGCATGCACTCTAGAGTAAGAATTGGCAGTGGAATTCTGTACTGCGGGGACAAACACGCTTACATTTCCCTCCCTCCCTCCCTCCCTCCCTCCCTCCCTCCCTCCCTCCCTCCCTCCCTCCCTCCCTCCCTCCCTCCCTCCCTCCCTCCCTCCCTCCCTCTCTCCCTCCCTCCCTCCATCCCTCCCTCCCTCCCACCTCCATCCCTCCCTCCCTCCCTCCCTCCAACTCCAGAATGCAAATTGGATGTGCCCTCCGTGTGTCCAGGCTATCAAGGCAGAGGAAGACAAGCACAAAACATCAGGGTCTTCCTCGTCGTCATACAACTCTGTTGCAGTGCAGCGGTCCTCCAAGGAGGTTCAGACCCCGTCCATCAACCCAGGGGGGTGCAACTGTGCAGCATGTGTTGCTAAAAGGTTTGTATAGTACGTTGCCCTCACCACCTGAGAGGGAGGAAGGGAAGGAGGGATGGAGGGAGGGAGGGAGGGAGGGAAGACCAGAAGGTACATGTAGGGAGAAAGGGATGGGCACCAACCCCGGGGGTACAACTGTGCAGCATGTTTTACTGAAAGATACATGTATGTACGTGTATATACATGTACAGTACATCACATGAGAGGGAGGGAAGGAAAACCAGGAGGGAGGGAGAGAGGGATTGGGGTGTATCAACCCCGGGGGTGCAACTGTGCTGTGTATTGCTAAACGGTATATATATACATGTATACAGTACATTGCCCTCACCACCTGAGAGGGAGAGAGGGAGGGATGGAGGGAAGGAAGGCAAGATCATAATTTTTTTTGCCTACACTGTACCAAGCGTAGTCACACCCCTCAAAGGTCTCAGGCAGCTTGTCCTACATGTACATGTACAAATATTTGTCACCAGACCTTTTCGCGTGGAGTGGTCTTGATGCTATTGATCCACTCATCATTAACATGTCGTTGCAAGTTAGCCTCGTTCCCAGGCACTCAGTACGGGGAGAAGAGCGCCTGGTATCCGCTGTTTACGCATGCGTGGTGCCCCATGTTTTTCTCGGAAACTTGGAAACTACTATGATACCAGTCCATGTTGCACGACCACACTTTATTGAATCACGGGAGTCGTTTATATGTACAGGACGCAGCTCTGTTCAACCAAGCCGTGTCATACGTCATCGGTAAGGTCGGAAAGCAGGGATTAGTGTAACAGGTGACAGCAATACAGCACGTACTTTGTACATGTACATGATGGCAAGGATGTGTTGGTACATGATGGATACAGTCAAATCAAATTTGCTATGGCCATTTGTATTCGTGCCTCGCATCCCCTCTAGGAAGGCAGATGTTCTCCGTGTTATTTTCAGCTTACGTATCCCGATGAATCGTAAGGAGAATGTGATGGATCTGCTCGCACGTGCGCTAGCAGTGGATACCAGGCGCAGTACCGAGCACCTGGGAACAAGCAATGTTGTGTGCATGTGCAAGCACAAGTAGCCAGGCCCTTCTCTGTCCCTGTAACGAGAGTAATCAAAGCTGTGCATCCAGACTGATCCAGTATCCGCCGATGAGGAATAGCTAAATTCGGAATCACAAATCCATAACTACCCCATGAAAGTGTCTGATGACAGAGAGCATACTGCTTGGTTCTACCTGTTTGATGTGGAAGAATGTATATGCACGTAGATAACCTGGCTTCTCCTCAATATACCTATTCAGGGTTCAGTTTACAGTAGGAGTCTTTGAAGTAGTAATTGATCCCTTAGTGCTGCATAATGATAGTGTGTACTGTATGTTGATTGAACTGTGGAGGTTAATCAGTTTTGCATTGTGGGATATACGTGCATGTAAATGTATGCACCATAGGAGACCATAGTCTCGTTCCCAGACCCACAATACACGTGTGAGGGGTCTGGGCACGGGACTAACCATCGTTGGTACATGTATATGCTACATGTACACTGTACATACTTTGTATATGTACATTCATATAATTGGTCTTTTTGTGAAGTCACCTCGGCGCTTCATACCTCATGTATTATGCACCTGTTCATTCCCAGGCCTGAGCCCACCTTTTTTTCAGCTAATGCAATCTCTTTGAGAGAGTGCTTTGACCTTTTAGCCACCAACCTCTCCCTTCTCTCCTTCCTTCCTCCTTCCCTTCCTCCCCCTCCTTCTTCCCCCTTCCTCTCCCTCCCTCCCTCCCTCCCAGAGAGAATGCTGTTCCCCCAGAGGTGGAGAGGGACGCCCACATCACTCAGACATACTGGATGGAGATACGGCACATCGTGAGATGCATCTACCGGGACAACATGTCTCTCTCAAGTACGTGATCACATTATTTGAAGTTATTTGAAGTCGGAAGGCATTCAGTGACTTTCTGAGATTGCAAAACAGTGGACTTAGCATGCATACGTGTATCAGCTCTCTTTTATTCTAAGCAATGAATAAAAATTCCTCTTACCTGTGAGAAGCTGTGCACATAGCAGCCGCCACCTTAGTGTAGTTTTCAGTTTTCCAAATAGAGCACACCCATTGTTTGCTGTGTACTTAGATCCAGAACATGTTTGGAGGACATGGTGGATGTGGAAAGACATTTTAGACCAAAAGCTTGGAGGTTGTGTGCGTCTTTATGGACTGCGTATCCCATGAATCATTTTGGGTATGGACTATTAGGCAACATTGCTGCTCACTGATCACCTGACCGGAGCTTGAGCAGTCAACTGAGTTGTTTTATTGTTGCTGAGTTACATGTACACTGTATCCATGGGATAGCAATGATATATTCTAATTGTAGCACACCGAGTTATGTTTTTCTTGGCCCTATTGGTACTGTACATGTACATGGTAATAATACATGTCTTGTAACACACTAATCCTCACACACACCACACATAATCACCACACGTACTCACTACACACACCTACACACTCCACAGATCAAGGTAACCGAGCAACCATAGGCTCAGATAAGATGAGAATGATTGTGAAGAAACTTTGTAGCCGAGACCCTCACCAATTCTTCCAGAGGCTAGAGACCCTTGCAAGGTGTGTGCAGTTTGGGGGGGGGGGGGGGGGGGGGGTACATGTGTGTGCGGAGGGGGAGTTGTGTCGGGTGTGTACATGCAGTGATGTGTGTGACTGACACTGACTGTGTCTTATAACAGTGATTGGTGCTAATTGGTATCAATGACAAGTGGCAGTTTACAGTGGCCATTCCATTTGGAGGGTAAATGTCCTTTGCTGGACCCACCACACCCTAGACCCCAAGTGTATAAAGTGTATCCAGATTAGCACAGTGCAGGGGGGGGGGGGGGTTAAAAATTGAAATTGATTGTAATATTTAGATACCACTTTGCAGTGCATTACGGGTTTTAGTGCACGAGGGCGAGATAATGCACGAGCCGAAAGCGAGTGCATTATCCGCCCGAGACCGTTAACTAGATTGCCCGAGTGCACTATAAGTCTAGCCTCGTTCCCAGTCCCACGCCCAGCTTTTCGTCGCTGCTTAGTACGGTAAAGCGGGGAGGGCCTGGTACATTTCCTCTCGTGAGTGACGTCAAGGGTAGAAAGGGGTAGAAAGACCGGAAGTTTAACGTGGGCGTAGTGGGTCTCAGAACAGCAAGAAGAGCGAAGGTACCAGGTAACACACCACACGTATCTAGCTAGCGGGGGGCGACTGTCATACTCACCGAGCGTTGAACGTGTAGATGGCTGAATAACACGCAAAACGTAGCGTCTTCGTTCTGAAAATTTTTGATTATGTCATGCTCACGTGAGGAAATGTACCAGGCCCTCCCCGCTTTACCGTACTAAGCAGCGACGATAAACTGGGCGTGGGACTGGGAACGAGGCTGCTATAAGCCCGTAATGCACTGCAAACTGGTATCTAAACTACTTACTGACCTGAGACAGCCTTTGATCTTTGATAATGCACACTAAAGTGTGCATTAACCCTCTAACCCCCGAATTCTTCCCACCAAGACAACACATTTTCATGCATTCAGTGCACACCACTTTCGTACAGTAGCAGTCAATAAAAAGTTTACGTTTCGTATTCATACAATGATCGTTCTACGGTCCGTTCCGTTCATACGCAATTTGCCCGTACTACGGTTGCTGAGTCAGCAATTTTCGCCGTCGCGAGTAAGCGGCCAAGTTCGTCGACCTTTATCTTCGGTTAGAAGTAAGCTACAGACAAAGGACAAACGCCAGCGTATAGTTAAGGCCTTCCAATAAGGCATATTTAAAAACCAGCCAGACCTTTCGAGGGATGTGCAAGTTCCAAGAGCTTTCGCTTGGTGGGCGGGGTTTTCGGAAGCGATCGATCGCATTGCCACTGTATCTCCGGTTCTGCGTAAGCTGTGGATATCGAACAAAGACCAGCAGGGAGAGAGATCCAGGGCCTAAAACATAACCCAGGTAGAACCGCATGGGACATACGCTGCATCCGCTATAAGCGTTAAAAGTTTTTACTACGCTTGTATACCGTAAAAACGGTGCGTATAAACGCTGACGTAGCAATAATTTCACACCGTTTTCTGAGCCGTTTCTCACCATAGAACGATCGTTGTTTGTAAACGGAACGTAAACTTTTTATTGACTGCTACTGTAGGTACTCCTCTCCCACAGCATTCGCTCCTCAGCGGCCAAACTTGGTGGGGCCCGCACCCGTGGAGAGACCCCTCTGGCAATACCGTTAATGATATTCATGACTCCCCACAAGCCCAGCAATCGGAGGTCAAAGGTGGATGTCAGCCGGATTTTCGCCCAGCATTTCCCTAAACTTAGGCCAGATCTGACTGATGGCACACTTTACACCACCAATTTGCATGTTTTCTTGAAGCCCTGGGTGGGGTCTATGAATATCAAAAAAATCCTCGGGTCAATGAATCTCATTAAATTTTTAAAAAAAACGCCCACGTCAATGGGGCTTAAAGGGTTAAGTGATTTATTGCTCTACCTGTCATGTGATTGATTCTGAGGTGTCTGTTTCGTTGAGGGTCACGTGAGTAGCACTAAGTTCTGTTTTGCCCCACTTGTGATAATAAACCAAGGCGGCCTTACATGCACTCCTGAGAAGTTCTACTGTATAGCTCTCATTTTGTGGTATAACCTCTCTCCCTGCCTCAGAGAGTACCTGCTTGAGGTGAAGGTTCGTCTGCTGGAGCAGCTGTCCTGCGGGTTCAACTCTCCTCAGCTTGCGATTGAGTTCATCCAGATGTTGTTGGACGAGTACACCACTCTGTGTAACGCGCTGCCTTCTCTACTGTTTCTCTTGGAGCCATTGGTGAGTGTGTGTGTGTGTGAGTGTGGTGAGAGAGAGCGCAAGGGGTTAAACTATGTGTTTGAGACAAGAGGGACGGTTTGTGAGATATGTGAGGGACCAAGGGGTTAAACTAATAGTCTATGTGTGTGAGCTGAGAGGGAGGGGCTAAACTGTGTCTGAGATTTGAGAGGGAGAGATTAAACTGTGTGGGAGGGAGGGGTTAGACCGGTGTGTTGGAGATGGTAGACATTGTGACGTGGATCAAGTCTTCTCATTCAAACCTGTTTGGGGAATCTTTCCTTCCTCTCCTCTCTGCCTACCTCCTCCCCTATGTGTGTATCTCCCCCTCCTCTTCATACCCCCCACTTCACCATCCCCCCTCTTCTTTTCACTGACCACTCGACCACCTTCCACACACAGGAGGAGTGTGAGTACGTCCAGAAGCTTGGTGTCACAATAGAGCTGATGAACAAGAACATCTTCCGAGAGCTGATATTTGCCGAGTCCTTCATGAGCTCCAACCTTCCTCTCATCATTGCACAACTCAGGTGAGGACACATTGACTGCAGTTGCAATGCAGTCGTAATTATTTTGGTGTCAAACTGTTGCTCTCAGATACAGTGTACATGTAGATTCATTTATTGTTCTTTTGTTCCTCCTTCCTCTCTCCCTCTCTCCCCTCCCTCCCTCCCTCCCTCCCTCCCTCCCTCCCTCCCTCCCTCCCTCCCTCCCTCCCTCCCTCTCTCCCCTCCCTCCCTCTCTCCCCTCCCTCCCTCACTCTCTCCCCTCCCTCCCTCCCTCCCTCTTTCCCCTCCCTCCCTCCCTCTCTCCCCTCCCTCCCTCCCTCTCTCCCCTCCCTCCCTCCCTCCCTCCCTCCCTCCCTCCCTCCCTCCCTCCCTCCCTCCCTCCCTCACAGACTTGCAAGCCTAGCTTCAGACCCTTATCACCGTAATGCAGCTGATGCCCTCAGCCAGAGGTAAGTGTGAGAGGGGAAGGGGTGGTGGTAAGGAGATGTGGAGTAACACACACACTCTCACTCTCTCTCTCTCTCTCTCTCTCTCTCTCTCTCTCTCCCTCCACTCTTGCCCTTCGCCAGGTACATAGCCCTGGATCATGAAATGGATGACATCAGTCGCATCTGGCGATCAGCCAAGGACCAGCTCACCACACACCAGACGGATATGAAGAAACAACAGGAGAGGAGAGCACACTATGACAAGATCAGGGCGGACGGAGAAACCTTCAAGATGAAACACCACATGCCCGGCACAAAGGTTTGTCAGACTGCCTAAATCAGTCTGTATCTCTGTCTGCCGGTACATGTAGCTCTGTCTGTCAGTTGTTTGTTCATGCATATACATGTATCTCTGTCCATCAGTTGTCGGTATCTCTTGTCTGTCAGTTGTCTGCATCTCTATCTCTGTCCATTTCTGTGTACCTCTGTCCAACTGTCCACCGGTTGTCTGTACCTCTGTCCATCTGTCCATCGGTTGTCTGTACCTCTGTCCATCTGTCCATCGGTTGTCTGTACCTCTGTCCATCTGTCCATCGGTTGTCTGTACCTCTGTCCATCGGTTGTACATTTGTGTATGTACCTCTGTCCATCTGTCCACCTGTCCATCAGTTGTCTGTACCTCTGTCCATCTGTCCACCTGTCCATCGGTTGTCTGTACCTCTGTCCATCTGTCCATCGGTTGTACTGTATGTACCTCTGTCCATCTGTCCAGTGGTTGTATGTACTTCTGTCCATCTGTCCACCTGTCCATCAGTTGTCTGTACCTCTGTCTGTACAGTGCAGTGTATATCTGTCAATCTATGTCTACATGTACATGTATATCTCTCTGTGTCTGTCTGTCTCTGTGTCTGTCTGTGTGCTGGTGGAAGTGATGGGTTCCTTCTCTCCCTCACTAGGCAAAAGAATCACTGGTGAAACCTCCAGACAAAGAGCACGGGAAAGCCAAGTAAGGCCTCAGGCTCAGACACCTGTGGAGTCAAACAGAGAGCCTTGCCCCCCATGCTCTCTCCTCAAGAAATGGGGCTCTCTCCTCCCCCTTTTATTTGAGGGCAGTGCCTGGGACCGAAGCTACATGTAGGATAGCGATGGGCAATGTATGGTTGTTATCAACAATTACAATGTAGGAAACTGTTGCATAGCAGTACGTGTAGTTGCAATGGCCAGGCAATGTGACATCATGATCATCGTGATATCCCTGCGTGGCGAGTGGTCTCACACATTGGTGTTAGGTGCAGCCTGACACCAGCTAGCCACTCACCAGGCAGGGATAATTATATCCTGTCACCTTGGCAACACCATTCCAATATGCTGCTTGCATATAATGGGATTTGAATGAAGCTTGACATAGAAAGGGTTGCAACTACATGTACACGACCATCACAAGATGAGGACATTTGCCGATATTACGTTCCACACACTTTCTCTCTCCCTCACATGCTCTTCCCTCCCCCTCACACATCTTCCCACATTCATTCCCACACGCCCTACCTCCTCTCCCTCACACACCCTCCCACATTCCCACACACCCTTCTCTCTCTCACGTACCCTCCCACTTAATGTATATCTTTACATTCCCTTCCCTCCTCCCCCTCACACACCCTCACACTTCCACTCCTTGACATTTGCATAGTAACATCCACCTTGAGTCGGCCATTTTTACTATCCGTGCAAGTGAAAGGTACCTGTACATGTACATGTAGTTACAAAATGTATGTTTACAGTATACAGTGTACATGTATGTCATTTTTTCTCAATGTGTGTCAGCTGATTAGGCTTTGCATGGCCTAGGCACCTTCTACATATATCTCGAATTTTGATGTTAGATTTGCTTTTGGATACTCCAAATTGAGGCAGATGGCCTCCTCCCTCCCCCTCTCCTGTCCCCGTCCCCCTTCTCTTCCCAGCTTCTCTCGTACTAAGCAAATGAACCTGCAGAACTGCTTGCAAAAACCTTGAGACCTTCCAGATGTATTTTGTGTGAAATCTGTTCATCCTGCGTGTATCTCACATACATGTATATAATGTTGCATGCTCTACCTCACCACAAATCACAGACCTCCCGACCCTTCAGCCAACCACAAGCACTCTTCAACAGGTCCCTCCTCCACCTCCTCACACACTGAAAAATCACTTTCCAACTTAGTGGCATCGACAAATAGTGCCACCGATCCTGCTGGTCTTTCGCCCTCCGAGTTGTCAGCAGATCGGAGCTTCAAGAGCAGACAGGCCGCGGAGTGGTCCAAGCTTCTCTTCAAGTGTATCAAGCCAGTGGGAGAGCCCGAGTTTCGTCTGAACGGAGATATCGCTACACACACAATCACTCTTCACCTTGAGATGACGGAGTTGGATCTGAGCGGCGCTCAGGCATCGTGCACGCGCGATGACCTGAGGAGGTACCGCAGGCTCGGACTGACGCTGGAAGAAGTTGTGGAGGTGTCGATGAAACTGAATGCACTGAAAGGGCTTGGAGTCAACCTCAAGATTGAAGGTATACGGTATCCCAATACACACCATTATTTCACTAAGAATTATAAGCAACAAGTACATGTAGACTAGTGACCATGTTACTGCGGCTATCCATGAACCTCGAACTCAGCGAAGAATGTTCGAGAATGTTGGGCAGGGGTTGGAACCTTCCAGAACACTGGGGCTGCAAGCGGACGCAACCAGAGAGCAGTAGCTGAAGCAGATGCAATCACGGGAGCAGCAGCTGAATCGGACAAGATCGGCATGCTTGTGATGCGAAATTGCGAATGCATGGCGCAATCGGGGAACAGCAGCTGAAGCGGACACAATCAGGGAGCAGCAGTTGAATTGGACATAACTGTAATCGTAATCAGGTAGTGGAGATGAGATTTTGTCGGACCTGTGCACGTGCAGAGTCCGGCCCAGGACTGCTCATGGTTAGGCGAATGAGGAGGAAGTAGCTGAGTGAACAAAGCTACATGTAATGTTTAGGTCCATGAATGTGGCAACATTTATGAATACAAGTAGCTTCACTCGCTTCGCTCGCTCAGCTACTTCCCCCTCGTTCGCCTACGTGAGTAATCTGGTGCCGGATAGCTCTGTGTGCAGAGCTGCTGCTCCCCGATTGCGTCCGCTTCAGCTGCTGCTCCTCGCGCGATTGCATCGATCCGTTTCAACTGCTGCTGAGCTCCCGGCTTGCATCCACTTCAGCTGCTTTTCGCCGCTTACTTCCGCTTCAGTTGCTTCTCTCGATTGCGTCCGTTACAACTGGTTCCTGACTGCGTCCGCTTCGGCTGCTGCTCCCCAAATGCGTCGGCTTCAACTCTGCTCCCCGATGATATGGCGTCCGCTTCGTCTGCTGCTCCCCGATTGTGTCCGCTTCGGCTGCGCTGCTGCTCCCCGCCAGCTGTTCTCGAAGATTCCAGCCATGTCCACTATTCTCGAACATTCTAGTACGCAGGGTTCGAGGTTCATTGAAGTACGAAGGTCGCGCGTCACTACAGTCTGGTCCCGCCCCACGAACATCCCACTTCCGTTACACACGGACGGACAGACCGACACACGGTTAAAATCTTAATGTATTGATGTTTTACACCATACTAAAAAGGTAGTTACATGTGGTTCCTCTTCCTCCCTCGCCCCCCCCCTCCCACTCCCTCACAGATCTGTTTGATGATGAAGGATTCTCTCTGGCGGATGTGAACGATAATGTCGCCAAGAGAGAGATCCTGGAGGCAGTGACGGGCGATGACGTGTACTTCCTGGATGACAAGAGTGACGGGGAGGAGGGGGAAGGGTCAGGAGAAGGATCCCCTCTCTCCGAGAAAGAGCTGGTAGACCTTCGAAGAGCCAGGGTAAGCTGACATTTAGCCATCTGCTGTGCCCGGCCCCCCCTGTCCTCCTTTTTGCTGACTCGCACCTCTTGTACTACATGTACATGCCGGCCGGTTTCCCACCCCTCCTTCCCCTCGCCCCCTGCCCCCTCCTTCCCACTCACCGCAGGGGTGACGGAAGCATTTCAGCTTTGGTCAAAATACAATGTATAGTGGAGGCATTCTTCGTATACATGTACATGTATATTCCTACATGTAGCAACTGATTATCCTCTATGACCTCTGAGATCACATCTATTCGCCTTTTCAGGCACCATGCAGCAAGCATTGGTCCGGCGGTTGCCGACCTGTTCTGCCGCCTATGCACCACACAACCAATCTTAAGTGTACATGTGATGTGGATGTGTTTGAGCTGAGAATTTCCCTCATCCCCCCCCCCCCCCCCCCCCCCCCCCCCCCCCTCACAGGAGCTAATCCTGATGCGCCAGGAGACGGGAAACAGTGTATCCCGGCAGAATGACTTCCTCCAAGGCATGACCATGAAGATACGTTTCATGAAGCGACTCACCATTGAAGATCTAGAGAAGAACTTTGTCGCAGATGGGGGGAGGGTCATCTTCAACTCTTGCGACCAAGTGCAGATGAAACTGACCCAGCTGGAGCTCAACAGTGTCCGGCTGCTCACAACCACTGAATGCATAGGTAGGTGGAAGGTCAGAGTAGAAAGGTTAAAGTGCAGAGTTCAGATTGATAGTTACCGAGGTTGATACACATGTATGTATACACATGCAACACACACAGGAAATGACCTCGGCCTACACCTGGATGGGGAGCACATGCCAGTGATGCGTGGGCTGGAGGGGGGAGAGAGGTCGCGAGACGACTATGCGTTTGTCCACACCGACTCACACAAGGAATTCATGGACTTGTTGCTCGAGAAACGGAAACAACTGGAGTCGAACGTCAGCAGGAAGCAGAGAGAGAAGCGTTCAATGGAGAAGCGTGCAGCAGAGGAGTGTAAGAAGATGGAGGACAGTCAGGCAGCGGCAAAGACGGAAGGGAAGAAGGTGGCAGAAACCTCGGAGAAAGAGAGAGAGCGAGAGAAGGAAAAAGAGAAAGAGGCGGAGGAGACCTCGAAGCCGACCAAGACATCATCGTCAGGTGCAAAGTCATCTCTGGCTAGTATGACCAAGCTTCCTGACTCCACGGCAATGGAGTGTGGTTTTAAGCCGGTGTATCTTCCCAATTCTTCTCAACCCTGTCAGTGTTCCGCGTGTGTGGGTGCAATAGCAGCCATTGTCACTGCAGTAAGTACCTGTAGAGCACTACACACATCCCACCTTCTACAACAGCCTCACTACTGTTTGTATTCCATGACCCACACACACACCACACACACGCACGCACACACACACACACACACACACACACGCACACACACACACACTGACCTCATACACTTCATAAACAGCACACGTTTCAATGCAGTTGTAAATGGTTACTTACATGTACTGTAACGTACAGATATCTTCACACACACCCTCCCAGGATCACATCCGTCCCCTAAACCCCACCGACCCCTCGGCTACCACTGTGACGATCAAGAGCTCGCTCTGTTCCCACCTCTCCCCCTCACACCCTCACACTCACGCCTACTCTGAGAAGGGGAAAACAGATGAGAAGAACAAGGACCAGAGATCAGTAACCAACGGCAACAAGAAAACCACGACTACAAGTGAGTTACAGAATGTACTGCCGTACACTAGAGCTAGAAACATAACTTTTGAGTAGCCATTCTGAGTGATAACAGACAAAGCAAATGATTGACTGAAAGCACCCCCTCTCCTTTCCCCTCTTCTCCCCTTTCCCCTCTTTTCTCCATTTCTATCTCCACCCTCCTACATGTACATCTACCTTCTTCCCTTCTCCCCCCTCCTCCCGCCTTCTTGCTCCACCTCTCTCCCCTTTCCTTCTCTCCTCCTTCACCTCCTCTCTCCATCTCCCCCCTTTCTTTATTCCCTGTCCTCCCTTCTCCCCTCTTCACCCTTCTCCCTCCATCCTCTCCTCTTCCCCCATCTCCCCCCCCTCCTCCCACCTCTCCTCCTTCTCCTGTCGCCCCTCCTCCCTCTTCTCCCTTTCTTCATTCCCTGTCCTCCACCTCTTCTCCCTCTCTCTTCTCCCCCCCCCCCCCCCCCCCCCTTCACCTCCTCTCTCCATCTCCCCCTTTCTTTATTTCCTGTCCTCCCTTCTCCCCTCTTCACCCTCTCCTCTTCCCCCATCTCCCCCCCTCCTCCCACCTCTCCTCCTTCTCCTCTCGCCCCTCCTCCCTCTTCTCCCTTTCCTCATTCCCTGTCCTCCACCTCTTCTCCCTCTCTCTTCTCCCCCCCCCCCCCCCCCCCCCCCCCCCCCCCCCTTCGCCTCCTCTCTCCATCTCCCCCTTTCTTTATTCCCTGTCCTCCCTTCTCCCCTCTTCACCCTCTCCTCTTCCCCCATCTCCCCCCCTCCTCCCACCTCTCCTCCTTCTCCTCTCACCCCTCCTCCCTCTTCTCCCTTTCCTTATTCCCTGTCCTCCACCTCTTCTCCCTCCCTCTTCTCTCTTCTCTCCCCCCCCCCCCCCCCCCCCCCCCAGCCTCTCCACTCTCAAAAGAAGGTCTCTGGCAGAACTGGATGTCCACCAGTGGGAGTGCGCAACTAGAGAGCGAAGCACATCTCCACAATGGCACTCCTCACACTTCACACCACCACTACTCACACTATTACCATGGCGACGGAATGGAGGGTGATTCTGGGTATGGGGACAGTCTCAAATCGTGTCTGCAGTCGTGCGAGTGTGGCCACGACCACGGGGCCATCCCATCTGGGTCGCCCACCCCCACCTATGTATCACCCTACGGCCCTGCACACCCGCAAACTGGGTACATACAGCTGTGCATTGCTCTGTCCAAATATGGTCAACACATAGTGGACTTTCACGTACATGTACATGTACCGTAGTCTCTCGAAAATACGCCCACCCTCGATAATACGCCCACCCCCCTTTTTCGCGACAAGTTGTTGCAAAGGGTCATTTATTACTCGAATACGCCCACCCTATTAGCTCGAACAGGAAAAGCACTTGAATGGCTAGCTTCGGAAGAAGCACTGTCATAGAGGTTGGACTAAGAAATGAAGGCTGGCTATCGCGGTACTATTTGAAATGAATTTCATTATGTTGCAAGCCATTGCATAATCAGCTGTGTACTGAATGCATGACATGAGACCGTGCACGCGCTGTGCATTGCATGTTTGTGTCTTCGCGTGTGCAATCGCCTTAGCGTAGCACTAGCAGCGCACTACGGATTTCTAGGAAGCAGCAGCAGCAATCGGCAAGTCCCGAAGATAGTCTGCGCACTCTACGTCATTCAAGCAGTCCTGCTGTGTCTTGTTTGCTGTTCCTGTAGCTACTCAACACGAAGAGATTGTTCCTGCTCACCAAGAAACTCCGGGACTAGTAGTAGTTAAGCCTTGCTAGAATGACTGTTGCAGTATTGCACTCGTATACGCATGTACTTGGGTGGGCCTATTTTCGGGAGAAGGGTCCTCCAAAATACGCCCATCCCCCTCTTTGAGCAGATTCTAAATTCATCGCCCATGGGCGTATTTTCGAGAGACTACGGTATACACATACATGCACACACATATGCACACACATATATGCACACACATATATATATACACACCAACACGCACACACACACACACACACACACACACACACACACACACACACACACGTTGCACATGCACACCGGCCACACATCCCACACACCCCTCACGCACATCCTGCACATACCTCAGACATACCCACCACACCCCTCACACATACCCACCACACCCCTCACACATACCCACCACACCCCTCACACATACCCACCACACCCCTCACACACATGATATCCCATACACCCAACTCACCACACACACACACACAGCACATCTGGGTACTGTACAACTGGCACCAACTCAAGTGGTAACCCCGAGATCCCTCGTCGCTATTGCCCCTGCTGTTACTGCGAGCTGTTTGGACACAACGGAGTGAGTGTGTGTGTGGGCGTGAGCGAGTGCGTGGGGTTGTAAAGAGGATGGGGAGGGTACCTGCAGTATTGCTGAAACATTTACATGAATGTGTGCATGTACATATAAATGTATTGTATTTATATACATGAATGTGTACATGTACATACAGTACGATTCTGATCTAAAACCAGCTACTGTTCCTGCTTGTCTCATTCCCAGACCTTTATGCTCAGTACTGAGGGCCTGGTATTGAGACCGTCTACTATATACATGCATATGTACATGTAGATGTAGAGAGTTGAACCCAGTCCTCTAACTCTTTACATCCCTCCCGCTCCCTCCCTCCCTCCCGCTCCCTCCCTCCCTCCCGCTCCCTCCCTCCCGCTCCCTCCCTCCCGCTCCCTCCCTCCCTCCCACTCCCTCCCTCCCTCCCTCCCTCCCACTCCCTCCCTCCCTCCCTCCCTCCCTCCCTCCCTCAGCCCCCCACTGCCCCTACCAGTCACAACTTCACAAAGCAGCGTGATAAGATGCGACAGAAACTGGAGGAGAAGAAAAAGAAAAAGGATGTTGATTCTGGCAAGCCAGGTAAGAAGGGTGGGAGAAAAGCAAGGAAGGAGAGGGGGAGAAGAATGAAGGGAGGAGGGAGAGTAGCAGGAGGGGAGGGGGGGGGGGGGGGGGGGGGGGGGGGGGTGAGAGAGGAGGAGGAGCGCAGTGAAACGTACTGTACACTGTACGTATTATACAGTTACATGTAAGCACACTGTTGGCTCATTGTGGTGGTCACTTCCCCTTCTCCCTTTCCTCCTGTTTCCTCCCTCACCTCCTACTCTCTCCCTCCCTCACCTCCTACTCTCTCCCTCTCTCTCCCTCCCTCACCTCCTACTCTCTCCCTCCCTGACCTACTCTCTCCCTCCCTCACCTCCTACTCTCTCCCTCCCTGACCTACATGTGTACTCTCTCCCTCCCTCACCTACTCTCTCCCTCCCCTCTTCCTACTCTCTCCCTCCCTCACCTCCTACTCTCTCCCTCCCTCACCTCCTACTCTCTCCCTCCCTCACCTCCTACTCTCTCCCTCCCTCACCTCCTACTCTCTCCCTCCCTCACCTCCTACTCTCTCCCTCCCTCACCTCCTACTCTCTCCCTCCCTCACCTCCTTGTCTCTCCCTCCCTCACCTACTCTCTCCCTCCCTGACCTACTCTCTCCCTCCCTGACCTACTCTCTCCCTCCCCTCTTCCTACTCTCTCTCTCCCTCCCTCACCTCCTACTCTCTCCCTCCCTCACCTCCTACTCTCTCCCTCCCTCACCTCCTACTCTCTCCCTCCCTCACCTCTTACTCTCTCCCTCCATCTTCCTACTCTCTCCCTCCCCTCTTTCTACTCCCTCCCTCGCATCCTACTCTCTCCCTCCCTCACCTCCTACTCCCTCCCTCAACTCCTACTCCCTCCCTCACTCTCTCCCTCCCTCACCTCCTACTCTCTCCCTCCCTCACCTCCTTGTCTCTCCCTCCCTCACCTACCCTCTCCCTCCCTGACCTACTCTCTCTCTCCCCTCTTCCTACTCTCTCTCTCCCTCCCTCACCTCCTACTCTCTCCCTCAACTCCTACTCCCTCCCTCACTCTCTCCCTCCCTCACCTCCTACTCTCTCCCTCCCTCACCTCCTACTCTCTCCCTCCCTCACCTCCTTGTCTCTCCCTCCCTCACCTACCCTCTCCCTCCCTGACCTACTCTCTCCCTCCCCTCTTCCTACTCTCTCTCTCCCTCCCTCACCTCCTACTCTCTCTCTCCCTCCCTCACCTCCTACTCTCTCCCTCCCTCACCTCCTACTCTCTCCCTCCCTCACCTCCTACTCTCTCCCTCCCTCACCTCCTACTCTCTCCCTCCCTCACCTCTTACTCTCTCCCTCCATCTTCCTACTCTCTCCCTCCCCTCTTCCTACTCCCTCCCTCACATCCTACTCTCTCCCTCCCTCACCTCCTACTCCCTCCCTCAACTCCTACTCCCTCACTCTCTCCCTCCCTGACCTACTCTCTCCCTCCCCTCTTCCTACTCTCTCCCTCCCTCACCTCCTACTCCTACTCTCTCCCTCCATCTTCCTACTCTCTCCCTCCCTCACCTCCTACTCTCTACTCTCTCCCTCCCCACAATCTCCCTCCACTCAAACTCCCTTCTTTCCCTCTTACTCCCTCCCCCTCACACACACATACACACACACACACACACACACACACACACAGCTTCCTCAGGACTGGGGTCGGACAGCCGTCCTGTGGAGGAGTTACTGGCGTTCATCCAGGGGGATGAGCAAGAGGCACAGACTAGCACCAAGGCTGCCAAGCGTCAGAGAAGGAAGATGAAGAAGGTGGGTGTGGCAATGTAATGTGTGGCGGGTCACATGATTGTCTGTATAGTGCTGCGGTCAGAAAAACGTTCTGTTCCATTTGCATGCAATGAAATCGTTGTACGGTACAACTGTACTGTAATTATGGTGTGAAATTATTGCAACGCTAGTGTTTTAAGCTCTTGGAACTAGCATACAGTATCCCTGGGTAGGTTTCACTAAAAAAAATTTATTGGAAGGCCTTGGCTACATTGTACATGTATATGCTGGCCTTTATCCCATGTCTGTAGCTTACAGCTGTACTTGTAACCTGAGATAAACGTCAACGAGTTTAGCCACTTAATCGGGACGAAGGGGAGTCAGCAACCGTGGTACGGGACAATTGCGTAGTAAGGAACGGAAATGCTCACACTGTACAACGATTGTTGCAGTATGTACAGTGTATGGTATGGCAGGTCAAACGTGTGACATCATATGGGTGTGACAGACCATGTGCATCACACACACACACACACACACACACACACACACACACACACACACACACACACACACACACACACACACACATACACATACAAATACCCCCCACCCACACACACCCTGATGAGCAGCAGCTATCCCATCAAGATGATGATGAACCCTCTCCTCTCCACTCCCTGCACTCCCTGGACGGTGAGCTGATGAGGAGTGTGAGCAGGGAGGGAAAGGCTGTATGCAGGGACAAGGGAGGAGAGCCTGACCGCAAGGAGCTGCAAAAGGGGAGCAAGAGAAGTAAGTCAGAGAGTTTGTTTTGTTGCTGCATGTATTTTCACAGAACCGGAAGTAAATTGGGCGAGCGTGAGCAAGCCCCTCTTAGTGGCGTTACTGGACGGAATGTAGTCAGCGCCCGTCTAACCATAAATACACATTTCTGCAAATAACTGGAAGTTATTGCGTCATCGGTAAAATCTAACGTCTAAGTTCAAGACACACATGTGCAAGCCTAGCACAGTCGAGGCCCCCCCCCCCTTCATACCCTCACACACACGACACTTTCCCCCCCCTTCATACCCTCACACACATGGCACTTCCCCCCCCCTTCATACCCTCACACACACGACACTTCCCCCCCCCCCCCCCCCCCCCCCTTCATACCCGGACCCTCACACACATGGCACTTCCCCCCCCCCCCCCCCCCCCCCCCCCCCCCCCCCCCCTTCATACCCTCACACACACGACACTTTCACTCACTCACAGATGACTTCCAGAGGGGAGGAATTATTTACAGACAGCCACCGACTCAGGTATGTTCAATTATTAAGGAGCACAGTATACCTACTACCATTTTTAAATCTCAAAACACCTCTGACTATCAATGATAACTACAAATAGCTTCGCTCACTCAGCTACTTCCCCCTCATTCGCCTCCTGCACCGGACAGCTCTCTGTGCAGAGCTGCTGCTCCCCGATTGCGTCTACTTCAGCTGCTGCTCCCCAATTGCATCGATCCACTTCAACTGCATGCTGCTCCCCGTTTATGTCCACTTCAGCTGCTGCTCGCCGCTTGCGTCTGCTTAACTGGTGCTCCCCGATTGCATCCGCTTCAGCTACTGCTCACCGCTTGCGTCCACTTCAGCCGATTGCATTGGCTTCAACTGCTCCCTGATTGCGTCCGCTTCGGCTGCTGCTCCCCGATTGCATCCGCTTCAGCTGCTGCTCCCCGATTGCATCCGTTTATAGCCCCAGCCCATGCTCGGGCCCAATGTTCTCAAACATTCTTTGCGGAGTTCGAAGTTCAGTTGCATTATTTATGGTTGAAGTACGAAGGTCACGCGTCACTAGTCTTGTCCCGCCCCACGAACATCCGACTTTCGTCACGCACACACACACACACACACGTTAAAATCTTAATATATTGATGCACAGTAGTGAAGTCATACTACCGTAGAGAACAGTACAGTACCGTAGTATCAAGTGCCCATAGTTTGTGGACATGCAGCTGAACAGTGGGGTGGGTGCTAGTCTAGCTGCTAGACCCTCCTCTCCCTCCCGGAAATGAAGTAACGGAAACGCGGAAGGAGAGGAGGGTCTAGCAGAACCTGCACGGTTTCTTGTTGCATGATGTAATGAAGCCATAATGCTTCGTAGACAGTGCTAATTGTGTTTTAACGATTTCTAATTGATTGGTGTGAGCAACATAACTAAGCAGAGGCGCAGAAGAGCTAGTTGTATATGGTTGTACAAGGAGGCGGAAAGCTGCCGAGAACAATGTAGCACGGAGCTGGGACGACAGTTGGAGATCGTGGTAGGTAGCGTTGCCCACAGGATTCACCCAATATTGTGTGAGAATTTTAAACACTGCAGCTTGCAGATATGCTACGCAGTGACCTTGCCAACTAAAGCAGCACCTGACAAAGCAGTAAGCGCACTACCAGAGCGCCTGCTCGGCAGCGGGTGGAGTTCAGTCCACGCAGTCCGATAGCTCAGTGATCTCTACTAGCAAGGACGCTTGGAATTGCTCTCTTTTGTTATGCTTTCAGCTCCCAGTATCCCAAGTTCCTTGCTCCGTATCCGAGCGCGTCTTCAGTATCTTCTGGTTTAACCGTCTCCTCGTACAGTAGCTTGCTCAACGAACGCCATAATGGCTCTCATATGTATCAATTTTTCTCATGCGAAACCGCAGAGTTATGGTGTAATTGCTTGCAGGATTTTCGAAAGTGCAAGCTGATTGGTCAGTTTGAAACCAATTTCGTGCAGGTTCTGCTAGACCCTCCTCTCCCTTCCGCGTTTCCGTTATTTCATTTCCGGGGGGAGAGGAGGGTCTAGCAGCTAGACTAGGTGGGTGCTAGATATACACCCATAAAGCAACTGGAGGTATTCAGCAGAGCACATACCCTGTGCGCTACTTTTTATTTTGGCCAACTGCCGATTTTTAACACGGCATGCACTAACTAGCCTTGTTTCCTGGCCTATCCCGTATTTCTGTTCTTCGGTTTGCGTTGACATAATATGCGGAAGAGTGGCAGGATGCCTACACTATGTAAATGTTGAAGGTGAATACCGCACACCCCCTCATCAATGCGCTTAACGCCAAAATTTGAAATGGATCTTGGGCAAGCAACCTGAAAACTTCTGTAGTACCGGCAGCTAGCCCCATGGCTTTGGCAGGGCAGGGTTCTGCCCACAGTGGTCGGCAGTGGTCGGGCCCGACCACCAGTGACCTTAAAGCGACCATCACTCACCTGACTGCGACCAGTTCTAAGCGTTCTGACGAGGCGCCTAAGCACACCATGCATGCACGCTAAGTATACGCTTGCATACAGTGTGCATTATTTAGAGACAAGTACTGAGCATGCGCTCGAGTGCTAGTGTAGGCCACACCCACTCACGTTAGTTGAACACGTGGCATGAAGTAGGCTGGTAGCTCACTAGCGATGTCTCTATTGAGGTATTTTCCGTGTCGTTCTGGCGAAGAACGTGAACTATACCCAGCGCAAAACGTAGTAGAATCGACGATGACATTTCTGATTGTGCTAGCTCTGATATTGAAGGCGACATTGGCCCTGACAGCTCGGATCAAGACGAGAGCAACTTCACTAATCATCATGTAATCATTGGTGTACCAATAAAAATTAGTTGTACAGAATTTGATCATCAATCCTAAGTTAACCACCACTCCAGCAATCCTGGGCAGAACCCTGGCAGGGTACCAAGCCTTTGGATCTCTGACCAAAGCACGACCAGCCCTTGCTGTTTGTTCTAGAAACTGTGCGGAACTCTCTTCTGTTTAGCAATACACAGCAACACACCACCACAGTTAAGCATGTGACTAATTTTTACGGATGTGTGGCCAAACTAGTGTGAGAAATTTGTTGGAATGTTCCGCTTATTGGATCAGACTGCGTTTATTTGATCTGAAGTAATTTATGCAGAGTTGACTGGCTAATTAATTATCATAGGCTTATCTGTCAGTCAGGTACAGTGTACCACGACACAAGTTACTTGTGCATGTGCTTGTGGTTTTGATTCTTATGAGAAATTGTTATTTGATCATCCTTTATTTGCTCTGAAATAATGTCTGGATCATCCTACAGTTGTACGTTATTTGCTCTGAAGGAATCAATGTAGACGACCACTTGTTGTCTGGAAATTTAATTAATCAGGTGCTGTGCCGCAAGGTGCTCATGACCTGCTTGTGCTATTGGATTACAACCAGAAATTTTGTCATCAACGGAGCACTTCTGTTATGTCTGATTGTCTGAACATTTGGGAGCAGTTGGCACACTCTGTGGGAATGGCATGCTATATTAACCTCATCTTAATTGTATTCATAGTATGGCATCACAATCTTGAACGACAGGGTTGAACCCATGATGAGGAGCGACAAGCGGGTGGTCTACACTCCGCACATTTCTGGCCTAGCACTTACCAATATCATTTTCATACCTACTTAGGAAGCTCCTGTGTGACAGGAATAGGCTTTGTTTGAGGTTGCTGCCTTTGTTTTAGTAATCTCTTTTCAGCACCAGAGCAAAACAGCTGGCCACTTAAGAAGCTTTCATCTCAAGTGTCTGATGACCCTCTAGAACCTCCCTTGCTGTTTTAGCGTTATTCAATCAGCAATCAGTAATCAGCAATCAGCACTGCCTGATTCTTGAGATCAAAGTGGTGTGTACTCCAGGCTTTTAGCAGCAATGACTGAACACCACGGACCAACCCTGTTCCACTACTAAGTTAATACTAGGAGAATGCAGGGCATTGTGGGACTCGCCTGACGTACTTTACTGCATGCCAAATTGCCAATAATCATTCTCTGAGTGATCATAGGCTGGGAGGCCCGGGCAGCGCGGCGCAGGTAATAAGGGAAGCTGGGGGTGGGGCCTGCGATGTAGTCAATTGCCATTTGTCCCGTCATTGACGGTCTGCAGCTGCAGTTTCAAGTTCGTGGTAGCCTCGTTCCCAGTCCCACGCCCAGCTTTTTGTTGCTTGCCCTACTGCAAGCGACGTATGTACGGCAAGCAACGAAAAGCTGGGTGTGGGACTGGGAACGAGGCTACACTGTACCTGAGAGGAGTACCCCTAGTTGCCGAGCTCCCTCCAGCTGACCCCTGCAAGTCTGTAGTAGCTACGTAGTTTGTAGCACCGGCGTAAAACGTAGCAGGCTCTACTCGGAACTGTCGTGTGGGCGACTTGTTAGGCCTATAGGCCTAACGAGTGTTGCCGATCCAGCACGCGGGCGGGCGGCACAACATTACGATTTTCCACTTGGATATACGGTCATACGCTAAATCGGACAGACACCGACTGGACGGACGGACATCCTGAAGAGCACTACTATGTGGGGCTCGATCAGGCTCGCCCCAACTACATGTGTCATGTAGCTGTCCCTCTATCCAGGCAAAACACACACACACGCACATGCACTCGCTTTGGCGGCCTGGGATAATTTATCATGTGCGTGATGTCAGGGTAGAGAGAAGGGTAGAGAGAACTTATTTGGACGTGGGTACCCTGACCACAAATATGCAGTGCGAAGCTGGTTCATTCAGCGCTCGACTGTTAGCTATGTGGAGATCGATGGTAGCCGTGCTTTGGCAGTCTATGTAAACAGTAAGTGTCGAGAACGATTCATATAAACCTGGAAACGGGTCATTTTGGCATTCAATTTGGCCACTTCTCAGCGAAGCCATGGAATGGCCGTCTTGGCATCTCACCCAGAATCTGGTGTGATTCCTGAGCACAGAACTTGGTGCAATTCCTGAACACGAATAATGCGGCTGCTGTGTAGTATGGGGCAAGTGATCTCAAATAAGAACTACACACACTGGTGCAGAATTATAGTGTATTCATGCATGACTTGCGGTTTTGATCGCCTATATGCAATTAAATGTGACGTTTCTCACATGACAAAATATCCCAGGCTCTCCCCCTTTCTCAATTTTTGTTTGCGCGTGGGAGAGCCTGGGAACGAGGCTAGTGCATCCGATGAGGAATGTACCGTATAGCGCTTAAATTTTGCGGGTCTAAATTTTCGCGAATTTCGCGAATTACAGGTCATTCGCGAAATTATTTCAACGAAAATTTTGACAAGTATTGTGCGCCTACAGCTACGCGGACAGCGTACGCGCGCGACACTGGTCACAGCTAGCTTGATGGCTCTGTTTGTGTACTTCGAATTCAACAGTGAGGATGGACAGTAGTTGAAGTGTAAGCTTCCGGATCCACATGGAGAGTTCTCCCAAGAGGTACCATCTGACATGTGCGGTGTCTGCCAATACTGAAGCTGCCAGCTCGATCCGGCGAAGGTTAGGGGAACGCCCAGGTATCTGAAAACGAACTCTGAGAGAGTCGAAGTGGGGAAGAGTGTCGCAGAATACAATGCACCGACGAAGTGGTCTGTGGTATCTAGTTGAGTTCAGCGTGCACGGAAGTCTTCAAGTGCAGTCAGTATCAGGTGAGTATAGTACTCCACGCCCATTGTGTGGGCATGGCGTTTTACCGCGAATTCGCGAAATTTTTTCAACAAAATGTTCTCGAAGAGCAATTCGCGAAAATTTAGACCCGCGAAATATAAGCGCCATACGGTAGTCATTTTACATAATATACTTTCTCAGCACATACGAGAATACCTGCCACGTGTTACGAGGCCCTGTTCCACAATTTGCACACAGACGTGGGTACAAGGTTATAGGTCCATATGAGGGCCCCACCCCCTGCCTCTCCCTTTGATGTTAAAGCATCTGACTAATGATTTCTGCTTCTTCCCCAGGGCAAGATGGAGCTGAACAACGGTAGTGGACTTGGTGAGTATTCACTTCCTCTGCCTTATTCAACTGAACTGTGAACTTTCACCTCCTGTCCAGCAACTTTCACCACCTGTCCAGCAACTTTCACCTCCTATCCAGCAACTTTCACCTACCTAGCAATTAATGACTTTCACTTTACAATAGACTCACTTCCTGGAATACTAGTACCTAGCAATTAACTTCCTGTCCAAGGAATACTGGAGTACAGACTCACTTCCTGTTCAAATTAATTAAAGGCTTTCACTTCCTGTTCACTTGCCATTTACTTCCTGTCCAAATCTTAGCCAACTGAAGTGTTGTTTGTAAGCTTCAGTGTGTGAAGTATGGGGGTACCTGTGAAAGCCGGAACGCAGGAACGCGGAACGGAACGCGGAACGGAACGCGGAACGGAAGTAAAATGCGGGCCATCACTTGCACCGTACGCGCAGGGCGTCTTTATTCACTGGACTGGACTGGACTCACCCAAAAATCTGTTTTACAGTGTAGGACAGAAGCTAAGCATACTTATTTATTCGCTAAAGTTGCTTGCATAGCCTGCTTTCGTGTCTTCCCTCGAGTCGGTAGAGGTCAAAGGTCACGTGCATATTTAATGAGCTCCAGCAAAATGCGCTTCAGTCAGTCGTGGATGATAGTGGAATATTATTTTCTGTTCTCTATGCTTCAGCAAAAGGCTGGAGTTCGATGTCTGCGGTAAATAAATGCTCTTCTAATCTTTTCATTGAAGCTCATTAAATATGCACGTGAACTTTGACCTCTACCGACTCGAGGGAAGACACGAAAGCAGGCTATGCAAGCAAGTTTAGCGAATAAATAAGTATGCTTAGCTTCTGTCCTACACTGAAAAGGCATCTTACAGATTTTTGGGTGAGTCCAGTCCAGTGAATAATGATGAAAGCGCGCAGCCCGAATTTTACTTCCGTTCCGCGTTCCGTTCCGCGTTCCGGCTTTCACAGGTACCCAAGTATGGGTAGGCAGACTACAATGAATTATTGTTATTTTACCTGGTGTCTCGTTATCTACTCAGATGAACTATCAGATGATGAAGCTTTGGTAAGTGAATCACCCTCACACACACACACAAACACACACACACAAACAAACAAACACACACACACACACACACACACACACACACACACACACACACACACACACACACACACACACACACACACACACACACACATACACACACAACCCATTCACAGTAGTACCATGCACGCACTCACATGCACTCCTCTCATTCTCGCCCTCCCCTCCCTCACAGGACCTGGAGGATGAATTCGATGGCTATGACGATGAATTGGAAGCATTCAAAGAGTAGGTCTCAGTCTAGTGACAAGCTAGCAACTCTCTCTCTCTCTCTCTCTCTCTCTCTCTCTCTCTCTCTCTCTCTCTCTCTCTCTCTCTCTCTCTCTCTCTCTCTCTCCCTCCCCCCTTTGGCTATTCTAAATGAAACTCATGGACACTATATACCTTTCTTCTCCTTCAGGTTCTGCTTTGCTACTGCACCAGTTGAAAACAAGAAGAAGCTCGCCGTCGCCCTTGACATGCGCGACATAATGGCTAAGATCAAATGACCGATTACCCTAGATTGCTAAAAGACCAAATGTGACACTACTTGTTATTGCTATATACTCACTATACAAAAGACCAGGTCAACAATGTGTGGAACTTCCTTGCCAAGACCCACGGCCTGGTTTCTTTGTGTTGTATCTTAGTGTAAGGAGCTGTATTGAAGTCTCCTTGGCCAATCCTTGTGAAATTATGAAAAGTTTTTGGACCATACTGATGGTACTTCTAGTCCTGTCTTGGTGAACTACAAACTGGAATTTTAGTGCCTCAAAGCTGAGTAAAGCAACTTACTAGTAGCTAACTGTTTACTAAAACCTTTCGTACAGCATGATAAATTAGAATCTCTCCATGTCATCCATGGACAAATGTACAACTATAGGGCCAGGGTATAATGGCACATACAAGTAACAACAAAAAAACTCCCTCCCAGGCCTCTGCCCAGATTCTATCTCACAGCCATGGAGTAAAATCTGGGTTGGGAATGAGGCTAGCAAGTTCTTACATTGTCGAATTGATGTCGGCAATATAGTGATTAGGGCCTGCCCCTCAGCTATACTATATACTGCATAGCTACTGTAGAGTGGCAATGCCTAGGCAAGATTGTATTCTGTGGACAAACCACAGCAACGTTTGTTGTTCAAAGTTATGCAGTGTTGCATAATACATAGTACTTGCACTCGGCTGTTGAAACTGCAAACCCATAGCATCTTTCGTTACTCAAAGTGGCAGTGTTGCATAGCTCTCAATTAGAAGCAATTATTACTCGTGCAGCTATATAATTATGTTGAAAGCGATTTGTTCGTAAAACTATATGACATCTTTCATTAATCAAAGTTACACAAAGCATTGCTCAAAAAGTTACACAAAGTGTTGCATATAATAATATTATTTATTTTTCATAAGAGTGTACAGTCACTTAACATACAATACTAGATTTTAATTTCCCCGGTACTAGACTATTGCTATGACACTGAAATTAAGTCATTTCTGGGTGTCGAACTCATATCTTACAGAATTCCTTTATACTAACATCATCAAAAAGGTCAGCCCCTTTATTGTACTGCTTCGATATAATGGCTCTTGAAGTATGATGTGTCTTAGCCTTGTTCCTGAGATGGCTCTCGACCCTGGGAGTAAGGCTAGCCATGTTGCTGCATGCATGCGGCTTCAGGCCACTTCAAGGACCACCCCTGCCTTACAGTAGTATGCTCACTACTGATTTTTGTGTTGGCCATCTTTTGTCCTGATTCTATACTGCTCATTTTACTCCCATTTTACGTACTACTGAGACCCAATAATGCTTCGTCTTGTATATACACGTAGGAGCAAAGACTGCATGGTCTGAAACCTAGTGCACAACCTCATGCCAGGTCTTGGTACCAGACTGGAGAGTTTGGCCCATGGACTGCATACAGTGAACGTACCTCAATAGAGGACACATTGGGGACAGCATAAATTTAGGTGGTTTGTCCTTTATAGAGAGGTTTGTCCCCTTCTTGGAGGTTCAAAATGTAATCCAGCTGCATGGAGATTATTTGCTAGTCTCCTTTCCATACTTTTCGCCGTTCCACGAATCTCATGTAATGTACAGTGTTCAAGTTATGGCCTCCCAAACTTCATATCACCTGGAGGGGCCTCCAGTAGTAAAAATCAATGGGGAAATCATAATAGTAGTGACCAGCTATTAGAGAGGTGGCTACCTTAATATAGTGACAGGTTCCACTGTACCCTCAAACATACCCCTTGGCTAGTGGCCTAGGAATAGTTCCTACTACATAACGTTTGATCTTTGAACCTTGCACTTGGAATCCTGTCAGCTCTCATAATATTATTGTGTTTTGCAGTATAACTCTTTATATGGACTTATGGGAGCTCATGACGGCATTGGCCGTCATTGGGTTGTTAAAGAGTTAAGATGCATGTCCGCAAAATTAATATGCGCACAAATCGTGAACCATAGGTACATCGCAGGTACTTGAAACTGTATACATTTTTGGTAAATTGAATTAAGACCGGCAGCCAAATGTCATTAACTGGCATACTTGAGCTCTTGGAAGTGCAAATAAACATGAAAGAGTTGTCAGGACAACACTTAGTTGCATCTAATGACGCCCATTTTCTGTGCATGGTACACTTATGACCAGTAATTGACCCACTAATGGAACGTCACTATTGTGGTACGAACAATTTACGAGCTAGGCTTCACAATGGCTTCACCATATCGATCCTTGATAATCTATTTTCAATATGGCATTAAAGATTTGGATAAATCAATGATCCCAAGTGCCCAAAGCTCCACCATTGCTAGCAGCATGGCTGTGTTGGTTGCTTAGCAACCCATCACTGCTGCTTGTTTGGCCCCATGCTGGTTGCTTTAGTCTGAGTGAAGGAGTGTAGCTAGCTACCAAGCTGGTAGGAAGGTTTGTCAAAGGGAGTGTCCTCCAAAGTGTGGGAAGGATATATATAGCTACATAACTATGCCTTTGGGTAAGAAAGGATGCATGACCCGTAATATGGTCAAAGTGTGTTAGACAGATGGGTCAAGTACCCTAGCTTGTGCAGCTTCTCTGTGGGGACCTAGCATGAAAGCTGCAAATTACTCAATCTAATTACTTAAGTGGTCAACACTGCTGTCCGATTATTGTACCTGTTCAGGTAGTAGCCTGCAATTCACATCACAGGATTCACCTGGTGCCAGAGCCCTTGCAAGATCAATTGGGAAGCTGCTGGGTAGCATTCCTTAGTGTTGTCCTCCAAAGGATGTTACATGGAGCTTCCATATTCTATACCACAGAATATTTGAATGTTCTTTGATGTTGCTCTTCAGTTGAATGGTGCAGCCCTAGGCCTCAACAACTGCTGCAGTATGTGTGCTCACCCACTGTGACCTTTGTTTTTCAGTCTTTGCAGGCATGAGACTATATATACCTGTATTGCTACCTAATGCATGGTTGTAGAAAGATAGCTACAATTATTGTGAGATGCTATAGCTATATACATTGACTCAAGAACAAACACATGATTTAACTTTAAATTTCATAGCATTGGCCCATAAAGGGGCCAATCAGTATTTCTGTTAGAGCATTTACATGGAAATCAATTAACCTTTATGCTATAGTAATAATTTAACTCTTTACCGACCAATGACGGCACATGCGTGTACTAACAGCTGCACGCTGTAGTTATCTCATTACCAACCAATGAGTGCAAAAGCCGTCATGAGCTCCCATACAGCCATAAGAATTTATAATGGGGGCTTTCAATACTAGGCGTTATACTTTAATACAGGGTTTTCCTTCTATAAGCTGTTTCTTATTGTTGGTAGAGTTATATAGACAAAGTGTATAATTATAAATCATGATAGTATGGTAGCTATAATTATCTCAAAACAGTGAATGCATGCAGTGGAGCTTGAGAGCATTCAATTGATGTGAGAACTTGCTAGCCGTACTTGAGTGATGTACTTGATGTATGTGCGCAGACATATATACTGTACTGTATGACAATGTACATTGACAAGCTAGCTCATCCTGATTCATAGGAGGGATCCACAATCATGGTCTTACTTAATGCAATTAGAAGCAACCGCTGCTGCATGGTTGTATAACACCATGCATGCACATCTGATTCATTCCGTCAGGTGTCCTGTGCTCCACTGGATGCACGTGCTCTGGCAGGGGGACAAATAAAGTCATTTGGTGTGATCCAATAATAGTCCACTACTCCAAATTTGGTCGCGGCTATTTACACAACAGTCTTAGAGTCTGAAAATGCAATTGGAGCAGAGTGAGCTAATTCCTATGGATAATATTGCAAAGTGGAACCTGTGAAAGTACACAACATAATTTAACCCCACATGCCACACATTCTTGGCAGCACTGAAAGCAGGTACACAAGCCAGGGGATTATCAGTGGCAGCTGTAGCTGTTGCACTTTGTACGAAACCTTGGCGACATGCAGTTACCAGATAAGGCGACCCACCTTCATGTCCTCTGAGATGACGTATAGGTAGCTATGATGATTGTACAGACCGGTGGAGCGCTATCTGCTGCACTCTTATAATTAAGCTTGATTCCTGATTGTGTACGAGGGCACGAAATATCTGTGTGCTGAACACTATACTGCATGCATACGTGCATGTGTGTGTGATAGCTGTCAAAGCTCTTTCTTAGTCATGCCTAGTACGTAGTTATTTCTCCATGCACGCACATGCAGACAGTGCACAGCAATTTGAAATTGAAGCTAGACTACATTGATATAGAAATGTTTAATAAGTTCTGAATTTTGTTGAGTTTCATATCTCAATGTCGGGTACATAGTATTGCTGTCACATACAATAACAATTGTTTTGAAATGACCTGCTTTCAAAATAAATGTAAAACAGTAATTGTCTGTGTCACTAGTTGATGAGAGTCTGAGTGTACAAAGTCACTTGCTATAGTTCGTAAATGGGAGTACAAAATGGGTTAAAAATTGTACAAAGTTATTAATGTCAGTGAGTACAAAAATTGTATAACAAATCACAGCATACAAAAAGACAGACAGGCAGACAGATAGATGGACAGACAGACAGACAGACAGACAGAAAGACAACCACAGAATCTATCACTCATTGACAGCCACTGCATTGTTTTGTGATACACCAACTGCACTAGCATCTCCAGTTGGAAACTGTGAAGCAGTGCCACCAGACGTCAACGCACTCTGGGTCACGTTCATCCACTGCATCTGACTGTATCTAAGGGCCTGTGCTTGCATCCAGGCAGTTGTGTATGGGGAAGTGGTGGGGTAGATGGGAGTCGGGGCTGGAAGTGAGAATCCAGCAGTGTAGGGGTTAACGGAGTATGAGGTAGTTGGCGGAGAAATTTGTCGGTTTGGCCAGTTCCAGGCATTGAGAGATGAGAACTGCTGCATGTAATCTCTGTGCGTCGAGGGGAAGGTTCTGAAACGTACATCGGTTGTTGCTAGCATCTTTTCTCTCTTGCGCCATTTTGCTCTTCTATTTTGGAACCATACCTGAATATTGATAACAGAAGAGAGACAATTTGCTCAATATTCTTCTCCAGATTATAGAACTCCAACTGTTGCTTGGACAGTGAGAAAGCTAACTTTATTGTAACGGTATTCATACACATACCTAAAATAAGGCACTGCAACAAAACAGTAAAGTTGTTACTGACCTGTACTCTTGATTCTGGCAGTCCAATTCTCATCGCTAGCTTTTCTCGCAGCAAAACGTCAGGATAATGAGTCTGTCGAAACACCATCTCAAGTTCATCTAGTTGGAACTGGGTGAACGTGGTTCGACTCCTTTTAGTTCTCCCGTTCGCTTTCTCTGATCCAGGAGAGTCTTTTGATCTGACATCTTCACTGGAAGTGACGTCATCACTCTTGGCGCTCTTTGTCGAGCTTGGAGATAATGGTTCTGTACACAAAGATGTACAAGTCACACATTAAACAGTATTTTTCGCAACTATTAGCTAGCAACAAGTAGCTACAGTCAAATAGCTGATAAAACATTTCAATCAATGTCACACGGGGAAATTTAAGAATGAAAAGTTGTGAAAAGCAGGAATGTAGCTAATTAGGCCTAAGACTGAACAGGTGTAGATATTTGGACTAGTGAAACAGATCGAGTAGTTAGCTGTTGCTATGCCTCCGCCTAATCACACAGAACTGCTCCTGCAAAACATTGTTTTGTCTGTCAGGTTCAAATTCACGGCTAGTATAATTATACTGCAAACCACAATAAAATCACAGCCTACGCATTGGAGGCGTAGCTCGTATACTGTACTGCACCATGCACGCTTCGTACCTTCGCCGCTCACTATTGAATCTTTGTCTGAATCGTCTCCATTGCAGCTGTCCATTTCGGCGTAAGAGATGCTTCGTCGCTTTTCACCGATTTTCAGAGCTGCTTCTTCTTCTTTCACGAAATTTTCGCTCTTCACCTTCGCTGTTCCCAGCAGGTTTTCTATGGAAAACATCGTTCCCGCCATGGCGCCAGCGCGCATATGCGTCGGAGATTTGTGGCCCGATCAAGCTTTATACGTTTCTGGCGATCTGGGCTTGAATACACTGCGCAGAATGCCTTTAGCAGTTATAATGAAGACGATGAGCACTTGTATGTGCGCAGCGCTTCGGGCATATGTTCGACTGCTAATTATTTTCCGCTGTTGACAAATAACATTAACGGTCACAGGCGCAAACAAAGGCTTCTATTAATGAGTGCTAAGTGGGAAACCACTGGAGTTTCAAAGGCAGCTCTGTGGTTCAAATTCTACACAAATCATATCATTAACAAGCACACAAGGAGTTACCACTGCACGGGATTCCACTAATGGTTGCACACATTCTCTGGTCGGGAGACCAAAACTCGAAACTTGGGGCTTGACATCACATGACCCTGATGGCCATGCAACTGTAACCCAACCAGCCATGGCCCAACCTATAGACAATCACATGACAACAACAACCACAACAACAACAACAACAACAACAACAACAACGATGACAGTCATGTGATGAAAAAGCCCCAAATCATTACCAGATTAATTCTATTTCAAGTCGCAAGGTAGCATTGCAAAACACAGTCTTGCAGAAGAGGAATGGCTAACAGCGATTCAGTACAGTGATGAGTGGCGCATGCAGTAGCTCAAGAATGGGTAGGTTAGCCTCGTACCCAGGCTCATTTCCTCTTACCGCGCGAGAGAGTCTGGGTATGAGGCTAGGGTAGGGTAGGACATGATAGACCAGTTAAGAAAGCCAGTGACACAAAAGGAAGGAATTGAACATCAAGCAATGATGAGGGTGGCGTCATCATGCTGTCAGCGGGAAGGAGAATATTTTGTTGCCAGTCTTGCATCTGAGTTCTGTGACCTCGTAACACTCAGCAGACCCATGACCACTCAGAAGGTTGTGTTCCAAGAGCAAGCTCTGCCAATGGTCCTATATATCATGTGGAGAATAAACCGTTACAATGCAGGCATGCTGACAATTGCAAATATGGAAATGACTGTTAGTACTTTGGTAGCCAACAATGAATTGGACTAATTAGCAGAAATGTGTCACTCACCTGTAGCACTAGTCTACGTTCTTCACTGATCTTTGGCAGTATGTTTTCAAGACACCAGAACACAGACATGTGGAATGATGGCTCCTGCGGGTAACCAGAACAAACCAGTCTGAAATATAGTTTGGTAGTTAGCTCTTCCACCATGATAGCTAGCTAGCTACTTAAGGCAGCTTGGGCTGCTGAAGCTTAGCCTTGTTCCCAGGCCCCTGCCCAGCTTTTCATTGCTTAACTGCACGTATTACAAGCACCAGCAAGCTGGGAGGGGCCTGAAACAAGGCTAACTGAAGTTCACAGCCAACTACAGCTGGTCAGCTTTACTCTCTCGTGCCTCTGCATCGCAGATATGCTCAGCACCTGCCCTCAGCATGTTACACTTCTGTATAATTATGTTAGGTACATTGTTTATAATGACAGTCATGCAGATATGCTCAGCACCTGCTCTTATGTTACAGTTTCTGCATATGTTAGGTACGACATCATACGCTGACGGTGCAGTGTATGGAACACAAACCTCCGATAGTGGACCCTCCGAGATAGGGACACAATATAATAAACCTCTCTACAAAGGACGCTTTTCAAGTCCCAAATAATTGGTTTGCCTATGGTTCTAATACATTTTGAACCTCCGAGAAGAGGACAACCTCTCTACAAAGGACACTGTTCCCAAAGTGTCCTTTGTTTGGAGGTTTGACTGTATGTTGATGGATCACGGTATGCAGACTCTCTATGCCAGAAGCACACAGGAATGCTTGATTAGTTGAATGACTTGAACATGCTCAACTGCACACAACAATCAAGCCCAATCAACACTTCAAAGTCAGGTGTAGCACATGGGGCTCATGTTTGCACATATTACATTACTGTGGCCAAAGTCAATATCTTAAGTGTATTAGTTAAAGGCTTGATGCTAGTTGCTGTAGTTAAGATCTCTGCTTGCGCCTAATTTGGATACGTCACAAATCCTATCTGCTGTTATGCACAATACAAGTTACGAGATCTATAAACTGGTCACTAAGTCTTAATCCGATGTGACAAGAAATCTAACTTGAGCTAGCTACCAGATGTTCTTCGCTGGGAACAGGGACATCTGGGCATGAACAGAAGATGGAGGAATTTAATGTCACTCGAGAGGGTGGGGGGTCGCTGTCAGGAGTGTACAAATGAGAGATGAAACTCTGACTTGGAATGCGTGGGGAGGAAGCACACTGGTTCCCTCGTTAGCAGACCAAAACAACCGTTCATTCAATCTTATTCCGACAAATTTGAAGTCGTGCGGTTAGCATTTCTATCCACTTTGTGGTCGCGGTCTGATGGTTCCAGCTGCCTGTGTGGGATTAGTATAGGATTACCGATACCCATAAACTTGTCGGTTTTCCTGTAGCCAGCCCATGAGTGGCCGCATTTCGTGACCAAAATTACGACTCTGGAGATGTAACGGAGAAAGATTGAAGAACACAACTATTGTTTTGATAATTGACTAGGTATGTGCAGCACAAACACATAAACACACAAAGGAAAATACTTAATGCCTGTGGGCATAATTATACCTTATGCATACAGATATGGGAAACAGACAGAGTGACCGACGGCTTCAAGATAATGAAATAACTAGGTTTGGCTTGCCTCGTAGAATTCCTGCAGACTGTACTTCACAAAACATTCATCAACATCTTCAACCAGAGAGCAAAGCTGAAATGTGCAATTGCAAATTAAGACTTGAGGAATTTTAACCCGCAGCATATAGAGTTCACAATGAACGTAATACGACATTACAAAAAATAGTACAGCATTATGGAGATCACATGTTTGTTGTACCATCCTCGTACTTCCAACATACACATTATGGTTGCTGTTGTCTGCTATACCATGGCAACCCAATGCCATATTCTACTATTGACCACAACTCTCAACAAAGTTTTTGGTTGCCAAGCAATGGGTGCAACATGGCAATAGAAATCATATTGAAAATACAAAACCGTACGTCATTGTCCCAAATTTGGGGTTAATGCACTTCGGCAGACAGTACTCAGGTGAAGGTTTCTCTGATATCATACTCTGATCTCCCTATACCTGTCCAGTGCACATTCTCAGCATGGCTGGAATGACTTTCAACATAGTGTGTAGGCAAGAGTTTCATCATGATCACGTCATTGGTTGTCGCCGTTTGATGATCACACTTTTCCTATATGTGATGTAAATCTCTTTCTGGTTATAGCTTATAATATTCCTTGAAATGTGTACACAGAAGAGCAGAACGGGAATTTGGTCTCTGGCATATCTATAGCGTTTTGTGGAACGATTGGTGAAGGACAAAATACTAATACACACACCTATATTTCCACAGTTTTAAACCAGCTGCAACTTGAATCGGACATTTTAGCTGATTTGCTGCAAACCTATCTCCCTCCCCCTTTCAAGTACACCATAAATTCAAGGGCCGTGTAACATTACTGGGCTACAGTGGCGTATATATTAGTGAAACTGTGGGGTACGGAGTATCCATTACAAACGCCATCCTCCTCCACATCACTCACTGCCCGTGCAGGCACCCATACACCAATGGGGTATCAACCACCATGCAACAGACAGAAGGCCCACAAAACCAAAAGGTAAATCGATCCCCATTGTCAGTGGGTGTCCGTGTGCGTAATGTGCACCCATTGGTTTCGGCTTCTGTGTCAGATGGTCCTGACCACAGCCGCAATGGAAGCTCAAAGGTGCAGTGTGCATGAAGAGCCAGTATTGCTGTGGTTGAGTGGTTACAGCGATTGACCGTGGAACAAAATCCTTTATCACTCTCCTCTTGGACGACCATAACAGCTGCCTGTTCTATATTTCTATATTCTACGTACATTCAATTGTTCTGCATATTAACCAGGGTTTATGGAAATGTTACTCTAGAGATTATTAACCCCACTGGAAGTAATTTACTACTCTGAATTCTGTTGCTATTGTAGTGACAACCACTCCAGTGGAAATATCCTCAGATATTTTATGGCTGTAACATTTTGTGAAAACACAACTCATTAGAAAACTACCTACTCATAGCCATGTACTGCCTATTATTGAAGGGGATTTCTTTCTCTGAAGCAGTAATACATTTTGATCGACAAACAATCATCCAAGCCTTGAAGGAGAAACAGGACGACATTGTGGTGATGTTATCAGCTAGCCTGGTTCCAAAGCTAGGCAGAGACCTGGGAATGAGGTAGACCACCCGGGAACAAGGCTAGTTAGACCCTTGGTTCACACATGCTATTCATATCCTACAATGTGTTGTTTACAAGGTGTTAATGTAAACACAACTAATAGTTTAATTGCATTCTTCCACAGCTTGAAACTTTACACAGCAAAACCAATAAACTATTAATTATTCTGTTATTGGGTGCAATATGCCAACTTGTTATGCTTTGACCAAGTTAATTGCCTGCTTTGAAACCATCCTTTGTCAACAGTGGCTGTCCTTCATGTAGTGTTTCTGCTCATTAGCAAGGTGTCACTTACCAGCTGTGGTTAGGCAGCCCTTTGATCAAATTTCACGACAATTGAAGGATAGCATCCCACTGTACACAGACTTCCCAACAAAACCCACAAATGGGTTAAGTGATCTCCTAGTTAAGATTAATGAGTTGCAATTGCATGACTGGGGAGTTTTGGCTTCGTGGTTAATAGAATTACTTAATAATGTTGTGTTCCAGCTTGCAGGGCATAATAGGGTACATGTAATGTGGCCGTGATCAATAATCGTCAACAAACATCACACTTGGTATAGAAGACCTTATTCAGCAGAGCGGAAGTTCCAGGCTTCTGTTGTCATGGTAAGACCAACACCTTGTATCTGCACAGCTGCCGTGCAGAAAGTCTGCTACATGTATACCGTACCTCAGGCATATCCAAGTACAAAATAAATTGCTGAGTAACTCACAAATGCACTAGCCTTGTTCCCAGGCCGTTCCCACCGCCAGTAATTCATCGCTTCCAGTATAAAATACGGCGTTTCATACTGGAAGCGATGAAGTACTGGTGGTGGGAACGGCCTGGGAACGAGGCTACAAATGCACTATATTATATCAACTAGTGAACCCTCTTTAGCCTCAGTTCAGTTCATTTTGATTTGATAACCCACATCTCCAGTTTTAACACAGGTCCTGGGCTCCATAAAATTTAATATGGGGGATGTTGTTATGACATCATCACTGAACTTGCTTGAGTTACCATAAATGGCATTGCTCAAACTTGTGTTTCTGGAAGGGCTAAGGGCAATTCCTTTTTTTTGAGGCCTCAGATCTGTTCATGTTCTCTCCAATACAACAGCCACAGGTTAAGATGGGACAGGCTCTGTCAACACAATCAATCAATCAATCAATCAAATCTTTTATGTCCCCTGCATTTGCAGCCAGCCTAAGTTAATAGGCTTATGAGACTAAAAAAGGAACACTTAAAGACACACACTTAAAACATACAGAACATGTAGTCAGCTTCTGGCTAATGCCATCAAAGTTCGAGCAGCTATGGCTTCTTTCAGGTGATCTAGCAGCAGATTTACAAGTAGAGGTGGGCCATGGCAAGTGGTTTACACCAAACTGGACACGTCAATAAATAAGGAGGGAACAAATCAAGTTGCCGTGGCAATGGCTACCAACAAAATAAACCAGGCTAGGAACAACTCTAGCTGGTTACGGAGACCACCAATTCAAGATCTTGATCCCAATTTTGCCACACTAGTGATGAAGCTGTACTGCAAGAGGAGCTGAGTGCGTGCAGGGTACCATACAACCCCAATCTGTAACCATAGCAATAACATTAACTGATTTCCAGTAATTAATTCACTTGGCTCGGTGGAACTAACACAAGAGGTGTACACGTGCCTGAGAAGGATCCCGGAATCTGCAGATCAGGTCACTCCTCAGAGAGCTATGTCGTTGTTGGCCAACCACTTCCAAATAGTGCTGGCTGTATGACTCAACACCAACTGTTGACAGCGAGTTGTTGGTAGAACTCCTTTCACGCCTGGTTTCTACCCAATCAAACTTATTATCTCATGTAAACAAAGTAAAGTGAAGGTATGCGATCTTCCATTCTGGTACAGGATGCAGTACTTGATATGGAATGAGAAAATTAGGTAAAGAAAACAGTGGAACCTGTCTATAGTGGTCACTGTTTAAGGCTGCCACCCCTCCATTACGGTCTGTTTACAAACAACCCGCAGCAGCCAGCTGTCTATAGTGCTGGTCCCATGGGTGACCACTACAGAAGGTTCCACTGTATAAAACACCAGGTATATATGGAATTGGCTGTACGTCATCTGTAATCTCACTTCCAGACCCTCACCAAATGCTGGGGATGGTCTGGGAATTGGACAGTGGTCACCATGATACCGAGACAAATCTGTTTTACTTTCAAATCGGTCTGTTTTTCTGCTCTCAAATGGGACAATAATCCGTGCTCTGCTCTCACCTAAAATCAAGGTGTCCGGCCAGCACTAGGTTGCTTGTTGACATCAGGTTTAACATCAGCAGCTACAAATTGACCAATCAGAGGCTGCATTCATCGAGTGCAAACTTGATTGCTAGTTACTATCTTAAGTTAGGCTTGTTCCCAGGCCCCGCCCAGTTTTTCATCGCTTGTGACAAAAAGCTGGGCGGGGCTTGGGAGTGAGGCTAGTCTTAAGTATTGAGAGGCTGTCGGATGCTGCTAAACATTTTCCCTTCCATACAAGAAACCACCACGTACATTAGCCAATGAGGCGACTGGAAACTAGCAAATGAATGCTAATTAGTACTCCGGACAGCTGCCCTCTGAAAGATGCAGTGTAAAATTCAGGTCTAAACACCTTCTAACAACTCATAATTATTTACCCCGTGCACATTCGTGCAGCAGGGGTAGAGTGATCGGTTTGTCCGTCTGTCTGGCACTCTGTCCATGGAGTTATAGCAATGAAGGCCTTGTTGAAGGCTTAGTTCAGAGTGAAAGTCGACAATTAGCCACGACCACACCCTATTTCTAACATTACTGCCACAACTTACGGTATCATAATATTATACACATGCATGCTGTATTAAAATCGGTAGGCGCTAGCTCTAGGCCCTAGCTAGCTAGCTATCTCATCATGTACATGCCGAATTAAAAATTGGCAGTTGGCCATAATAAAAGGTAGCGCACGGGGGAAGTGTTCTGCTGAGCACCTCTAGTTTTAGGAGAGCTGAGTAATCACCTAGGATAGAAATAAATAACCAGCAACCTTGCGATTTTGCAGTCGAACGTTTTAACCACACAGCCACTTGCCTCCATGTGCTTTAACCATTCGGCCACCAACATGTGCTAGGGTAGGGATTGTTGCTCTAACCTCTTGGCCACCAGTCACCCCTATTGAGTGAAATAAGTAATTTGCTTGCCGCTAGATGCAGCTAATATGATGGACACAACTATAAGTTTAGGCCCTGAGATTCATTCTCACCTGCGCATGACCAAGAGACACATCTAGTCCCAAAAATGACCTGAGGTGGAGGCAAGGATTGGCCCTCTCAGCTTTATGACACAGATGCGTACAGCTAATTTGCACATCTAGCATTTTCTAACAGCATCGCTACACAACCAACACACCTTGTTTTCTCATCATTACAGTAGAATGTTAGGTCAGAAAAACCAAGTGTGAACCTGGAGACAGAAGGCATACAAGGTCCTTCACAAGTAATCTTGTGACAGAATTAGCCTGACTGGCTACATTCATCTGCAACCTGATTGGTTATATTCATGTGGAATCGATTGGTTATGTTCATCTGCAATCTGATTGGTGCAATCTTGATTGGTTACACTCATCTGCAACCTGATTGGTTACATCCTATTGATGGACAGTTTCTAGTTTGAAATGAGCCGTTCCCTTACAAAAGAGTCATGGGAGGGCGGTGGTCAGGGTGACATACTCAGAATCTACATACACTTTCCAGAGTATCCCAATATTGTTTATACTATGCAGAGACATTGTTGCTGGTCGAGGCATTGTTGGACTTGAAACCTAACCTGGTGAACACTTAGTGATATAATCAATTTTCTCATGTACACAGAAATCCATCTTGCTAGGGTGTTTTAACTTCCAGTTGGCCACCATTGCATGCTTCATCACTGCCAGTACGTGATGTCATGTACCGGGGGTACATGTACGTGTACGTCAAATCAGGTAAGCTGTATATACAAGCTGGTGGAGGTAACCAGAGTAACAATAAGGCAAGCCATATTAGGACTCGTTGTGAAGAGAGCGCTTGTCCAACCGTGCAGCTGCCATACCAGGAGCAAGGAGTAGGGTTGGCACTCATAAAATATGTTGGGCATAGACAGGAAAAGTCCAAATTTGTTCACAGGCGGAAATAGTCTAAAGACATTCATATGGTTGTGTGTCGAACTTCATCTGATTCCTGGCACCTGATACAGATGATATCATGGACTGCATAACACAATTGACTAGCAAGCTGTCATCAGATGACCTATCAGGCTGTCATCATGTGACTAGTACATTGTAGGCTGTGATCACATGACCAACAGTCTATGGTCACATGACCTAGCAGGCTGTTATCACATGGTTAGCGGGCTGCAGTCACATGACTAGCAGGCTGCCATCAATGGAGAGAGTAAAAGGACATTTATATGTGATGGTGGAGAGGGTCTAGCAACTTTGCACTACATGTAGATTAATTTTCAACCGATCAGATCACATTGAGCCGATTCCGCTCCACCTGGATGCCTTCCAGGATATGTGGAGCTTGCTCTCAACTCAAACTGGCACTCCACACGTACAATGCAATCGGCATGCCAGAAAAAGTGCGAGTTTGCTAGACCCTCTCCGCCTTACGCGTGCGTGGTTTGCCAACCGCATGGCCGGCAGGGCAGAGAGCGTCCTGCAGCTAAACCGGCTTCTGTGTTGAATTTCATCTGATTCCTGGCCCTGACACAAACACTGTGGGATGACATCATGAACCCGTAATCTTCATCAAACCCATTAACACATTACTGCAGCTATAGAAGTATTGACTCCAACATTTGACAGCCTTCTCTCTTATGTTCAACTAGGGTAGGATTACACTAAACAGCTGCCAGGTAAAGCACCATGGAATTAATCAGATTAAGGTTGCCAACAACATCGTTGACAACTTGCCATAGCAACAGTAGCGTACCAGGTTATATGTGCATCTATGCATTTTCTCTGAAAAAGTTTCGGAAAAACAGAAGGGATTCAGTGATGGCCAGCCTCGTTCCCAGGCCGTGTAGGAGAAAGGGCCTGGCAACTTATGCGAGTTCAAACTGTTACTTCCGCTGTCAGAGAGTTGGCAGAACCAATCAAATTTCAGAACACTGTCACATGAAAACAATAAACCGAATTGCATCATGAGGCAGTCACGCCCATTCATCACAATAGTCAATCGCTCGATCGCGCTAGTACGGCCTGGGAACGAGGCTAAGTGATGGCCTGTCCTGCTCCACCTCTCGAAAATGCCAATACCCATTCTCAGTCCCATCCCATCCCTAAATTCAATGAATGGGATGGGACGGAGGAGGGATAATGGGATTTCCCGATACTGATACCGATACTACTGATACCAGTACATTAACCTCCAAGTACTGGCCAGTACAGATACTGATACCGATACTACAGATACCAGTACATGTACATCGCAACCTCCCAGTACCGATACCGATGCTGATACTATAGATACCAGTACATCAAGTACTGGCCAGTACCGATACCGATACCAGATACCAGTACATCAACCTCCAAGTACTGGCCAGTACCAATACCGATACCGATAGTATGGATGTAGGTACTGAAGCATCAAACTGACAATGGAAGGTTTATTTTAAGTGCACAGAAGGGTTTTAGTAATGAAATGTACATCTTTAAATTCTTAGTTTTAGCATCATGTTCCCCGTGCTCTATTATCCATGGTTATAGGTATCGGAACTGGCCACAATGAAGTAACAGATACCGATACCGTACCGATATGCAAAGTATCTGCACCGATACCGATGCTAGTATCTGTGCATCCTTAATGTAAAGATCTATACTTGCCAGACATCATTCTTCAAGAGATCAATAAAAACGAAGGGAAAACTATTGCTACGGTAACATCTACTTACTTATAGGTAAATGTATCTGTTCATCTAGCAGTCTGTCCTCACCCCTGCCTTCTCCGAAACTTGTCCCTGAGTGCGTCAGTTAAAGGGTCAATCCAGTGGTGCTGGATTGCAACAGTTCTGGACAGGCTGATGTGGGAATCAGACAGCTGCATCATGTGGAACTGGGGGGAGCCGACACAGGGTGCAAAGGTTGTCTGCAAGTAGTTGTGGAGTGCCGTGATACATGCCTGGAGCTCATGACTCAGACTAACTGCAGAGAGTGAAAACTTTCTGTAACAAGCCCCTCCCACTTATATATAGCTCTGGCACTAACCCCTCCCACTTCTTTGAATTAGCACTTTCATTGGCCTTTTGTACCACCCCCTCCCACTTTAATTAACCCTCTTGTACCAACCCCTCCCACTTTCATTAGCCCTTTTGCACCAACCCCTCCCACTTTCATTAGCTCTATTGTACCGCCCCTCCCATTTTCAGGCGGGCTTGATGCAAGAGCTAATGACAGCGGGAGCCTCCAGGGGGTTAGTGCAAGAGAATAAACTAATAAGTGTAAGTGCTGGTGTACCAGCCCCTCCCACTTCTGCATGCACTGTACCAGCCCCTCCCACTTCTGCATGCACTGTACTAGCATCCGCCCATTGTGCATTACAATATATAGTTCACAAGTATTTTAACATCTCCCCCCCCCCCCCCCCCCCCCCCCCCTCCTCAATCTCTCTACCTACTCCCTGGAATTCCCACTGTCTGCAACATACCAGGTATGAACACGAATGTTGCCCAGTTTCCTCTCACATGCGGGAATGCCCTCACCCTCCCCTCGTGTGTGTCCCCCTTTGCACCGCCAGGGGAATCTGAGCAACAGGAATTACAGAGCATCAAGAATGGCCACCAGGAGCCAGAGTTACTGTGACCAAGTCTAGCCACTAGCCCCTCCCTCTCCTCACAGCCGGCCACACCCACTCACATTGAAGCCATGCACAGAAGGTGGGGAAGGCCTGGCAAACATCCACGCTTGGCAAAGCTGTGCACGCACAATACTGGCCAAGCAGAGAGGGGCTATAATGACATACTTGGACATAAAGGTGGATTTAGAGGACAGACATCCCCCCCCCCCCCCCCCCCCCCAAAAAAAAAAAAAAAATTAAAAAATAAAAATAATACAAGTGAGCGTGCTACCGATCACATCCATGGACTACGGAGGCGGTCAACATCGGGCATGCAGTTTTGGTGACATTTCTCAGGTTCAGAACACCACCCCACAGCTGTACAGAATGAATGTACCACTACTCCACACACCTACGTCCAGGTGCGTCTTTGCAAGTGATGACTTACTAGGCCTTCCCCTGCATTAATACTGCAATCAACAATGCCAGGGTGGGAAGGCCTGCGTAAGAGGCTAGTATTGTTTATTGAAGGGTAATCTAGCTGCTAACATGGCAAGTTTTACCAGGCCCTCTATTTGCAAGTGACAAATGCTGGGGTGAGTACGATGCTACCCTACGCCCAGTTTATTGCTGGGTGCTTAACCTTGAGAATCAAGATAACTCTTCCCACCCACCCAGCACTACATGTAGTTAGAATTTTAATTCAAGAAGGTTGTGAAACCTTCCTCGAGGTTTTTTATCAGTACTTATAGCCTTGCATGATTGTTTCCACATGTCCTTCTCTTTCTGCATGATGGCAACTAAGGACTTCGGTCCAAACGTGAGCTTAAGTTGGTCACAAAGAGCTCTCTCTTCATTCACACAGGAGCCAACTGAGAAACCACAACTTGGTACCTTTCAAGGGGGTGACATTCCCATAGACGCCGTTGTCACAGCTGTGATTGGGGTAAAGAAATCTTGACCATCATTTTTGCTGCTTGATCGCATCATGTTTGACTGCGCTGTATTTCAGCCATTGACCATTTGACTGCACACACAGTTTGCCCTTGACCCTATAAGAATGCGTAGCAAATCCACCCTTTCCTTAGTATACTGGGACAAGATGTGTGGTCGCAGCTGTGGCTACATGTACAATGAATATGGGAGTGCAAGCATATATAGCAAGCAGCTGGTGGTACCTTCCTCACTGAACATTTCCAATATTGCTGAGGGGAGTGGGAGGGTTGTGTGTGGTGTTGCCGTGACAACAGCTGTGGACCTGAGGCAGGGAAGCAACAGAAATGGTATTCGACCATGCACCTGCTCTACCAAGATCATGGCAACTGTTCCATTGATCATAATTCAGCTGTACTCACAAGAGGCACTAGCCTCTTTCCCAGGTCGCTATAGTTCCCAGGCTGAATAGCCTGGGGTACAGCCTGGGAACGAGGGTAAAGAAGCACATGCATGGTGCTTGTCCACTTCATTTGAGCAATTAGAGGACAGCAATATCCTGCTGTTGCATGCAAGCAGGCAGCATGATGTTACATGTAGTCTCGTGCCCAGCCGGAAACCTACGGAATTAATAACTGTCTGGTGACTTTCAGCAACATTCTCGGTCTTCATTTAATATTCATAGCTCAGCTAACCACCTGAAACCAGACAGAACCGGAAGTCCTATGTGTGAAATAATATACGTAATTGCAAGAGACAATTGAATTTTTCTCGCTATTAGCAAAGAGAAAATTGAATTCTGTACCATTTCATTGGCAGTCTGAAATTCCTGCCTAAAATGTGTGCCTTCTTAACGAAGACCAAGGTTTCTCAAAGTCGCCAGACCCTCTTTCCCGTGAGGGGTGGGGTCTGGGCACAAGACTAGCATGATGTAACAGAACAGATTACAGTAACTTTAGGAGATGATCAACAGACGAAGATGAGCTCAGCGATCAACAGAACAAACATCTCCCTCTTGCAGAAATTGCAATGATGTGGAGGCATGCCTATGGTGCCTCCAGGTACATGTACATGTTCACATGCCAAAACTGGCACATTTTGGAAACCAATTTTGACAAGTCAATTAAACCAAAATTGGCAGTAACACCACTGACAACTGTTCTATTTATGGAAAAATGAACTAAAATTGGCAGAAACAGCACTCCTGGTGAACAACAGATCCCTGCTCAGTTCTGCATCAGTAGTCTTGTTCCCAGGCCATTCCCACCGCCAGTATTTCATCGCTTGGAGTATGCGGATATGACAAGGGAAGGCCTGGCCTGGCTTCACTGTGTATCCTTGGTGGGCTGATGCGCAGCCTCATTCCCAGGCCATTCCCACCGCCAGCATTCGATCACTTGAAGTATGCAAATATATATGGCGTGGGAGATCTGGTCATACATGTATGTGCTGATGTCAGAGGGTAGACACACAGGGGGTGGTTCCCAGCCGTTATAATACCTGTTTTGCATCAATCCATCCCTGCCGTTGTGAACAACGAACGGTATTCATTGTCTGCCTTGCGAACTTTCTGACATCCAACCTTTGGATGGACAGTACAAGAAAGGCATCGAGATTCTTTGTCGGATTCTTGTGTTTCAGTTCTTTTCAAGGGGACAAAATCGTAGCGTGGCGAAGTATATAAGGGGGAGGCATGAGTTGCCTTGCATACATATATACTTCTTCAAGGAGGGGCAGGAAAAAGACTGAAGGGGGGGGGGGGGGGCACCCTAAATGAAACCCTGCATACCTAGTGCAACTTTCTCTTCCAAGTGTATTGATTCACCGGTCTATAAATGGCACATCAGTCAGACCGCTAAAGAGCAAGTTAGTCTCGTGGGCCAGACGTTTGTGCCGCGCGGTCGTCTGGCCCGCGAGACTAAGAGCAAATGTTGTTTCTGCCACTTTTGGCTTAATTAATGATAACCTTTGACCCCTAGTGCCGATCAAACAATCGAGTCTGGAGCAAGCTCAATCGATCAAGGATGATTTGATCAAGATTCTTCATCCCAGTTGCAAACTCTTAAAAGTGACCACACCTCGACTCACTTTCCACTTCTGTGCTGCTTCTTTCGTGGCGGACTCCTTCCATCCTCCTCCTTCCCTTCCCCTCCCCCACCCTCCTCCTCCTCACTGCTGTCTGAGTAGCCAACTAATCCAGCACCACCGCAATTCATGCCCACTCAACTGACCAGCAGCCCACATCCAACACTCAATGGGTCGTCAGCCACAGCAGCCAGTAGTCCCCAGCCTTAGCCTTAGGGGATTCCCCAAATATGCGCGCGTGACAATCACGTGCCTAAGCCTAGGGGCCAAGGAGACAAAATGGCGGTTTGCAGTTGAACGGAGTTGTTTCGATTTGTGGTAAAGAGGGCGGAAATCTGCTAAGAGAGTGGCGCATTCTCCGTATCTACCACCCACTCCGTGCGAGTCGTGTAAAAGTTTACTTTCTACCTTGCAAGTGAGTTTGAAAAGGTTCTCGGGTAGCATAATTTGTGAGCGTTTGTGGGAGAATTTACAAAAGCGGAGAGAGATAGAGTTTATTTTACGGCGTGTACTTAGCTTTAAACTGCAACGCACAAGTACTTCGACGCGCTAGTACCTAGTGCAGTTGAAGGGAAAACTTTGGAAGAGGGCAATGTTTTGAAATGGGTGTGGTCACCCTGGGGGCTTTTGTGTTAACAAACTACTCGTGATAGCACACTAGCTGTGGACAAACCTTGAGATGAGAGGAAGGTGGGTGGTCAGTGATACTTTTCTGTACTTAGTGTTCTCTGTATAGTGAAGGGTTGTGCCCATACACTCTGTAGTCATAGCAGTTGACTGCGATATAGCGCTAGCTGTTGACCGTTACATGACTTTGCAATAATATACAGAAGAATGTGTAGCAACTCCACCCCTTCCTTAGTATACGGGGTCAAGATGTACAGTGCTTATTGGAGTGACCTCCCCCTGATTGTGTCCCCGTATATGGTGGGTGAAGGTTTGGCTACCGAATTTTCTTCATATTCTTCAAAAAGTGACGTTGTCACAGCGCACTTTTGCCAAAGTCACAGAATCACTGGCAACTTAGCATGGTGGTCATGTGCATGTAATCACAGGCAGTTGCAGGCTGTGAACCCAGTCACAGCTCTAAGTACGGTGCGTATTGGAGTGACCACCCCTTGAGTGTAACCACTAGTACATGTAGTTCCACAGACAATCTAGCAGGCAAAGCTAATGATGGAGAGCTTATTCAAACAACTGCAATTCTTGGTGTGAACTTTGCTAGCCTAGCAACAATTTTGAGCCTCTGAAAACGGAGCACAATTGTACATGTACATGTCTGGAGTTCACTTGTACACCTGCTGGATTCTTCGGTTACCATAGTCGCTCGTTATTAGGCGCATGCACCTATATCTCCACAGGAAGGACATACTGTACATGTACATGTATTCCCTATAAGCGAGATGCACTTGATTTTGAATACATTCCTCGAATAGGAAATAGGCTTCATTACAGTAGGTGGGATGAGAGTCAAACGTGTACCTACTGTAGCAACGAATGTGTGCCTGTAAGTGAGCTGCGCCTAATAATGCACGGTTTGTGTGCAGCTGTTGGTAATTTGCATGTGTGTGACACAATTTGACAGTAGTTCAATTATGTGATAAGGAATGGGATGGTCCCATAGCACTACTGGGACTGGGTCACTGTTCGTGAACCCGTAAGCAAACCCGTCCAACTACATGACTCCACTTCACAGTGTACCCACCTGTATTAGGTTTAGTTACCGCCACCTCACAGTGTACCCACCTGTATTAGGTTTAGTTACCGCCACCTCACAGTTGACCCACCTGTATTAGGTTTAGTTACCGCCACCTCACAGTGTACCCACCTGTATTAGGTTTAGTTACCGCCACCTCACAGTTGACCCACCTGTATTAGGTTTAGTTACCGCCACCTCACAGTGTACCCACCTGTATTATACATGTAGCTACCACCATCTCATCATTGGTGGGCGGAGCCTCTGATACACCTAGTGCATGTAGAAGACCATGTTCTCACCAGGCCTGTACATGTACCTAAGGGAGGACCGGAACCAGCTGCTAGACCAACTTGGACCCTTTGCCCTCTGATTATTTAGCAACCACTTGAAACACTTGACTGCATGTAGGCAAGAGGGCTTCTGGAGCTTCTGAATGTTATGAATTCCATTGCATGCAAATTAATTTCCTGCCCAGGTGCTAGGCTGACCTTAGTCTCATTCCGAGACTGTCAGTCTGGGAACGAGACTAGGCTTGCCTCTTGCTCTCGACCATCCAATTTCACTCCTATAGCTGTAGCTGTATCATGGCAATGGAAATTCAATTCAGCTATACATGTAGGTACTGTGGTAGTGCTTGTGAAGTCACGACTGTCGGGAAGTGTGCAGGCATCAGCCAGCAGTAGAACATGCTGATACCTGGGTGGATACATGTACGAAGATACATGTACGTAGGTGTGCGGTTCATGCGGTTCTAGAAAACGAAACTTTTAACAGCAGTCAAAACCACTCTCCACTGTTCGTGTATTGTGCAGGGACACACCCTGGTCTGGTGTCTGAGCTCGGTATGGGCGATAGCATCCTATTGTGTCTTACCGTCGGTTCATTGCATTCTTGGGTGAAAACTCTCTTCTCACAGACTTGGCTATGTCTGGTATGCTCTCATCCAAGTAGTTCTGGAGTGATGTGCACACTTTTTAGTCATGTGATGACAGCCTGCTAGCCATGTGATAGCAGGCTGCTAATCATGTGATGACAACTTACTAGTCAGTATTATCCTGCTATGGGACAACAACGTACATGTACCAGTTGTGGGATGGCAACCTGCTGGTCATGTGATGGCAGCCAAGCCGAGTCCAGAGTCCAGGTTTTGAACCTGGCTGGGCAAGCCTCGTACCCAGGCCCACACGAGGAACGCAGAAGAGGGCCTGGTGACACTTGCCGTATGTGCACAGTCAGCATAACTGTGTAAGCAATTACATTCCTTACTTGGATGTATTCGAAATCATGCGGAAGGTAGCTGTTGGTGATGGCTAAGTAGAATGTCCTTGCCAAGGAGCGACCAGAGGTGAGTTTTGAAGGCTAGAACAGCGGTTTTATCAAACGGCTACACTTTTCCTGGGGAAAAGAATGTAATTACTACGCAATAATTGGCAATGGACGAACGTGATTCGCCTACCCGAAATCAAGACTGCTGAGCTCAGAACATACAGGAATTTAGCCAAGTTTTTGTAATGGCAGCCAACTTGCTAACCAGTTGTCTTGTGTTCTCCCAAAGATCTGAGCGCCCACTGAGAGTATAATACATGTAGCTCTCCTCCTCACAGCACGTACAACATACCTTGCAGCTGTTGATTCTCTTCACTGGCTTACATGCAGCACACACTTCATACTGTGATTGTGTGATCACACCCTATCAGCCAGCCATGCCCTGTTCTCAGATTACACTGTGTTTGTACACGTATGCTATCATGACACGTGAACAGGTACACTATGCCCACTCAGAGTAAACACATCTTCCTTGATTTCTTGTCTAATCCGTGACTAGCTCCTAGCCAGGTTCATCTCCATTTCTCTCCTGAAGATTGGGGAATAAATTGTCGATGTTTCAACTGAATCCTTCATGCAGTCGTCATCAGGGCGAATATGAACTCAGAACACTGGTACCCGATACCTCACCACTGGCTGGTTTCGGGACCGATATCGATGCCAGTATCGGTGGAACTCTGCTACTATGCTACTATGTACATGGACCCATTTTACATAATCAACGGCATTAATGTGTCCTTTTCGCCAACCAACGAGGCTAGTCAATATAAAACACCTCGTAATGGCGTATAGTCATTAACACAGGACACAGCAACTTTGTGATGCTCTGAGAGCTACCATGCCATACACTGTATGTGTCATTGTTGTTTGTCAAAATCTTGTGGTGATAAAGACAAAGAATTCAGACATCCCTATTGGCAGGGGTAGTACAGTGTACGTGTTTCTGCATCCTGCAAGATACCCTATATGGAAGTGGATGCACGTGCTACACTATTGGCACTTCTACATGTACATGTGTACATGTGTACGAGATTTACTAACTGTAGCCGTCACTAATTCTACTCCTCCATTCTCCCTTTTCCCCCATCCACCCACACCCATCCTCCCACACACCCACACCCTTCCCCCTCATACCCACCACCACCCTCCACAACTACCCCCTCATATTCCCCTGACACCCACACCCATCCCCATCCTCACACCTAGGTGGCGGTGAGATAGAGCAGCCATGGCGAGGTTTGGAGAGGCAATGCGTGGTCTGACCGTCTTCATCTCAGACATCAGAAACTGTGAGTGATTGCATTAGCATGCACTACTCCCTTTGCATGGAGGGGTTAGGGTTTGTCAGAAAGGGGTTAGGCCTGACATGGGTTCGGCCAAGGTTTGCACTGTTATGTAATTTGTCCCAGACTGAGTCTTATTCCCAGCAGGAGCCCATAACGAGAGATGGGCTCCTGTTCCCAGACTGAGGGAATGATCCTGGGAATGGGACTACATTGTAGCTCATGACATTTGCAGTATTATTGTTATACACCCAGTGTGAGCTTGTTTCCCCCCCATATTACCTCCCCCCCCCCCCCCCCCCCCCCACACACACACACACACACTCACAAGGCAAGTCAAAGGAAGCAGAGAGGAAGAGAATTAATAAGGAGCTTGCTAACATCAGGTCTAAATTTAAGAGTAAGTTGTAGACGAGAACCTTCACACTGAGATAGCCGCATGTACATGTACATTGTATCACTTGGGTGCATTACTGGTATATATTTCAAACATGTGTCTGAAGCCTGCATGTGTGTGTGCATGAAATGGGTGTGTGTCGAGCAGGGCTTCAATTAGTGAAGTTGGAATGAACATTACACTTCGAGGAGCGATTTTTTGGTGTATGAAGTTAGCATCACCAAGGGGATTGGCACACCATAATTCCGTACCAATTCCACCTATGAGCAAGTTCAAAGTTGCATGCCAATTAGCAATATAATTGTAGTGCTACCCCAGACTTTCCTGTGGAGAAATTGATACAGTTGAAATTGTAGGTACATGTACAGTATTGGCATGGGTGATCTCACAGGAAGGCTTCAGCTGTATGCGAATGGATGACTGTACACTGCAGCTATTCTACAGCATAGACATCTGATACGCTACACACCTTAAGTCTGTTCTTATTTCACACTCGCTTCCTTCCCCCTCCCTCCTCACTCCTCCCTCCACACACTCCGTCCTCACCCCTCCCTCCTCCACACACTCACCCTCTCCCCCCCCTCACATGCACACATCAGATGACAGGCTAGACGGCTACCAGAAGAAGAAGTATGTGTGTAAACTTCTTTTCATCTTTCTACTCGGCAATGATATCGACTTTGGCCACCAGGAGGCAGTAAACTTACTCTCCAGTGTGCGCTTCTCAGAGAAACAGATTGTGAGTGGAGTGTGTGTGTGTGGGAGAGGGTGGAGAGATGATTATGGATGTGTGTGTGTGTGGGGGGGGGGGGGGGGGGGGGGGGGGGGGGGGGGAGATGATTATGGATGTGTGTGTGTGTGTGGGGGGGGGGGGGGGGGGGGGGGGAGGGACGATTATGGATGTGAGAAGTGTGTGAATTCCATTTGCAGCATGTGCTGGTTGCAAACTATTAGTACAAATAGCTTCGCTAGCTCACCTACTGCGCCCTTGCATGAGCAGTCCAACGCTGGACAGCTCTCTGTTCAGAGGTCTGACGAACTCCTCTTCCGTTCACGCTAGCACAGCATGGGATCTCTCTTCAGGCCTATATAGACATGCTTCAGAGGTCTCGCCTCCCTTAATTCGTTTGGCATAGCTCCTTACTCTGATGCACCAAGAGCCTTGTGCGATAGCTTCTCCAGCGAGCCGTATGTCATGACATCTAGTCAAGGCATTATTGCGTCACTAGTCCTGCCCCACCTCCCAACCCCCCCCCCCCCCCCCCCCCCCCCACCCACCCACCCACTCCCATCACTCGTGTCTAGTATGAAGGAGATACAACGTAACCTACATGTACATGTTTGGTTCCCTTGTACCTGGTGCTGCCTTTCTGAGAATCTTGATGAACAATCTTGATAAAGGGAGTTTTGAGGAACTAAACTGCTTCCTGTGAGGTACTGAGGTCAGTACCACAAGCTAATCACCTTCCCCCATAATACATGTAACCTACAGTTGTGCTTTCCAAGGACGTGGAATCCACACACGCACACACTGGCTCCAGTCTGCTTTTACCAAGTGGATAATTGGCAGTGGAATGCTGTCATAGAATACTGGATTGGCTAATTGGATCATGTGACCTGAGTAGTCCAGTCAGCGAAGTGGCTATTAGGCTTGAATGAGCACTTGTTGGTGATCCTTGCACACTTATATACAAACTGCACATGTTCCTAAGTGCATGCTCATTAGGTCACGTTACACGTACATGACTTGGGTGTAGACTTCATGCGTGATGGCAATGTTGCCTATCCATGTAGCTACTCGCGGTGGTTAAGGCTGCCTCAATAATTGTGAACGTAGTACAATGTTATACGGAGATTTATAAGTAATTTACGGAGGTGTTGTCAGTAGCCTCGTTCCCAGGCCGCGTGGGAGGAGAAAAGACGGCCTGGTATCCACTGCTCGCGCAAGCGCCGCTGTTTCCGGTATATTTCCGTAAAATTGTAAGGTTTACGTTGATATTCCACGTGGATCATATCCGGACCTAATATTCAAGGTCTAATCTACGTACACGCTCAAGTCAAAAAGTTGGTGCAACGCATTTCTGTCGAATCCGTCGTTCAGAAGGGCGACCCAAGTATTCCGCTGCTCTCTTCAGTGATGTAGGATTGTGTGAAGATTGGCGTTCTCGTCTGTGTAAGTTACTTCTCATGTCTGCCGTGTCTGTTGACAGTGGCGATGGTTTACCTGCCGTTCCTGCGTAGGCGAAGTCAAGACAGTCAATCCAAAACTCAGGGCACTTATGAATGACAGCATGGCAAGTTTCTAGACACCTTACACGCACAGAAAGCGCTTTCTCACTTGTTTCTTTTCGATGATACGGAAGTGAATCGGACGTATACGTATAAATTTTACTGACCATTTACAAATGAAAACGAATTCCCAGGTTTTTCTGGGAATGCTCGCGCATGCGCAAGCAGTGGATACCAGGCCGTCTTTCTCCACCCACGCGGCCTGGGAACGAGGCTATGTTGTCAGAGAGTTGGATGACTGTTTGGCCTCAGCTGGAGGGATCCAGCGAGAGCTGCTGCTTCACTACTACGTACTAGACTACGTAAGTCTAGAAGCTA
>OZ007511.1:10584744-10672195 GCA_963931865.1 Axinella damicornis
CCACCCACCAACAAAACACGAAACCCTGAAACTGACTTTTGAGAATCAGGTTAGGATTAGTAAAAAGAAGAAATCAAACAGTAGTAGTTTGCAGCCATAATAGGCACACACCTTTTGTTTTCTTCCGTTCTGAAGGTCCAGCCTTCTTCAATTGTGACTCCAGTTCTTTCTGTTGCTTGCTGACTGCATTGAACAACTGTACAACTGTGGGGAGGCGTGCGGGGAGGGATGGGGACAGAGCGAGAGGGGTGGGAGGGAGACATGAGATGGGGAGAGGGGGAGGTGTGTGGGTGTGATGGGGACAGAGTGAGAGGGATGGGAGGGGACATGAGATGGGGAGGGGGGAGGGGGGGGGGGGGGGGGGGGGGGGGGGGGTGTGGATGGGATGGGGACAGAGTGAGAGGGATGGGAGGGAGACATGAGATGGGAAGGTGTCAACATCCCCCCAAATTATTTTACTTTCACTTAATTTGGATTGACCTGCGTGCAAGTGCGGCTAGGCAAGGATGGGTAGTTTTGCATGCTCTGGTTGTAAACTACTGCTAACTATGGGGATACATGATCACATGGACTGCCTTGAGTTGCTGCATGCCCCTCCCCTCTCCCCTCCTCCCCCTCCCCGCTGATTGTGCTGCTGCTTATCCCTCCCTACCTCCCCCTCCCCGCTGATGGTCGGAATGGATGCTCATACGTACCTCCTTGAGTTGCTATTCTCTGCAGTTTCCTCTCAACCTCAAGGGAGGACGAATCGGGAACTTTACGGCAGGATTTTACAACGTCACCGTGGGAGATCTGAATATGTATGTACATTGTATGGGAGCAGATGGGAAGATACACATGTATGGGCACACAGCTACGAATACTGCATGAGGAACTAGGCTACCATGCACTGCATATGACTGGCAGTACCGCAGTCTCACTAAAGAGTGCCCACCCCCCCACTTTTGGCTCAATTTCCTGTATAGGGTCAATTTTACTTGAATGAGAGCCCACCCTTGTGCTAGCCTCGTTCTTCGTGTGACAGACAAAAATGCATCACATTTGCAATGTCGAGAAGTGCTGTATGCCCGCATCTGAGGTAAGAAACTTTGCTTGCAGAAAGTTTATAGCCTCGTTCCCAGGCTCCTCCCTGGGAACGAGGCTAGAAATTCTCCATGAGGCAGTTTATAGTTATGGTGTATGTGTGCTGGCTTGCCTGTGAAGACAAAGATAAGAAATTCGCTACACGGAACCTCATCAAGTGCTTAATGTAGTGAAGACAATGTGCAGTGACATACCAGTGAACAACTCTTCTGGGGCTGAATGCAGAAACACTCGAATGCGCGCCCACCCCCCTCCCTGTTCAGTGACCATGTAAGGTGCACCGCCCATGGGTGCTCCTTCGCGAGACTACGGTATGTTGATATGAGGACAGTCAAGTCAACTATCAGACAGTACCATTCACCTTGTGTACTGTGACTTCTTCCCCCTCCCCCTCCTCCTCCTCCTCCCCCGCTTCTTCCTCCTCCTCTCCACTGCTCCCACTGCTGCCCCCGGTGTGAGCCGCAATTCTTGGTCTCTTCCTGTGAAGCCTGGAGAGGATCACAGACTGTGTGTGAGGGTTGAGGAGGGTGTGTGCATGTGTGAGGGTGTGTGCATGTGTGAGGGTGAGTGTTTGGTGTGTGTGCATGTGTGAGGGTGAGAATTTGGGAGGGTGTGTGCATGTGTGGAGTGTGAGCACTGGGAGGGTGTGCGCTGTGTGGAGAGTAGGTGTGCATGTATGGGTGTGCAAATGCAAGAACCAGAATATTCTCAGGCCTTCTAAGTTTTGATTTCTTACAGTATGCAATAACAGAGGAAGAAGGTCTGGGGAAATTACCACGTGGTCCCTGGCGTGACCGTCATACGACATTATGCCTCCTATGTAAGAGACCAATCTTGTGAGCTACAAAGATGGGCAAGCACCAACGGAGAGCTACACCGAGTGTATGAAGCATACACAGGCTTAAAGCAACGACTCCAAAGGGCTTCCAAGTGATATACGTGGAAATGCACAGAAGAGACGTAGTTTTCTCATAGAACAAAAAGACGGCACTATTCACCGCTTGTATCACAGTCATCCCCCTTTAGAGGTAGGACCAAACTCTTCCCTGGAACTTCTCTGTATAGTAGCTGTGGTTGAGAATAAGGTGTTGCGTCTGGAATCCGTGATGGAAGCCATGTCACAGATCACGTGGTAAGATTCCCCAGGCCTTCTCCCTCCGTTCTTGCATACTGTAAGCGATCAAACACTGGAGGTGTAGAAGGCCTGGGGATGAGGCTACTGCAATACCACCTGTGCCAACAACAAATACAAGGGAGGGGATTTCCAGACAAGGTCCCAGCTTTTGCTTTCTAGCAGCAGTCCACCATTGGGTATGTATAATCATGCACCTACCATAAATTGGAAGCATTACCGTAGAGTACGTATCAAGCGCCCACCACGTATCAAGTGCCCATCCCCCTCTTCACGCGAAAGTTACTGCACATGGTTCAAAAGCAGTGTAGTAAGGGCCCACCCATCACAAAAGTCTTGAGCAGCATTTCTAACCTTCGGGTAAAGTTGTGCATTCAAAAAAGACAGTGAGGTATGAACTTTCTCTGTCAAGCATTTCTTCTTCGCAAAGACGCGCAATCAATTTCCTTACGCGTTATATGTGACCCTCTGAGCATAAACCACCCATTCACCGCAAACACTGAATTTACGTTACGAGGGTTCAAAGTTCAATGGCTCCTAAGCGAATATTGATCGCCTGTGCTACTTGTAACGCACGTACCAACTGAACGCGTAGGACTTCCCGTTCGCAACTCGAGATTATTGAACGCATACTTGCTCGCTATTTCGCAAACCGGAAGTCCTACGTGTTTGGAATTTATGCGCGTTATAAGTACCGTGTACGATCGAAATGACCTTGCGTATCGAGAACGTTCAAGCGCCCATAACTTTGCTCGTGTACGTCCGATTGAAAAGATAAAACTACCATTGTGATCAGCAATCAATGTGCTCTCTGATGGTATAATAATCTCAGTTTTGACAAAATGCGGTGAATGGGTGGTTTATGCTTAGAGGGTCACATATATTCATAGCTGGTCATTGATATTCACAGCTTACCGCAGTTGTTGTTTATACTGTATTGAATGGGTGGGCAGAAAATGGTGACGTAACGTTTGTAGGAATGTAATGTCTGACGTCATAAGAATTGTGGAACTATCATAGCACAAGATAACGCCGTCCTGAGGTGAAGGTTGTCTTCCTCGGAGGTTCCGAACGCCAAGGAGAGAAGATCCGCGGAAAGAAATACCTCTGTCCAGATTAGAGAGACACTGAAGTAATCTTACAGGCATTCAAACTTCCCACTGCCGATTGACACGCTCACAAACACATCCCGACCTTTCAAAAGCTCCTGACAGCCTTCTCATGGTGTAGTTCACGTCTGTGTAGCCTAGCATCTCCTGCACACCGCCTCGATCGCTTAGCTTCACGGTCACCATTAATCTCATGTATTACGTCACTTTCGTGAACCAATCAGATTGCTCCACCAACATTCCGGCGGAGAGAACCAAAATGGAATATTCCATTCACCAGACTATTTTTCCCCTCTGCGTGCGAAAAACGGCCTGGGAACGTACATTTCTCTGCCATTATGAATCTCATTAGGGGCGTGGTCAGAGGTTAGGGTATGTTAGGACAGTGCAGGCGTTTCTGGAAACGTTTCTGTGACGTCACTCGTCTACACTAGTACTTAATTGAGTTGGTGGAACGATACTCCCCCCCCCCCCCCTCACTCACCCCTTCACTCTCCTCTCTCCCCAGGATGCGGGATATGACACTGGCCATGCCAGTATGTTCCTGTAGTCTTCGCTGTTCCACCGACATCTCTCCTCCAGAGAATGCTCCCCAGACAAAGAATCTGGACTCCACGTGTATATACTCCCTCTCCGTTTTCTCAGCCGCATACGTGACCTTTAAACCGCAAGGGCCAAAGGGTTAAGATTTGCTAGCCCCACCCACAAGTTGAATTTCCGCAAAAAGCGCGCGAAGGTAAAAGAGGACGATGCTTTGTTCAGAAGAGAACCGTGCGAAGGACAACGGAGCTACTCAGAAGAAGGAGGGAGGGCGGGGTAGCAGCCGACCGGAGAGCAATGGCACGGAGTCAGCAGTGACAGCTGATGTACCAGCCGGTAAGTTTTCCAGCACCTAGGGTTTACAGCTGAACTCTGTCATTGCTGCAACATAATGCACTTCAGGCAATGAAATAGAGCAGCTACTTGGTCCACGCATCAAACTAAGGCGAAATTTCGGGGACTACGGTATTGGGGTGACATGGGGTGAGCCTGAGCGAAACTAGTCTCATGCCCAGCTAGCCAGATGTACTGTACAGGAAGTCCATCTGGTTGCAGTATTGTTGATACTCGTCAGCAAATTCCACATGTTCTGGCAGGTGACTCTGCTGCTCTCCACTCCATCTCTATCCAGTAGGCACTCCTGTCTGTCTGTCAGCTGGTTTGCCTCACCAACAGCTTTCTCTTGCCCCATTGAATGGATGCGTAATGACTAGAAACTATAGAGCGGCTGTGTTGTGTTTGACGTCACTGTCCGTAAAACAACCGAAACGCCCTCCGTTATATTCCATTTCTTTCATAAGACTGTATGGCTTACGAAGTACTACTGTATCAACTGTCGCTGTGGCGCAGTTACCATGCCGATTAGATCGCCCAGCTACGGGACCTTGAGTACAAATGAGCTAGTAGTTTCCGTTCAGCTGCCATTGAACTTTTGCCATGCGGAAGTACTCAGTCACGTGGTTTTGTGACGTTATTGCGTGTCAAGCAGCTGCTCTATTGTCACGTGCAATATTAAGATTATGGGTGTGTATAAGCATGTATACTGGTATATGATGGATGTGTCTTTCGCTCTGCTGCCTTGATGTTGCAATATTAGTTTTGCAGCAGTTTAGAACTCTGATAAGGTGCCCATCACCTTCCACACACACACACACACAGCCTCCCTCCCTCCACCTTCCCCTTACACCCACAATGAGTACCAATACCTCAATCTGATTGCTCAAATCCTAGAGCATGGAAACAAAAAGGGAGACAGGACGGGTGTGGGTACCAAGTCCATATTTGGAGCTCAGATGAGGTAAGGGATCAATTTGGAACCCACATTTTTAAGATAGGAAACTTAACTATTGTTGTATCCGGACCACTCCCACCTCAAATGACCACACCTACTTAGACCACACCCACCTCCAGTGTGTCTAGTTGTGGATGAATCCACTATCCAAACATGAGTGGTATCCTACGCATATTACACCACTGGTAGGGGGAAAATTGTGCCACGTAAATATATAACGTTTGACTAGTAGGAATGGCCTACAAATATTCTAACTGTACCATTGTGATCACTATCATGCACTGACCCAACTGTACCCTGAAACTCACCTGATGGTGGAGATACAAGCGCTTTTGTCTTCCCGTCAGCCGCCATTATATACTTGAGCGCTCTCTTCGACTTCGGTTGCCAGTACAGCTCTTACGAAAGCCCTAAAAGATTCTGACCTGATCGCTGTCGTTCACTGATGCTTATGTGCCAAAACTCACTGTGCTGAGTGCTGTAATAACGTTTTGGTCTTCCCTTTGGACGCCATTGCTGACGTCTGACTCGATCACGACGAGGATTTGAGCATGGTCGTCACATGACATGTTCGTTAATTGGAACAAGCTGGCTTGTGCTACTAGCGACCAGTAGTGCAGTTGCCACTCAAAAGAAAAACAAATGAATGAAATGTAGTTGCTACTGTGTCTTTATATGGAGTAATTAATTAATAATCCATAATCGGATGATTTGTAGTCCATATTTGGATGAGATTTAGTTTCTCACAGGAACGTAACTCAAAACCGGAGTGCATGTAAGAGCAGAAGGAAAGGAAGGAGCATGCAACGACCATGCAAAACATTCCCATGGTAGTAGGTAGTCCTGTTACTACTTTTAGTGCACAATTCATAATGTTGCATGTTTTTCCATGGTGCCATTGACTGACTATAGTAAGGTGCCAACGATCGCTGGAAGAGAGGGATAGAAAGTGCCACAGGATACATTGTATATTTCCCACAGACACCAGTGACACCCCAAGTCAACGTGCGATCCATGACCTGCTTGCTTGATTGTGCCTGTAATGTTGACTGCAGTTATTAGCCTTTGACCCAGTCGTTGGTTCCTTGTGCCAGGTTTAACCTGCGTGACCAGTTCCCCCTGCTGACCACAAAGCGTGTTTTCTGGCGCGGGGTGGCCGAGGAGCTGCTGTGGTTTGTCTCAGGATGTACGAATGCTAAAAAGCTCAGCGAGAAGAAGGTTCACATTTGGGATGCCAATGGCTCCAGGGCGTTTCTAGACTCCCGAAGATTACAACACAGGGAGGAAGGTGAGAGGGGAGGAGTGAGAGGTGCACTGGGGGAGGGTTGGAGTTGTGTGTGTGTGGTGGTGCACTGGGGGTGGAGGGGGGGGGGGGGGGGGGGGGGGAGATTGGAGGGGTGTGGGGAGAAAGAGGTGCACTAGAGGATTGTGGAATGAGAGCTTGAGGGGACGAATGAGTGGTGCACTTTATACATGTGGGTGTGGGGAGTGAATTAGAGGTGCACTAGGGAAGAGTTGGAGGGGTGTGAGGGGGAGAGAGTAAGAGTTGCACTAGGGAAGGGTTGGAGGGATAGCCTCTTTCCCAGGGCCTGGGAATGAGGCTATTGTAGGGATGTGTGTGGAGTGAGAGGGAGGAGTGAGAGGTGCACTAGGGGATAGTTGGAGGTGTGTGCGTGTGTATGGCAGGCAGGGAGGTAGGAAGGGAGGCTTAGGGAGCCCTTAATTGTGATTGGCCAGAGGACAACTCCCCCCTCCCCAGGTGATCTTGGTCCAGTGTACGGGTTCCAATGGCGTCACTTTGGAGCAGAGTATGTGGACATGCACACAGACTACAGTGGGCAGGGTGTGGACCAGCTGGCTGAGGTGATCCACACCATCAAGACCAACCCCAACGATCGGAGGATCATCATGAGTGCTTGGAACCCCTCAGGTGAGGGCGTGGCACTCTCTTGTCCCCCATATCTCTCCCCTCTCCATTCGATTCCATTCCATCCCTGTTCACCTCTCCCCTCCAGACCTGCCCAAGATGGCGCTACCTCCCTGTCACGCCTTTGTCCAGTTCTACGTTTGCAATGGAGAGCTCTCTTGTCAGCTCTACCAGCGCTCAGGAGACATGGTGTGTGTGTGTTGTGCGGTAGTTGTGTTTGGAATGCATTGGTCAAGAGCGTGGCTTCTAAATCCCAACGAGCCACAGAACTACATTTCCAGCTCATGTGAAGCTACAGTATGCTTCACATGAGCAATGAAGCTGGGACTTATAATTATGTGCCATTATGATGCACAAAAAGAACTATGAAGTGATGCCGTAAAATTGTTGATGTCAGTTACATTTGCTAGTGTGTATGTGCAGTGCACTGGTATGTACACACACACACATGCACACACACACACACACACACACATGCACACACACACACATGCACACACACACACACACACACGCACACACACACATGTACACACACACCACTTTCAACTTCCTCACTCACACACACATCCACACATCACAACACACACACATGCACACACACACACCACTTTCAACTTCCTCACACACACATCACACACACACATCACACACACACACCACACACACACACATCACACACACATCACACACACACACACACACACACACACACCACACACACACACATCACACACACACATGCAGGGACTAGGTGTTCCTTTCAACATTGCCAGCTATTCTCTCCTCACTTACATGATAGCACACGTCTGCAACCTCAAGGTAAAGTTCCCTCCTCCGTACCCTCTAACAGAGTGGTTTCAGACTGTCGCATACACCCTCACCACACACACACCTCACTATCACCAATAGCCTGGAGACTTTGTCCACACTCTGGGAGACGCTCACGTCTACCTCAACCACATCGACCCCCTCAAGGAACAGGTACTCACTCCAAAGCAGCTAGCTAAATGTTTACATATGACTGTACATCAATTAATTAGCCACACCCATTTCATCCCAGATGCTGTTTTACATAATGACTAGTGCAGTGGTTAATGGTTATGGTCTTATTTGTAGCCATGGTAAAGTTCCCTACTGATTAAGGTAGGAAACATGGGTAGAGCGATCTCCGAAACCAAGTTGATGGATAAATGGGCAGCATCAAAGCGTACACAAGTTTCAGCAATACTTTGCATCAAACTGCTCCCTCTGCTTGAAAATGCCCTAAAACTCAATTTTAAGGCCCTCTACAAAACTGAAAATTTGGACCCTCTCCAAGGCCCCACCCACACTCTGACCCCATCATCAATACACACACAAAACAGGCCCAAAAACTACGGATGGATTTACCACCTGCTCTCCTCACTTGCAGGCTACAGCCCAAAACTCACTGCCGCCCTCAAAAACAGAGGTTTGGCTACCCTAGGCTTTCAAAAAAAATTCCACGCACACCAACTAAAACCGACCAAAGCCAAGGCCAGTTTCCATAAGGTCAACCTACCCCCTGCAAAACTAGGGATGCTTTTCCACGTTCACCTCTCGGTTACAGAGTTTTGGCCACACATCTACTGCCTCTCACTAGCCCAGTCCAGCTACCAAACCAGCCAAATTCGCCCTAACACGAAAATGGGCGGGGCCTGTAATGCCGAAAGGTCAACTCTCTAGAGTACCTTGGCCAGGGAGCTGTCAGAGGCTGTTCACTTTCCAGGCTGTTCTTCGGCCACTTCAGCAGCCCAACAAACATTCTGCTCACTCGACCTAGCTATTCACACTCAGATAGTCTATCGTTACATTCAATAAGCCAGAATAGCTTCTTACGTAAAAAAAAAAAGAAAAAAAAAAAAAAAAAAAAAAAAAAAAAAAGAGTGTTCAAACAAACCTTCAAAGTACCGCACGGCCACATCAGAGTACCGATTTGAAACTTGAAAGGGCCGCTAGCCGCATCAAAGAGAGAAGCCCCCCTTGTTTATTCCGGTTGCCGCCATGGGAAAACGTAAACAGATGAATAATTCTATATAACCGTATGCGAGTGACGTCATCTCATTAATTATTCATGAGCAAAATTGCGCGATTTCGCCGATGCCATGCTTCCTACCTTAACATAGTGGTTTCAGACTGTCACATACACCCTCATTATCACCCATAGCCAGATCTTGAATAGTTCTCATTTGTAGCCATGGGAACCAAATATCTCACTCCCTTCCTGCAATTGTGGTACTTGTTAATGACTAGAGCATCATCCCCCCCCCCCCCCCCCCCCAACTCTTCCCTTCCAACACTTCCAGTTGAAACGTACCCCCCGTCCCTTCCCCACGCTGGAGCTAGTGAGGGATGTGAGAGAGATTGATGACTTCAAGTTCGAGGACTTTGTTCTCAATGGATACAAACCACACCCAAAGATACAAATGGACATGGCATTATGAAGAACAGAACTGTCTTGTACACAGAACACACATCACTACTGGCAACTGGTTGTCCGAGTTCTTCCCCATAAATAGAAACAGGAATTTAGTTATACATCAAAAATCCGAAGCTAGAACACTTTCTTCAAATCTATGGTTTCCTACTACACACACAGTCTACTTCAGCCATAAACTACACCAGTCAATTTTGTGTATCTCTTCATTTAACAACCCGTTGAGTGCCGTGTCTCACTGAAAGGAAATACCGATAGTTGATTTGACTCAAAATGCTCAGCTTGCTTGACTGACTTATAATTATTATGAAACACTTTTTGAGCACAGGACATACATTTCAACTCTTTGTCTGTGTTTAAGCCTAGCCTCATTCCCAGACCACGTGGAAACGAGGCTATAGTTGCATGAAGCCACAACCAGTGCATGTGCTGGGCATGCAGTACATGTATAAGACCTCTAGGAATTCTACTTCACTGAATGTACCACTGTTACTGAACCACGTATACTCCCCTGTAGCCTTGTAGGCACTCGGTATAATTCCTGATCGCCTGGGAACGATCGAGGCTACTCCCATTGCTGCAGGCATTTTGTGGATTACATCACAGCTCAGTTGATCTGAAAGTGAAAATGAATGCAGGAAATACCAACTCATGTTCACAGTGTAATCAGAATAGTAGAATGAATGTGATAGTGTAATCAGCACCTCAACCTTGGAGAGATAGCCTCGTCCCCAGACCCTACCCAGCTTGCAGTACGCCAAAGCGGGGGAGGGTCTGGTATCTTTCCTCATGTGAGTCACATCAGGATGATAGAAAGGTTTGATTGGATGCGGGCTCAGAACAGCAAGATTAACTAAGGTACGAGTGACTTACCACACGTATCTAGCTAGCGGGGGGCGACTTAGCCTCGTTCCCAGGCCCGAGACGGCGTCTCGGGCCTGGGAACGAGGCTAGGGGCGACTGTCATACACACCAAGCATTGAACCAGTATATGTACATGTAGTTGGTTGAGCAGTACGTGAAACTTCACGTTTCACTCTGAAAAGGTTTGCCATTTGTCGATCACATCGTGCTCACGTGAGGAAGATACCAGGCCCTATCCTGCTCTTCCACACTGCAAGCGACAAAAGCTGCTGGGAACGGTTACTGCGCAGCCCAGTTCCGCATCTACAGGCAGTGCTAATAGGTCACATGACATGCACGTTTATAAGTGATAGGACGTACTGACAGATCAGGTGCAGAGTTTCCCATCCTCTGCATACTCGGAGTGCTGTCCTGATGTACGATAGTCTTGTCATAGATTGCCGGCTCTGAGATACTACGGGGATACTGGTGGCTGAGTTGGACCAGCATACCTGTGGGAGGGAGGAAGGGAGGGAGGGGGGAGATTTACCGATGCGTCTGTTTTACTACATGAGGGGATTTCCGACTTTATTGGGTGTTCTGTCACAATTAGCTGTTGCAATTCAGTTTCTCCTGCCATCAGCAGATGAAGCCCTGCCACTCATATTTGTGATAGCCTGTGGTGTACCGCAGGTAGTCCTGCTGTTGAGTGTCACCTACAGACAACTGAAAGGAAGCGGATAGTACGATGTATCACTGGTACTTTGCTAAAGCAAGTATGCACATGAAACCAAGCAGAAGATGACCACAACTGCCCCATCGATTGGATAGTCCCAACCAGTAGCTACGTACAACAGGTCTCTGAAGTCAGTGTCTAAGCAAACACGCGCCAACTCTGAGTATACGAGGACAAGTACCACCTGTGCACACTTACGGCTCAATCAGCTATAGACAGCTAGAGATCAAACTGTTATAAACTGTTATAATGGCATAAGGTAATGCTGGAAGTACTTGCATGTGGAACCACTGTCTGGTACCAAGCACTGGTGGTCACCACGAGTGCTTAGGAGTTCCTGTCTCCATTGACAATGGAGACGGTACGAGGAGCTCTGGTGGTGCTACTGACCAATGGAGACCAGACACACTTGGCTACTTACTAGTCTCATTCGCAGGCCTACCCAAGTAGCTATATGAATATACCACTAGCTAATAGGTAAGCGGAAGCATTCTGTATAAAACAGGAGGAAATTAGTCTCGTTCCCAGACCCAAACAGCCCCAGCGAAGATCGCTTGCAGTATCTCCTTCCCCGCGAGATACTGCAAGCGATCTTCGCTTGGGTTGTTTGGGTCTGGGAACGAGACTAGGAGGAAATGGGGAGCGGAAGGTCACCAGGCACTTACAGAGTAAATACCTTTCAGAATAGGAACTTGGATGAAAGAAAGCTCTTGGGGTCAACCAGTGGCGTAGCCAGAACTGGAGAATTTGTAGGGCACTACAGGGGCACGCTGCTGAAGGCAGCGAAAAAATTTCACCTTCATTTTCAGTTATCAGGATGGGCTCTCGTGGCACCTTTGTGCTTTGTACTGCAAGTTCCAGATGTATGAGAATCGGTGCTGCACAGAGACGTTATCTGGTGAAGGCTGGTCACCGTCTATCGACAGCACGTCTGTCAACAGGTCAGTGTCTTCTAGTCACGGTGTAGCTCTGGCACCGGGCACTGTAGCAGTTTACCCGGTGTGTCTGCAGTAAGCTTGTGAATTGGGTCTGGGGGCCTGCCCCCCAGGAATTTGACACCGCAATCTTGGGATGCAACTTACCACCAAACCTGTAGCCAGTGTGTCTCACTGTCTCAACGCCCTCAAGTGCTGTTCGGGGAAGTGCGACTCAGCCATGACTCCACATGGCTGCTTACTAAGTTGACAGCTGCTGGGGTCTCAGGACTGACTTTTAGCTGCTACTGGCAGGGCGGGCATTTTGACTGTCAGGCAGGGCCTGTGCCCTGCTAGGCCCTGCCGTAGATACACCACTGAGGTCAACCTTTGATGGTGCCAGTGTGAAGTGTCATGAAGCTTGTCAAGATCCATGATCCATGCAATAGTGTACGTAGCTACAAAGTCCCCAATGCTGGTGAGGGATAGGACTTCAAGGGGTGGTGTAGCCTCGGTCCCAGGCTCTCTCCTCAGAGCCTGGGAACGAGGCTAGGGGTGGTGGTGGTGATGGTGGGAGGGAAGTAAATGACCCCACACCTTCTAGCTATGTTATGACCACACTGACTACTGGGCATCCACCACATTAATGTCTAAACCTCAAGTAGTGGGTAGAATACCTCCAAAAGCTTACTATGCTATGCATGACTTCAAAATAAATTATCTAAGTAGTAAGTCACTAGCTACACGTACACTCGACTCTGTCTAGCAGTGTCTAGCTGGTCTATTTGCAACAGTTGAATGGAAAAAGCATTCAGTCCTACACGTAATGGCGGAATACTGACCTCACCCTCATTCCAAAGCTTCAGAAGGAGCATGCCAATTTCACAGAATAGCCTGTCGCCTTTTCACTACAGCAAGTCCGCTACCACAGTACCAGCCACTGCAGCCGTGACCTTTGAACCGAGGAGGCGCGCGCAACCGGAAGCGGGTTTAAATACTGAATTTGTGGCAAGTTTTGGCGGGAAGTCGGGATGGCACACTCGCTAAGCACTTGCTTTGCAGCCTGGGGGTTGAGTGTTCGTCTCCCCAATAACCGAGTACGAGTCTGGGCCACTCCGTACACACCGGTTCCTGACTTCCCCGCCTAGCAGCCGGAGTACGCCGGTTCCCATCTGACCACCGAAGCTAAAGAAAGGTGTTCTGGTTGAAAGCAGGTTAGGCCTCCTGTGATTCCAGTCACCGACGCCTATCCAGCGCTCCTGAGGCTTACACTTCGGTGTCTGACCTGTCACGGAGGGGTAGGTGTGTTGCTAGGTTGTATTTTTTTCTTTACATTTTTTCCCCTTCTTTTTTTTTCTTTTGGTTGAGTGTTCATTCACGGCTGCTATATATAGTATAAGTATAGCTTATTCCTTTTTTTTCTTTTCTTTTTTTCCCCCCTTTCTTTTTTTGTTCTTTTGGGTGTGTTCAATCGGGGCTGCTAGACTATAATTATAGGCTTATTCTTTTTTTTTTCCTTTTCTTTTTCCCCCCCTTTCTTTTTTTCTTTTGGGTGTGTTCATTCAGGGCTGCTACAAGTAGACTATAACATTATATAGGCTTATTTTTCCCCCCTTTCTTTTGGGTGTGTTCATTCGGGGCTGCAACAAGTATAGGCTTATTCTCCCTTCAGCTGATTTTGCTGTTCGTCTATATACATTGCAATATTGTTTCCATTCACATGACTTATAGTTATTGACACATGCATATCCCCGCCCCCACTGATAGACAGCTGTTCATGCACATTAGATTTTCTATTCGGCTATAGCACGTTTACTCACACAATCATAACATAGCCATGCACAGATCGTGCTTTACGTTGCAAAGTCATAAAAACCTGGCCGGCCCCTAGTAACAGTATTGCCGGTGAAGAAAAATACGGCGTGCGCAGGGGGAGGAGCCTGGGAACAAGGCTAGTGACCATCCACTTGAACCACCTTTCATCAAGCACCCAAAGTTATCACCATATATGGTTGACCAAAACATTTATGTAGTGGAAGTCATGTGATATATGCATGATTGAAGTTTGTGGTGTCAGTTGCTGGATGATATGATCAGAGATCTCTTCGAATCTGCTACTGCAAACGGTCAGGAGTTGATGACTACCCCTCAGCAGAACCGCCAGCCTGGGAGAGAGGCAGATCAGAGTGGTCAATGTGGTTCACACCAACTCAGGATTCAATATGCTAGGTGTCTTGGGATAGGAGTGTGATACGAAGCTGGGATTTGCACCATTATGATCAGCATGAATGGAGCATTCCAATGACGTCCATTTTGCTGTCGGTTGAATTTTGACCCAAAATCACAAAAATCCATGGATTATACCGAGGGGCAACCACACTCCTGGTAGGCGAGGTTAAACGGTAGCACAAGCTAAGTGTGACAGTTCGTTCCAATTATCACACATCACTTGAGTACCATGATAGCTATAGTCTATATAGGGAAGATCAGAAATTATTTACTCTCAAGCACCGAATATAACCATTCATATTATACTTACAGTACCGATAGCCTTTGGCCGACTGATTTTTGACAAAAATGTGACCGAGATAAAAAGTCACTTTAATGTTAAGGACATCACTGGAAAGCTCTTTTTATGCTGACCACAATGGCACAATCCTCAGCTTCAAATCTCATTCACATACCGAGTGCAACGCTCTATTGCAATGCTCTAGTGCAATGCTCTATTGCAAGGCTCTATCAAGTCTATTCCCAGTGACCAATAATTATTGTGGTTCATTGGCCCATTGTTGGCAGTGCACCTCAGCTTAACTGCAAGCAGGTGGACATGGGTTTGCACTATTAGTGCTTTTAGAGTCCTTACAAGAGGGCTTTAATAACCCACTTGGAACTGGTGGCATTGCTAATTGGTCGAGGGCAAGCCTAAGGCCGTTACGTTAATTAACCCTTTAAGACCTAGCGTTGCATATCTGCAACGTGAGACTGTCAGTCAGCTTCATGATGTCACATCCAGCAATGTCCTTGGGAGATAGGTTCTGCGACAGCAGAAAGGGTGGGACAGGGGGAGGCGGGTGGGTGCACCCTGGGACAGGGGGAGGCGGGTGGGTGCACCCAGAGGGTGCAAACAGCATGGCCGTGTCTGGGCTCTGCGGTAGAAAGGTCACGCTTGGTCGGCACTGGCCGGGAAGGCCATTTCTGCCATTCTTGGCATAGGGACTTAGAAAGTAGCTGTCTTGCCTTGTAGGCCCTCCATTTCCAGTGTTCATGGTCCGTTTTTTAGCTACGGCAGGTCAGCATTTCTTGGGAGGCCTGATTGCAAGTTCGTTAATTGGACGTTACTAAAACCCGGGACGGGACGGGACGAAGGCGGGACGTCCCGTCCCGTCCCGGCTACTAAAATCCGGGACGTGCATGCGTAACTTGAACTTGGACGGCTCTGGTTGGCCTTGGGCTTGGCAGGCGCCCCGTTAATTGGTGGGTGTGGTTAAGTCACGTATATGCTCAGTATAGCTGAAATTACCTGTGTGAGCAGTTTTGAGCCCAGCAATGCCAGGGAATAGAAATTAGGGTATGTTTAGGTGTTCTATAGACTGAAAATGACCTAGAGAAGAAATTTGGGCCCTAAAGAGTTTTGACACTGCCCAAGTGTTCCAAGGGGTAAAAGTGTGACTGGTCTATCTTACTTAGACAATACCCGATAACTATGAATTCAACGGTGAACATTGTACATGTATAAGGGCTTCAACCTACCACCATGTGTAAGCCTGTCCAATGAATTATTCACTTACCAGTTTCCAGTCCAGTATGTCCACCCACTCATCAGCTTCGGACTCACTGCTGGCAAACATGAAGAAAGTACGATAGGACGTTATCAGTCTGGGGAGGGAGGGAGGGAGAGAGGGAGGGAGAGAGGGAGGGAGGGAGGGAGGGAGAGAGGGAGAGAGGGAGTAGCTACAACAGGTCTCTCAAGTCAGTGCCAAAGCAAACACGCGCCAACTCTGAGTATATGAGGACAAGTACAGTACCACCTGTGTACACTTACGGCTCAATCAGCTAGAGACAGCTAGACAGAGGATCCTCAAACTGTTATAATGGCGTAAGGTGATGCTGAAAGTACTTGTGTGTGACACCACTGTCCGGTACCAGGAGCTCCTAAGCACTGGTGGTGATACTGATCAATGGAGACTGTACCAGCACTGGTGGTGATACTGACCAATGGAGACCAGACACACTTGGCTACTTACTAGTCTCATTCGCAGGCCTACCCAAGTAGCTATATGAATATACCACTAGCTAATAGGTAAGCGGAAGCATTCTGTATATAACAGGAGGAAATTAGTCTCGTTCCCAGACCCAAACGACCCCAGCGAAGATCGCTTGCAGTATCTCCTTCCCCGCGAGATACTGCAAGCGATCTTCGCTGGGGTTGTTTGGGTCTGGGAACGAGACTAGGAGGAAATGGGGAGCGCAAGGTCACCAGGCACTTACAGAGTAAATACCTTTCAGAATAGGAACTTGGATGAAAGAAAGCTCTTGGGGTCAACCAGTGGCGTAGCCAGACTGGAGAATTTGTAGGGCACTACAGGGGCACGCTGCTGAAGGCAGCGAAAAAAATTTCACCTTCATTTTCAGTTATCAGGATGGGCTCTCGTGGCACCTTTGTGCTTTGTACTGCAAGTTCCAGATGCGATGCTGCAGAGAGACGTTATCTGGTGAAGGCTGGTCACCGTCTATCAACAGCACGTCTGTCGACAGGTCAGTGCCTTCTAGTCACAGTGTAGCTCTGGAACCGGGTACCGTAGCAGTTTATGTCTGCAGTAAGTGTGTGAATTGGGTCTGGGGGGCCTGCCCCCAGAATTTGACACCACCTGAAATCATTTTTGCATGCAATCTTGGGATGGAGCTTACCACCAAACCTATAGTTAGTGTGTCTCACTGCCCTCAAGTGCTGTTCGGGGAAGTGCGACTCAGCCATGACTGCACATGACTCAGCCATGACTGCACATGGCTGCTTACTACGTCGACAGCTGCTGGAGTCTCAGGACTGACTTGGCCATTTACTACTACCTAGCTGCTACTGGCAGGGCGGATATTTTGACCGTCAGGCAGGGCCTGTGCCCTGCTAGGCCCTGCCGTAGATACACCACTGAGGTCAACCTTTGATGGTGCCAGTGTGAAGTGTCATGAAGCTTGTCAAGATCCATGATCCATGCAACAGTGTACGTAGCTACAACAAAGTCCCCAAATCTGGTGAGGGATAGGACTTCAAGGGGTGGTGTAGCCTCGGTCCCAGGCTCTCTCCTCAGAGCCTGGGAACGAGGCTAGGGGTGGTGGTGGTGATGGTGGGAGGGAAGTAAATGACCCCACACCTTCTAGCTATGTTATGACCACACTGACTACTGGGCATCCAGCACATTAATGTCTAAACCTCAAGTAGTGGGTAGAATACCTCCTAAAGCTTACTATGCTATGCATGACTTCAAAATAATCTAAGTCACTAGCTACACGTACACTCGACTCTGTCTAGTCTATTTGCAACAGTTCTAGTACACGTAATGGCGGAATACTGACCTCACCCTCATTCCAAAGCTTCAGAAGGAGCATGCCAATTTCACAGAATAGCCTGTCGCCTTTTCACTACAGCAAGTCCGCTACCACAGTACCAGCCACTGCAGCCGTGACCTTTGAACCGAGGAGGCGCGCGCAACCGGAAGCGGGTTTAAATACTGAATTTGTGGCAAGTTTTGGCGGGAAGTCGGGATGGCACACTCGCTAAGCACTTGCTTTGCAGCCTGGGGGTTGAGTGTTCGTCTCCCCAATAACCGAGTACGAGTCTGGGCCACTCCGTACACACCGGTTCCTGACTTCCCCGCCTAGCAGCCGGAGTACGCCGGTTCCCATCTGACCACCGAAGCTAAAGAAAGGTGTTCTGGTTGAAAGCAGGTTAGCCTCCTGTGATTCCAGTCACCGACGCCTATCCAGCGCTCCTGAGGCTTACACTTCGGTGTCTGACCTGTCACGGAGGGGTAGGTGTGTTGCTAGGTTGTATTTTTTTCTTTTTTTTTTCCCCCTTCTTTTTTTTCATTTGGTTGAGTGTTCATTCAGGGCTGCTATTATAATATTATAGTATAAGTATAGCTTATTCTTTTTTTTTTTCCCCCTTTCCCCATTTCTTTTGGGTGTGTTCATTCGGGGCTGCAACAAGTATAGGCTTATTCTCCCTTCAGCTGATTTGGCTGTTCCTCTATAATTATACATTGCAATATAATATTGCTTCCATTCACATGACTTATAGTTATTGACACATGCATATCCCCGCCCCCACTGATAGACAGCTGTTCACTAGATTTTCTATTCGGCTATATGTACTATATAATGGTACCATGTACTGTACCATGCACCTGATATTTAACCACTCCCATAATTTGCATTGTGGATTACATCACAGCGTGTGCCACTGCATGGTACTGAACCACACACTCCATTGTCGCAGGTCGTTGTGGATTAAAATTACATCACAGCATGATGGTGTTGATGGTACCACCTGACATTTACCACTCCCATTGCTGCAGGTCATTGTGGATCACATCACAGCATGTGCTACCTATGTTGGGATACAAACCTACCTATGTACGTATGTACAGCGATTCTTCAGTTAAAAACTAGCTAAAACCACATACACAAATGTTGAATAACAAAAAGGAGTCTTGTCTTCATGAAGCCGGCACTGGTTGGGGATGGGGCCTGGTGGATGGAGCATGATGTAATGATTACATAATCAAAGGACTGGGAATTCCATGTGGTCTAACCCTGTAATTGCACAGAAATGCAATAAAAGTCTCTGAACATACTATCGTAGTCACGTGTAGTTACGCACGGCTCCTATAAGCGCTCATTCACTGTTAGGTGCAGGTTCGACGTTTGTCCCAAGCTACTCTTTGCTAGAGCGCAAATCAGCGCCTCCAGTGTCGGGCTGGAGGCACACTGCTTTAAACCACGTGAAGCATGGCAATAAAATGTTCACTATTTTCAGTCGCCAGGAATTAAGGGCTCTCATGCAGCTTTGTGCTTTCCACTGCCCTGCTACTGCTTTCCGCTGCCATGCCATCTTTCTCAGCGTCGTGCACTGTGGGGTGATGCACAATCATTACATACTAGTAACTAGGTGCAAGCCTGTAGGCGTGTCAGCCAGTGGAAGGTTAGCCGCGTTCCCAGGACATGTAGGAGAAACGGCCTGGCAACTTACGCTACTTCAATCTTCTGTTGCCAGAGAGTTGGCAGAACCAATCAGATTTCAGAACATTGTCACATGACAACAGTAAACCGAATTGCATCATGTGTTGAAATGTCACAGTCATGCCCATTCATCACATTAGTCGATCACACTAGTGTAGGCACTCCGCAAGATGATTTTTGCTCGTTTGTCTTTTGCTTGCCTTCCGTCGCAGAACCTGCAGCAAACAGTTGCTTCCACGTACAGGCAGGAAAGGACTGTTCTCAGCCAGTGGAAATATCAAGTGGACTTCACTGAGGTATACAACTGCTGTGACATTACATCCGTAACGTAAACAGTGTGAACTCGCCAGGCTGTTTCTCCTACACGGTCTGGGAACGAGGCTAGTGGAAGGTGGCTATAGCCCCCTGTAGCCCCCCCCCCACCCCCCCCCCCCCCCCCCACCCCCCCCCCCCCCCCCCCCACCCCCCCCCCCCCCCCCCCCCACCCCCCGCCTCCCCCGCTTACAACTCATACCAGAAATGATGCATCCCGCCCACTCAGCCAAGAATGGTACAGTGTGGACCGCCCTATCCCAAACCCCTGAAATGAGGACAGCTGCTCGGACAGCTGCTCAGACAGCTGCTCGGACAGCTGCTTGGACAGCTGCTCGGACAGCTCTGCATTCAGGACACTTTTAAATTAAGGTTACGGGATACTCGTGTGCGCACAGTATGAAATGTATAGGGAAATCTATACTTAAGCTCACTAACCAAAAATCTCTGGTATGAACAGTGTGAGCAACTTGATTCTGGCGGTGGAGGTACGCTGTCACAAGGTGCAGGGCATGACGGAAGCTTTTTTTGATAGCATAATCCCTGACAAATTTATCTGCTGTCTCACTAAAGAAAAGCGGTAAATACGGCTTTTTGAACTGCTCGTTTTTGCACGGCTATACAGCGTATCGGTAAAAGCTTCTGTCATGCCCTGCACCTTGTGACAGCATACCTCCACCTCCAGAATCAAGTTGCTCGCGCTGTTCATACCAGGGATTCTTGGTTAGCGAGCTTAAGTATACATTTCCCAATACATTTCGCACGGCGTGCGCACGAGTATCCCGTAACCTTAATGTCCAAACTCAATTTGAATTCACCCCTGAAGTGAAGACAACAGGACACTTTCATATACAGTGCCGTCCACGAGCAAGTTAAACGGTACACGCGTGTCACTCGCGAGACACTCGCGAGACGCTCGCGAGACACTCGCGAGACGCTCGCGAGAAAAGTTGCGAGTCCGCGTGTGCGAGCACTACTCGCGCTCGCGAGTACGCACCCGCTACTCGAGCACTCGCGCTACGCGAGCGCGAGTGCTTGCTGTTGCGCGCGCGCGCGCGCGCGAGTACTGTACATGTAACTCCTCCCTTGTTTATACAACTAAGAGGGTGACTGTCTGTTACTTGCATTGCGGGGGCACTAAGGGCAAATGCGCAAAAATGCACTTAGTGTCAAAAATTTCAAGATGGCCAACATGTATACTGTAAGCAGTGTTGTTGAACGACTGGATGACTTCGATTTCGACCTCGACGATGGATTAGACAGCGATTTCGGACGAGAAGGAGTCCGTAGCTACCTTTCCAGGGCTGGCTTGGACGGAACAAGGAAATGGACAAAGACGAGGACATGGTATGTGTGTGTGTGTGTGTGTGTGTGTGTAGGAGAGCCAAATCCAGGTCCTCCTGTTGATGACAGTGTATTGTGTGGACCTTTGCAAGGTCTTTTTTTTACGACGAGGAATTGCTGGTAGTGGAGACAGCTAGGTGTTATGTAGCGTAATACGCATTATTGAAGGCCACCATCTGACATCACTTTTGCCGAAATGGAGGTATTCTGTCATGCACACACTCATGCAGGTTGGGGATACTCCAGTGGTGAAATATGACCTGGCACTGTGGCCTTTGTCCCTGTACTCCGAAGATTCTGAGTTCTATTCCTTGGATTTGAGGGCGTGTGCAGTCTTCTACAAAAAGCGGTTTCGTAGCCTTGTCTTGGTGATGCTCCTGTCTGCTCTCTTGGACTCCTGGAGTCATATGAGGGGTTCATGGGGATAGCATGACAATACAGAAGTGTTGTATTCTTGAAAATGCTTGTATGGCATGCTGTTAACAAAAGTGATAATAAATAATCATCATTTTATTCATGAAAAATGTCATATAAACCCGTGTTTTTGCCGTGTACGTTTGTTCTAGCTGATCTATGAGGCTAAAAGCGACATCATAATGTGTATAAATAGCTCAGCTACTTGAAAAGGTGTGGTTGCTAAGGACTCTGCCGTTCAGCGGCGCTGCTATGAATTTTTAAGTAAACGCTGTTCAATTTCCTGCGAGTGCGAGCGCGCGTGCGAGTAGTCGAGTGCGAGCGCGCGCGCGAGTATAGTAGCGCTCGCGGGTTAGCCTGTAACGCTCGCGAGTATTATACGATTACCACGCGAGTCACATGCGAGTCTCTCGCGAGTGTCTCGCGAGCATCTCGCGAGTGTCTCGCGAGTGACACGCGTGTACCGTTTAACTTGCTCGTGGACGGCACTGTACATGTAGGTCCCCAGGTGGAACTGAGGGGCTTCACTGTACATGTTTGTCTAAGCCTTGTTCCCTGGCTCCCCCCTCCGTATTTTTCGTCGCTGCGCGTGCAGGGGGAAGCCTGGGAACGAGGCTATGTTTGCCTACAAGTACAATATACACACCTGCTTATCTCAGCAATTCCTTGATTCCCTCACTCTCTGCACAGTCAATGTATGATGCTCCATCCGGCGCCTTCCCATTCCGGCTAGCACCCTACACATTGAGCACAACATCACATTGCAGCTGACATCATCATTTTGAGAATACGAACTAAAGCGTGTATCAGGACCCCCTACATATCTTTCTCATCATACATGTGTAACATTGGACAATTTACTGTAGTGTTATTCACCCATTTCCTGTATTGATCTACGTTGAGTGATTTACGGATGAGCATGTGTGTTGGATTTTGTGCCATTGATCAAGATTTGGTGTGCCGTTTGCCATGAACTAAATCTGTTAGCAAGCTCGAAACGCTATACATGTATAATGTGGAAAGTTGTCTACGATTGAATACTGAACTGTTTTAGGCCATAACCCCCACATTAACTTGTTCCTTTTTGCTGTTCTGCTACCCCTACATCTTCATATATTTTTGAATGTTTTTTGTCTCGGCGCTGAAGCGCCGAGACACAGTGCTGGGTACATATACGTATGTCTGTCTGTCCACATAGCTGGAGCGCATGCGTGACGGATTTACTAACTAGTAATGTGCATGTGGCCGCACCCTACTGCGCTAGACAACTGAAACAACATCATGTGAGATTTCAGCAAGAGAGGCTATAACAACAAGAAGTCGGATTACAAGGTATACGCAAGAATGATCGTCTGAGGAGCGCCAAGAATGCAGACTATACAAGCTGACTGAGAAAGGCAACGGCAAGGAAGGCCCGAACAAGAGAGTCCGGAACAGAGAGAGCAATGACTACAAGCTGACCGAGAGAGGAGACGGCTAAAAAGGCAACGAGAAACCACTGACCAACCTAGGCAACGTGTAGCTAGCTAGATGCTCGTATAGACTACATCTGATTCAGTATCCCTCCATAATTTGACAAATTTAGTCTAAGTCTTCTCTTCAAGCCACTTTGTCTGTGTGCTCGCATATACTTTTTCAGTCCAAGTCAAAGGTATGACCAGTGCGCCTTTCAATGAAGTTTGTCCATCATATATGTGTCCATAGGTGCAACAAATTGTGACGTATTTGCCTGTTGACACACTGTAGAGTCTTTCATCAGTATGGCAGAATGCGCGAAGATTTGATCTAATCTCAGCTAGAGCTATAGCTAGCTACCGAGCAAATCTTGTTAAACCATCTGTAGTGTCCAACACTTGTATCAGTCTTGCAAGCAAACCGCCGAGACAATTTTTCAAAAAAGGCGTCTTGTTACACTTGTATAAACACTTACCTGTGATGGAAGGCACGTTTCAAATTGATACCGCATATGAAGCCAATGTATTTCGGTATACCAAGATGGTGGCACAAGTTTAGTATACGGAAATGCCACGGAAAAATGTGGTACGTGTACTTAGGCTACATGGCATCACATCATGTGCGGCAGTGCTCACTAAAGTCCCCCAAACCATGCCTCACAGTTCATTTGGGTGGCTACCTTATCAAGTAGAAATTTGACACACTCTTCGTGACCTTCGTAAATGGCGGCAAGGATGGCAGTGATCCCATGTTTGTCTGGTAGCTGTGAGGATGTGAGCATGAGGGTGTAAGAGTGTGGGGGTGGGTATGGTGTGTGCAAGTGTGGAGTGGATGAGTGTGTGGTGTGACACTGTGAGGGTGTGCATGTGGATGTGTGAAAGTGTGGGCACGGGACCTCTGACCTCCAGGTACAAAGTCCCATTGTTTCACATTTAAAATGGCATCCTTCCCACACCTCCCTCTCGTAGTTCGTGTGTAGTACTGTGCACTGGGCCCACAGTCCCGCACCTCCCTCTCCTAGCTCCAATGGACCCACAGTGCCACACCTCCCTCTCCTAGCTCATGCGTTCCAATGGACCCACAGTGCCACACCTCCCTCTCCTAGCTCATGCATTCCAATGGACCCACAGTGCCACACCTCCCTCTCCTAGCTCATGCATTCCAATGGACCCACAGTGCCACACCTCCCTCTCCTAGCTCGTGTGTACCAAAGGACCCACAGTCCCCTCCTAGCTTGTGCATAGTATACTGCGTTCCAATGGACCCACAGTGCCACACCTCCCTCTCCTAGCTCGTGTGTACCAAAGGACCCACAGTCCCCTCCTAGCTTGTGCGTAGTACTGCGTTCCAATGGACCCACAGTGCCACACCTCCCTATCCTAGCTCGTGTGTACCAATGGACCCACAGTCCCACACCTCCCCACACCAGACGCTCTAGACAACTCTGCTCGACCAATGTTCAGATGCATTTGCGGTTGGGCCCCATCCCCCCTACGTCCACATGATGCCATTCACGTGATGAATGCTCCCAGGACTTCCGACACCCTTCCACTGCTGTGTATTACTGTCTAACGCAAAACCAAAGTACAAAATGGGAAAGGCCTGGGAATGAGGCTAGCTCATACATGAACTCACATCAATCTTAGCTCCTTTTGACAGGAGGTAGTCCAGCAAGTCTACATGCCCGTAGTCAGCGGCATAGTGCAGAGGCATTCTGCCATTCATCAACTCAGCATTGACATCAACTCCCTACAAGCGTGTGTGTGTGTGTGTGTGTGTGTGGGGGGGGGGGGGGGGGGGCAATCTTAATTCCAAGTCTATCAGACAACACACTTCTCCAACTTGGTTCACACAACAACAGAGACAGTCTCATGTGAGACCCAGGATCTAGCATGCACATCATAGCCATCGTCCTCGTCTGTGACAACAGCAAGACACAAAAGAGACTATGGTGACACTGAGTAGCCACGGAAATGGTCTGGCTAGCCTCAGGGCACCTCAGATAGCAGGCCAGGAGTGAAGCTCATAGCATTTGGAAAAGGTCTGAGTAGTCACACAAAAAAAACCCGGTCTCATAGTCACAGAAACTGTCTGGCTAGCCTCAGGACACCTCAGACAACAGGAGCGGAGCTCACACTGTGACAGTATTTGCAACTCTACACACTGAGTAGGACTTAGTAGCCACAGAAAGGTCTGGCTTGCCTCAGGGTACAATGTAGCTCAGACAGGACTGGAGCTCACAGCACTCCAACCCCCCACAAGAGTGCTGAGACCTTGTGTAAACATAAGTCTGGTATGTTAAGCAGTGAAACAAAACAAGGGATGCCAGGTATGTCTATAAGTGAGTTAGTTGCTGAGACATGTAGTGGATAACTTGGTATGGCAGGTAGCCAAGTATAACTCAGTTCCTAGGAAAGACAAATAAGGTAAGAGACTCAATGCTGAAGACAACTACACTGCTAACCAACACATTGATCCCAGGTTCGGCCCATTCCCAGGCTAGGCTCGTTCACAGGCTAGCCTCGTTCCTATGCTACCCTCCTTCCAAATTCAGGGATATGAACCAGGCCGTGACCCCCCAGACATCCTCTGGTCTCGTCCCCAGCTGGGTCTTACTCCAGCTTTGGCACTACTTCATGCATCAACAGTGTGGGAGAGGATGGAGTCCTCCTCAATCAGGCAGCCTGGGAGAAGATGGGGTCCTGCTCAGTGCAAGCAGCCTGGGAGAGGATGGAGTCCTCCTTGATGCAGGCAGCCTGGGAGAGGATGGAGTCCTCCTCAATCAGGCAGCCTGGGAGAAGATGGGGTTCTGCTCAGTGCAAGTAGCCTGGGAGAGGATGGAGTCCTCCTCGATGCATGCAGCCTGGGATCCTCCTCGATGCAGGCAGCCTGGGAGGGAATGGAGTCCTCGTCAATGCAGGCAGCCGATGGGGCCTCGTCAATGCAGGCAGCCTGGGAAAGATTGAGTTCTCCTCAATGCAGGCAGCCCGGGAGAGGATGGGTCCTCTTCAATCAGGCAGCCCGGGAGAGGATGGGGCCTCCTCAATGCAAGCAGCCCGGGAGTCAGCCTTGATGCAAGCAGGGAGGGTGTGATCACTAGACCAGAGCCTCATCAAATATCACACAAGATGATCATCCTACAGGAGTGATCCATCACACAAGATGATCATCCTACAGGAGTGATCCATTGACCTTGTCACTACTCCCACCCAGTACAACTTGTGGTACAGTTAATTGGCTCTTCACAGACACTCAGCTATTCATTGCCAGCCTGGAAGTGAGGGTTGGGGGGGGGGGGGGGGGGGGGGGGGGGGGGGGGGGTGTAACTAAGGCCGTTGGGTTGGGTGAAATTACAACACCCCTCATACCTATGGGGACAACTCTGACCCCTCCTCCCTACGGGGACAACTCTGCATCAGCATGGCTGGACTCTCTTACCTACAGGGACAACTCTATCCCAGCATGGCTAGACCCCTCCTTCCTACAGGGACAACTCTATCCCAGCATGGCTAGACCCCTCCTTCCTACTCTGTCCCAGCATGGCTAGACCCCTCCTTCCTACTCTGTCCCAGCATGGTTAGACCCCTCCTTCCTACAGGGACAACTCTATCCCAGCATGGCTAGACCCCTCCTTCCTACAGGGACAACTCTATCCCAGCATGGCCAGACTCCTCCTCCCAACAGGGACAACTCTATCCCAGCATGGCTGGACCCCTCCGTCCTACAGGGACAACTCGTCTCAACATGGCTGGACTCCTCCTCCCCTGGCCAGAGTACGTAGTACAAAGATGGTGTTGTCCCATCGGCATTGGGCCCTCCTACAGGAAGCCATTACAATGTGTGCTGGAAAATATCACTACCAGATTATAAGCAGCGGCAGGAAGCAGCTAGCTTATAGCTAGGTACAGCATACGCATCCATGTCTGGCCTGCATTTCAATAGATCCATTGCACTTACATCATTTTTCCGTAGCATTTCCGTACAGTAAAGCTTGCGCCACCATCATGGTGTACCATGAAACTTGGCAGCATATGCACTATCAATCGAAACTTGCCCTCCATCACTGGTAAGCGTTTATATAGCCTACAGAGCAATGGGATTCAACACATACCAGAAGCACTGTTAGTGCATTATTGTGTCACCAAGATTGTCATAGGAGCTACTATCTCCAAGGACACCAACACGGCGGCTGTTTTCCGTTTTCATTCGTGTATTTACGAAGTGTCGATGTCAACTGCCATGGGTCTAAACTGAGTGAACGTGATCAGCTCAAACCTCAATGGTTAGCCTCACGACCGTTACCTAAACCTTTCGCATGCAGTCCGATTCACAAACCAATTGGGTTGACTGGTGAGTATATCAGTGTCTGTACCATGGATACACATTCAATGCTGGCCCTAGTCTCGGAACCAGACCCTTCGCACAGGAAGGAAGAAGGGCCTGGGCATGTGCCTACATTTGATGGAATGCAATTATGCGTGGGTAATTAGCAATCAACTGCAATACCACACGGACGATCACATGTACAGTTGACCTGCTCGTTGTTCCTCTCAACTTTTGTCAAACACTTGGTGGGAGCATGGTATAGAGCACAGTGATTTGCCATGTCTAGTTGCTGGCGGCACTAAAAGCCAGGAGAAAATAATTTCCATGACAATCAATGCTTTTGATTTGTCAGGTCAACATTCCGTCCTGCAGCTGGGGACAACTCAAATGTGCCCAGACCCTTCCTCCCCCCATGTGAGGGTCTGGTTCGGAGACTATGATGGTGCCTTCACTAGTACACACTCATCAGGGACAGTAGTGTCCGTATATCACCAACTGCCAGATATTTTACCATGCACAGTGACGTTTGCTGTGGGATCAACAAACTATTTCAGGGGATGAACACTAGCTATAGTTTTCAGGATTCGGTACCTTGTCAACAATAGGTTTCACGACTGTAAGATCGCCGTTCTTCACTCCCCACAGCAGCTGCTCGCCCATTGTGTCCGATCGGTGCAAAATGCTCCTGCCCAGCAAGCACTCAGAATAATTTACGGACCTCGTGTGCGGAAAATTCACGTGCGGTCTCGAACCTGCACCTTGACCTCATTACGCCTTGCATCTACCGGTATACTGCAACAGTGATAGTACAATTATCAGACTTCTTCCTGAAACTCAACAGCCTAATGCAGCAACCACAGAAGCATTGACAGCAAGTAGTTTCATGTCGCTAGGTGCTTTCTTAGTCGAGATAACCTAACAATCACGTGTCACAGGCCCAATTTAGTGACAGAGAGGCTGCCTACCTAGCTTTTGTTCTTCTGAGGGCAAAGAAACTCAATAGCCTAATGCAGTAACAACACAAGCATTGATAGCAAGAGTTTTTCATCTCTCTGGGTGCTTCCTTGGTCAAGATAACCTAACACAACGGATGTGCAACGCGGATTACATAAAACTAGCTACATAGTACGTAAATTTATATTGCCATTTCCATAATCCACGTTTAGTTTTAATTATCCTCGGGTAATACTGAGTACCAGATTGTCCCACTTAGATGAACACAACCCAAGGACTGAAGACAGACAGCTAATAGTGGGCCTTACGTGAGGGAGGGAGGGAGGGAAGGAGCGAGGGAGGGAGGGAGGGAGGGAGGTACGGAGGGAGGGAGGGAGGGAGGGAGGGAAGGAGCGAGGGAGGGAGGTACGGAGGGAGGGAGGGAGGGAGGGAGGGAGGGAGGGAGGAAGGGAGGGAGGGAGGGAGGGAAGGAGCGAGGGAGGGAGGTACGGAGGGAGGGAGGGAGGGAGGGAGGTACGGAGGGAGGTACGGAGGGAGGGAGGGAGGGAGGGAGGGAGGGAGGGAGGAAGGGAGGGAGGGAGGGAGGGAAGGAGGGAGGTACGGAGGGAGGGAGGGAGGGAGGGAGGGAGGGAGGGAGGAAGGGAGGAAGGGAGGGAGGGAGGGAGGGAGGGAGGGAGGGAGGGAGGAAGGGAGGGAGGGAGGGAGGGAGGGAGGGATGGAGGAAGGGAGGGAGGGAGGGAGGGAGGGTGGGTGGATGTGTAATAATAGTCTCCCAAGTCGCACCCTTTATACGACCCATCAGCAACCAGACTATCAACACAGGGCACCAAACTGATTCCCAGGCTCCTCCCCAGCTTTTTGCCACATACTGTAAAGCTGGGGAAGTGCCTGGGAACGAGGCTACTTGAAAGCCAGAAGATGAGTACATGTACATGTATATGAATGCATGCCACAAGGTTGACACACATAGTGTGCAGGCCCTGTTGCTGTACAACAGAAGTGGACCATAACTTGTGGGCGTAGGACATGGTGTTAAAATGGATCGATCTATTGAGGCATGAGAGTATATAGCAGCCCTTCCTCTCTCTCCCCGACACCATACCTGGGCAGAGGGGATTTCTGGTTATCAGTTCCGAGGGAGCTGTACTTCAGGTATGGAACCCAGGACTTGTACCCAGGCCTCGTACCCTCGTGCCCAGGCCTCATGCCCAAGCCTTATACCGCATACTCTACACTGAACACACACACACGCACACACATATACACCACACTCTAGAGCAGCAAGATTGGGTATTAGAGAACGCCCACTGTACCTTATACCATGTCTGGTCATGCCAACTAGCTAAGGATTGTTGAAACTGAATTCCACTTCATGTAGTGCACTTCTGCAAGGTTGATGTAAATGCCTCAAGTGGCTACTAAACTTCCTCAGTGGGAACTGAACGTGGAAACTTATAATTACCAACATGATTCATTCCTCTTTGTGTGCTGTGGACGGTTAGTTTGCCTCGTTAACAACCCCAGTGAGGATCGCTTCCAGTATTATATCACTTGAGAGATAATGGAAGCGATCTTTGAGTTGGATACTAGCTGGAAACAATCTCACTGGCCATGGGGTTGTTTGGATCTGGGAGGAGATTAGTGGGCTGTAGTGTTGTTTAGTACAATGTATTAAAATCAGGTAGAGATTGTTTTAATCTCAGCTTTAATTAACAGACCAAATAATTGTTAATTAACAGTTATAATAATATTATAGAAGCGAACTAGCGATGGCCTGGGGGCACTAAATGCATGTGGTATATATATATATATACACTTCTCCCATATCTAAGATGAGTGCATGACATTATGTTACGTATTATTCATGAAAAATTTGCACCAACATTTCTCTCATCAACAGGAATTTAGGTTATTTTACACCTGACAGCTGCAGAATTTAACGGCGCCATGATTCGTCAACGCTATGCGAAAGGTTCTTTGAAGTGCTGCATTCTGATAACCCAACGAAGGATCCCGAGATAGCGTCTTGGAACATAATTTTGTGATCGCTCTTTCAAGTCATTCCGTTCTACCGTATCTTGCGAAGACGTGATTCCATTAGCTCCTCGTAATGGCTCAAAGGGTTCGCGACAAGTGCAGTGATGGTGTCAAAGAGCAAAGCTCAGCAGGTGAGGAAGCGCTGTTTTATGTGCTGCATGCATGAAGTGTGAAATTGCGTAGTCGTGATAGCATTATAAAGATTAATGTGTTGCCTATAGCTAGACGTCGGTTACCTTATGTTTAGGGAGTGCATGGGAGTGATCGAGCCGAATCACGTCTCGAGTGTGCTAAAAATAATGTATCTGTATTTTTTTTTTATTATTATGCAGGACCGCAAAGTGATTTTAGTGTCGCGAACAGACTGCTTCCCGGCCCGAACCACCTCTGTGCTACCAAGCGTGAAGTCGCTTGGCGGCACTACGGCACCCCACCAACCGAGCAAATCTCTTCCCTATCTGCCCCACCCCCTCATTACCGCGTCATCTCCACTCTACCACCACCCTCCGCATCCAACTGCAACGGCTCGGCGTCTGCTCGGCTTTCCTACACATCAGATGCTACAGTGTCCACTACTAATCACAGGACGAGAACCCCGGAGCCTCGAGGCAGCAGAACGCTGAGTAAGTCCACAAGTCATGTAGTTACTGTTCGTAGCCATGTCTAACAAGCTAGCCCTTCGCTCCAGCATGCGATCGTGAGTCGATCCGTGCTGGGAAAATTCGAGGGGCTAGCCCGCTAGACTAGACAATAGCCATGGACTGAGTGCGGTGCAGTGCATGGATCCTCCCACCGGATACGAGTGTGTCACAGGATGACATAGAGCTGCTATGACCAGGTGGACAGCGCATCATTGTGCAGGCATTTCCTATTCACACCTTATTATTTGCAATGGTATTAGGGAAGCTCAGTAACAGGAAATGGAGCATTTGGAGCTTAGGGTCCTGCTGACCACTGTATCAACAATATCTTTCCCTAGGCATGAACATTGAATTGTGGGTTGTTATCCGTTGAGATGGAGAGTTGATACTAGCCTCCTTCCCAAGTCCATATCTGATAGTCATTGTAATGGGTCGGTCAGTGATGTCAACCAATAGCATTAATTTTGTCCTACCTCCCATGCAGTCTCATCATAATAATGTTATCCATTTCAGATGGTGGTGGGCATGAAGGTGAGGAGGAGGATGAAGACAGTGAGGAGGACAGCGATGGAGAATCTTCTGTCAAGTCTCACTCTAGCCAAGGCGGTGGCAGTGGTGTTGAGGAGCCCAAGAGGCCTAGGAGGACCAGGATAGCCTACAGTAACTACCAGCTGGACCAACTTGAACTTGTGTTCATACGGACCCAGTACCCGGATGTCTACCTCCGTGAGGAGATGGCTGACAGGCTTGGCATCAAGGAGGACAGGATTCAGGTACTGTCTTCCCTCATAGATATTGATGTCTTGTCTATACAGTCGTATCGTTATATACGCATGATTGAGTAAAGATATTTAGAGAGCCATGCTTACTTTGCCTCTTGAGAACAGCAGCATAAAGCAGAACTGGTGTTTGTTCTCCAAGTTCTAGTGTTGATTGTGATTGCATTGCATTTCGGGAGCAATGGAAGCAACAATCGTTCTTTGCAGTGAATGTTATAGCCCATTGAGCTAGATCTGCTTGCAGTGCAGGACGTTGGGGCTGATTTTCACTAGCCTTGTTCCCACATAGCCAATGTACTCCTGGGAAATTAGGTTCACTCTTGTAAAGATGTTACGTATCTCTATTTAGCAGCAAACTAAGGTTATAATGAACAACTGTCTTCTTTGACCATTATTAGGTGTGGTTTCAGAATCGTAGAGCTCGATTTCGAAAGCAGGAGCGCACAGGCTGTGTTAGTTTCCGGAGCAGATATCGCCGGAGGCGCTTACAAGAGGTAGTACAAGACAGCAACAGTTCCCCAACGCCCGTGTTCCCTGGGTACAGCCACGGTCCCACTTTCCCACTGGTCCTGACCTACCCCTACTCCACTGATGCCCCTCAAGTTACCTCTGACTCCCTCCCTCCCAACCCACTCCCACCCACGTCATCCTCTCTACCCGGCTTCCACACCCTCCACCCACGACTTCCTCCACAATTCCACAGACTGCCAGGACCAGCCTCCTCCTCTTTCTCTGGCTTGTACACCATCCACTCACAACCTCCTCCACAGTTCCACAGACTGCCCGGACCAAATGGAGCTTCCTGATTCCTACTATCACCATCCCCAGACAGACTGTGGGCAGAAATCTTTGAATACAAATCATGCTACTCCACCATTATCATTTTTCGTTGTGTATGATTGTAATTTTGTGTTGTGTTTATAATAGCTAGCTTTATGATAATCGACTCCCTTTCGAGAATTGTTTGCGGTCTCTCTCAAACCAATTGTTAAGGATTCATTGGGTATACCTGTTACAGACCTAGCCTCATTCCCAGGCCTCCACACCCAGCTTTTGTCGCTTGCATGCGTACACGATAAAACTTGGGCGTGGAAGCCCGGGAATGAGGCTATTACAGACCCAATTATATTTTTTAAAAATCGTTCAAGAGTCAAGTTGAGGCATAATCGGCGCTTTTGATATGAGTGACGTAGGTGCGTTGTTTCTGAGCTGCGCGTTGTATATGTACGTCACACACGCTAGCCAAAAGCACTATATAAACACGCAATGCTGAACACCACTATTCTGTTGTTGGTAAACTGGTCTAGAAAAAGCAAGATGTTTCCGAGATTGTTGACCGCACTTCGAGCCCTCTTCACTATCTGCAGCTGTATGGGGCGCCGCGCCGGCGACCCAGCCCCGCCCGCTCCCAAGATCAAGAACGAGCCAGCCGTGCCCGGGCCCGCGCCTAAGAACGAGCCAGCCCCGCCCACCCACGAGCCAGCTTCGCAGCCTGAGTCGTCCACCGAGCTAGCCCCGCCCGCTCCCAAGAACCAGCCAGCCCCACCCACCCACGAGGCAGCTTCCCAGCCCGAGTCCACCACCGACGAATCCCTGAATCCCTCGGCCTCGAGCTCGCCATGGAAAGTTCCAATGAGCTTTGCAGCCACCAGCAACTCAAGGGCGTCCTCCCTCCAATTTGGCTTCAGTCACCCAGCCTTTGTGGAGGACGACTTTGAGTTGCTGGTTATGCAACAGAAGGTCTCCCTTCGCTACTGCTGCCATAACCATGGAGATGCCATCAATGGCAAGATCGGCGTGGCCAACGTGGGTTTCTGCAAGACCATTACGCTCAGGTCCACATTGGACGATTGGAATACCTACCAGGAGACACCAGCCGAATTCATCGGTGCTACTACCAACATCGATGACTTTAGCTTTTGCCTCAACTTCCCGTTCGAGATGGAGAAACTGCAATTCGCCATCTCGTACCGAGTGTGCGGGGAAGAGTATTGCGTTATCCGACGTGTCCAGTACTAGTGACCTGTGCCTACATGTGGGATTGTACCGTCTATGCATTTATCGTTACTTTTGTTTGTTTGATGTAACTGTAAACATATCTATCTTTATGACATTGTGTATGTTGCAGTAATGCTGAGACATAGCTAACTAGTGTTCTAGCATTATAGTATACCTAGCAATGAAATTTCCAGCGATTCCACACGTGGGGCCTGGGTACAACGCTAGGTGCCACTCGAGCGTCGGAAGTCTAGCCTCGTTCCCAGGCCCTCCCAAAACGGCCTGGGAATGAGGCTAGTCGGAAGTCATGCTAGCTTGCATTATTGTCCCCAAGCAATACACCAGGTCAGAAGTCATGCAAGATTGTCCCCAAGCAATACATCGATCAGGTCATATTAAACATAGCAGATGTAATTTCCAGCATTCCAAGAGAAAATGATACATAAAAATACCAGTGAATCTCACCCACAGGTTTTGATTACATCAGAAGAGAACTACACATGAGATGGATCAATCACAGTTCTGTAAGATGTTCATGACGTATATTTATTGAGTTTGTGCTGCTATACTCTGACTGCAACGCGACATATCGTACAAGTTCTATGATCCTGTGGTGACAAAAGATAAGATCTGGTGACAATCACACTAAAGGGGGTCTGGGGGTCCAGACCTCCCCTCCCGTCCGACTTGTGAACTAGCTTTCAAAAGCTGTATCTTAGCATTTTGCTACGTGGCAAGGTCAAGGATGCTATTATGGTTAAAAGAAATCCCACAGAAAGCCTATATCTAGAGCAAATCTAGTGGTCTAAATACCAGTCTTGCATTGAGGAGTCCCCATCCTTATGTCCAGTGTGTCACACTCTGATCAGCAATCATTTTATGTCCAGTGTGTCACACTCTGCCGTATATTGATCATGATCACTGGTGGGTGGAGCTTGATGCTGCACTTGCCGAACATTTATAGCGTGAGTCAAGATTGCCTGCCAATCAGCAGTCCTGGATACTTATGCCTTTTGCAACTCCTCCCTGCGTGCCTGTGAGGTGGATGTAAAGGTGTATGAGTATAGCTAGTGTGGTGTTACGTAGTTGCCGCCTCTGTGCCAATTTTGTGGAACGTTTGCTGAAATTCAGGTTGGAGTTAAGCTATCAAATTTTACTAGCTACCCAACTTGGCCAAGGATAATGATTTATCCCTTCCCCCACATAGACCCCTACAATTCTGAGCACATTCCTCTGCTCCCAACAACCAGCAAGAAACCTGGGTCACCTCCCAGCGATAGCTACTCCCCTTCCTGCCCCTACCGTCCTTCCTTAAGCTTCGATCCCTGTACCCTCTGCCACCACCGGAGGTACCATATGGGGCTTCCCCAAGTTCATTCATGCAGAATCCTTCCTGGAACAAAGTCCACCAGCAACTCGACTGGTGAGCAGCAATGTGGTAAATAATAGAGGTCTTTATTCCAACTCTGAGAAGCCATATCTCAGAGCAATTGAGTGGTAATCAGTAGGTACGGCAGCTGTCATTGCTAAGCAATGGAATGATTGAAAACTACCCATTCGGATGGTGCATGAAATTCTATAACCTGGTGCTAGAGGCTGATCCCGTTGACACGAAGAACTACTGTCCATCTTTTCGCTCGGCATGACTGAACCCGTTATAATGTCCTGCAGCTGTTCAGCCGCCATCATAGCTACTGCACCGATTACGGATGACCTATATACCAGATGTTGAATCCTACCTGGTGTGGAAGACCAGTTGCAAGACTCACTGAAACCTAACGTGAATGGCTCTACTGCAATGCTGCAAGTGGACTTGGTGTCATCACAAAGCCACCTGATAATACATGCGGTATGCGTACTTTGTCATTCAGATTAATGATATTCATAGTTGGTGAGAATGGGCCCTCAAAACGGCCTAGACTTGCACTGTGTGCCAGTTTGGGATGGTTTGCCGATTTTTAATGAGATTCATTGATCCTCCATGCACATATCAAGTGAATATTATTATGCGGTTGTATTATGGAGAGAAAAAAATACTACACCCTGAAATAAAAATCAACGCTATACGATTAATATGTAAGACATAGTATTATTCAGTTCTTGCACGATGCGCTCGAGTCCACCGCGCGATTACCCTCGATGGTCACCTCAACGAAGTTGATCATGTACACCTCCTTGGCATTTCCACGATAAGCCTCCAGCGAGAGGCCGTTGCTGCTGCTCGGATCCAGTTGTTAGGAGTATTCGGCTATTATCATATTTCCAGCGTCGACTGCGCAGTAGCATGAGCCAATCCTCTCTACTGGGTTGAGAGTAATTTCGAAGACTCGCGGCCAGTAATCGTAATAAGTTTTCATCTTATGGTCAGTCACAATGATCAGATCTCCGTTGTTGAGGATGTCCGTCGGCTCTCCCTCGATGGGATAGTAGGGGCCGTTATGGCGATACTTGTTGCTGTCCAAGAGTTGGAATCCTACAGCCCAGTCTCCGTCGCTGATCATGAATGAGATGGGGTCTGGTGGCGATTTACTGGTGTTCACCAAGCCAAGTCAGATTTTCGCAGCGATGTCCATTGTACTCGTCATTTTGAAGTCTGTTGGAAGATCGGCATTCTTCACCAAGTTGACGTGGAATATCCTCTCGTAGTTGCGAGCGTCCGTCGCAATGCTGAGTTGCGTCTCGTTTGTGTTGGTCCTGTCGATGCTGCACTGGAATTGCGCGTTCTTCTGGAGCCAGTCGGAAGTCATGAACCTGTGATAGAACGTCGTCGGTTGTATGACCTTAGACATCTTGAAACTAGGGGCAAGGGTGATTGAATACTGGAAAATGTGAAAATCTAACTGCATTTGAGTATCGGGATTCGGTCCTTTTATTGTATAGCTTCAGCATTAGAGCCTACCAGCACTGGCAGAGATTCCAAGAAGAGCATGCGTGGTCAGTTGTGACGCGCACTTTGTCGTTGAGTTTAACGTTTTTGTTCTCAGGTGCGGGTGCCTCCAAGTAAACGGGGTTGACATGCCGGTATACTTGGAACGTAGGCCTTCTGTGTTTACAGCTCGCCATTGTAATTTTGGTCAGAGGTCGAGACAAGCGGATGGAATAAGTTTATAGTACGTATTTACTTGGAATTATGGAACTGGAAGCTCCAACAAGAATGTGTAGACCAAACTAGAGTTGTCCTTTGTTATTCAAGTGAGGTCAAGCAAAGTTGATTTCTCATCAACGCCGCATCACCATTGAACCTCCCACTCAATAATAATTATGGCCTTCAGCTTCCCTGGTGTTAGAATATGTGCAGATGTACGTACTACACAGTCACCTCAATTACATTTTCGAATTGGTTGGCTGGCAATCGTCTGCAGCTATTGGAAATCCATGATTCTGAGTTGTAACAGTAGCTAAGAGGTCCAGAACATGTTTGAAGAAAGCTGTTGTCTTCAGCTGTTCAGAACCTCCTCTGTCAACTGCATCTAAAGCCAGAACCCCCATTGGCCCATTACTCAGACCATTGTAGCTATATATTATGATGCACTGTGCAGGCTTGGAGACACTTGTTCAATCACTGTAAGATACACTGTTTAGCTAGCTAGCTATAGCCAGAGGCTGCATGTGCAAAATACAGTTTGCCTGCAAAGGTCACCTTCAAACTTTATGCAACACAAACGCTAATATTATAATGTGACAGAGTGGGTAGCTATACCTGTGGCTACTAGGACACTGGGTCACTGTAGATTCCACATGAAAACATTGGCCAGTGGCTGAAATAGTACTAGCTGTATACGTAGTTACTGTGCATGGAACTATGATGGTATGCCAGTCTCGTTCCCAGGCCTCCATGCCCAGCTTTTCAAGTGACAAAAGCTGGGTGTGGAGGCCTGGGAATGAGGCTAATGCCATCCCAGTTACTGTATATATACATCTGTCAGATATATCATATTGCTCATAAAGGACACCTGTGGGTCATACCTACCGGGTTGTCTCCCACTCTAGAGCAAGATTGGGTATTAGAGAACGCCCACTGTACCTTATAGCTACCATGTCTGGTCGTGCCAACCATACTCATGTGTTGAATTCCACTTCCTGTAGTGCACTTCTGCAAGGTTGATGTCATCGATACATGCCAGTATAAGGAGGGGGTGAGGGGAGAGGGAGGGGGAGGGGAGGGGAGGGGAGGGGAGGGGAGGGGAGGGGAGGGGGAAAGGGGGAGGAGAGGGGGAAAGGATGGGCAGGGGCAGATTGAACAGCTAATAATGCTGGTATAGAAACCGATCAAGAGTCGTGGTAATGCACACACGTGTGATGATGCAGTAAATGCTTACTGTATTTCCCACTGGAGAGGCTACTAAACTTCCTCAGTGGGAACTGAACGTGGAAACTTATAATTACCAAAATGATTCATTCCTCTTTGTGTGCTGTAGACGGTTAGTTTGCCAACCCCAGTGAGGATCGCTTCCAGTATATATCACTTGAGAGATAATGGAAGCGATCTTTGAGTTGGATACTAGCTGGAAGCAATCTCACTGGCCATGGGGTTGTTTGGGTCTGGGAGGAGATTAGTGGGCTGTAGTGTTGTTTAGTACAATGTATTAAAATCAGGTAGAGAGTGTTTTTTTTTCTCAGCTTTAATTAACAGACCAAATAATTGTTGATTAACAGTTATAATAATTATAGAAGCAAACTAGCGATGGCCTGGGGGCACTAAATGCATGCAGTATATACACTTCTAAGATGAGTGCATGACATTATGTTACATATATGTATTATTCATGAAAAATTTGCACCAACATTTCTCTCATCAACAGGAATTTAGGTTGTTTTACACCTGACAGCTGCAGAATTTAACGGCGCCATGATTTGTCAACGCTATGCGAAAGGTCCTTTGAAGCAAGGATAATTAAAACTAACGCGGATTGGAAACGGCAATATAGATGATGTCACAATCCGCGTTGCGCGTATAACGGAGGGTATACGGAAGGAGTACGCGCGGGGCCCGGCGCCGCGTTTACTCGATTATGACTGCACTATGGCTGAACAACAAGATCGAGAGCTGATCATGATCATGAGCGACGCATCTAATTCTGATTCAGACGAAGATGAGCCCGTTATTGTGTTAGCAGATGTGAGTGTGACACAGCCAGTTCGTGTGTTAATGAGCGTTCTCCATGATGCTAAGGAGGAAGATATTATCAAAAGCTCCAGTCTTGGTCCAGCTGTGTTGAAAGTTATAGAAAACCTGCTGAAATTAGATTTGGAAATATTTGCTACTGAAGTTGTGCGTGAGGTTCAAAGTTGTGTGACGGGTACAAAAAAGGAAAAGTGTAAAACTGTGCCCCTCTCTCGTGTGTGGAGAAATTTTCACGCAATGCGTCTTTCTTCTAGGATTCGGTCATTATGGCAGTCATGTTTGAGTAGTATACAGCTTCCCCAAGATTTCCCTAAGGTGTCAGACCTTGTTCTGCAGATTATTTTGACAAGAACCATGCATGCGCTGGTTAGTCAAATGAAGTCCGGAATTGAAAAAGTACCTCAACCACAGATTGCTGATCTAACAGTACGGGAGCAGAATGTTATCAGGTACCTCCTTTTTTCATTGAAGTGTTGCATGGTCAAAGGGTGCATGGAAACATGAGTACTCAGTGAGTAGGCATGCTACTGCCACATACAGACTTGGGTGCATGGTATGGTGGATTGTTATTTCTATGTTGTACAGGTATATGGGAGGATATGTGATCATGAAGCTGAAGAAGAAGTATAGCAAGCAGCTACAGACAGCCTCACCTAACGCACAATGCAAGTATAGAATGTATGTAGAGATATTGAACTCTATGAAAGCTGATTGTGATGACCTGAATGACATTGACTATATGCAACTGTGGGTGGAGCAGATTGACAGAGGGGGCCTCTGTCATATTAGCGACGAAGCCCTGATTCTAATCCAGGAGATTGAACTTAAGTGCAGGCAGTTCTTGGACACCCGGACGGTTCCAACAGACCACATAATAGCAAGGATAGAGGAGGTTGCACTCAGCACCGAGGCAATTATGCAGTCATGGCGGAAGTTGGCTTCATCGCATCATGGACTTGAAACTGACATGGTTGATCTTCTCAAAGCTGTTATTACCTTGTGGAGCACTATCAGGGTTCACTCCTTTGCGGAAGGGTGGTCTGACAAGTTCTCAAAAAACTTTAAGAAGGGAACAAGAAAAACCCTAAAAGAGAAGAATACAGATAAGGACTCCACATAAGATTATCTCTTTGGTTCACTTTGTTTATCATAGACTCGGTAGAGTCTATATGTAGGGATACGACGTACACGCAATACATGCCAATACAAAAAAAATCTCTGCAAATCTCAGAAACGGTACACTTATAAGCCTTTATAACCACATACCGTTCATCTTCGAGTGTTTTCATGACCAACAAGACTCCTCGCATCGCGAAAACCCGTCGCGAAAGTACCACACCAGGTACTCGCCAAACGGGCAAATTGTTTTTCTTTCTTTCTTTCTTCTTTCTTTCTTTCTTCAGACAACTTAGCTCAACGTTGCCTCAATCTGTCACGATGGTTTTCGCACGAAACAGCAGCATTTTCAACCGAGCAGTGCAACGTCCCATCGCTTTTCGCTACCTCCAAGTCTTCACCAGGCGGTTGCAGCTGCCCACTCAATAACTATGGCTTCGTTTGTCACGCCATTTTCACGTTTGTACTCGCATGCGCAATCACTTAGCAACGAACGTAATTATTACTCAAGATCGCTGAATTAGAAACAGTGGGGAAGATGCGTTGACCGATGTGTGTTGTCAAACGAGGCACTCTTTATAAGACTGAGGTTAGCCCCTGTACGCATGATTAGCTAAGCTTATATTGCTACCTATACTGTATTCTGTGAGCAGGGTGAATGCCTGTCTCAACTCTCAACACCCATATGAATGTCCCTACTATAAACTCAGTGCCCAGGCTATGCCATGGTCTTCAGACAGGGAGAACTCAGTGGCTTTGTCATCCATCTAGGGAACAGTTGACTTGAGATGCCCGGGCCTGATTCTTCAGCCAGTGCTGGAAGTGTAATACCTGAGTAATATTGTCCATATACCAAGGCAAGGACACCTACTGCCCAGGTGCCTGTGAGGTCACTGACTTCTGCAGCAATCTTCAGCTCAAACATGCGCCTGCTGCCAAAAAAAATTACATGAACAAGTAATAAAAAACATTAAAAATGTAGCAGGATGTAGGGATACCAGAACGGCAAAAAGTAAGGAAACAAGAGGGATGATCAAACATAACAGTGAAGTATACAATCACCCCTACATATCTTTTTTCATTGTACATGTATATATGGAAGAAGATCTCTGTAGGGTGATTGTATACTTCACTGTTATGTTTGATCATCCCTCTTGTTTCCTTACTTTTTGCCGTTCTGGTATCCCTACATCCTGCTACATTTTTAATGTTTTTTATTACTTGTAAAATTATCACTGTTGTCACTGTTTTGGTTAATTGTTATGTCAACAAAATTCAATGACATTGTACAAGTAAATGTAAACAATAACAAAAAAAGAAATTCTAATGCCTTTTCCTTTTTGGAAGGGGAGCACTAGTGACATTGAGTTGCTGGTCACTAGCCTGAACATTCATGGTTTTGAGGTCCCTATACACCTCTTTCTGTTGAACTAATGATGCTGTGTTATAATAGAACTGTTGCACACCAGGATTATCACATGCACCTCCCCTGTGCCTTTGCCTGCTAAAATATGCTTCAAGAGGGTCCTGTGAAAATGCTTCGCTCAGAAGGTACTCCACATCATCTGCTTCCAACAGCTTCGGTCCGAGTTCACAGAAAGAGAGTACTGTAAATGACAGGGGCAAACATGTAATGGAATTTTGCTGTATACATGTAACACTCCTGGTATACAAATTGTGCCACATAAAGTAAATATCAAACCTCACAGCTCGGAGGACCTACAATACATGTATACATGTATTGTGGCAAGAACTTCATACTCACCAGATATACGCAAGCCTTCATTTGTCTCCCTGCTTAATAACATTCGTGCTGCATCCTTGGAAGTGATTCCACCAATTGCTGCGATTTCCTTCTCCCAATCATCTAGATATTTCAGAAATGTATCCTTCAGCCACTGCAGTATATAAAGAAGGCAAGATGTTTCATCTTGGTACCTTATACAAGAAGTCTATAAGAAGTTATACCAGATGGTGTTACAACTGATACTATGGCAACACATTACACAAATTTCTAATAGGTATTTACCCAACACGATAATTGCATAATAATTACCTTAAAACGTGGGTCTTTAGGGCTTTTATAGGGCAGTCTTTTTAATTATCCTTGTTTGAAGTGCTGCATTCTGATAAGCCAACGAAGGATCCCGAGATAGCTGTCTTGGAACATAATTTTGTGATCGCTCTTTCAAGTCATTTTGTTCTACCGTTTCTTGCGACGAAGACGTGATTCCGTTAGCTCCTCGTAATGGCTCAAAGGGTTCGCGACAAGTCCAGTGATGGTGCCAAAGAGCAAAGCTCAGCAGGTGAGGAAGCGCTGTGTTGTGTACTGCATGCGTACTCGTGACAGCATTATAAAATGTGTTGCCTATAGCTAGACGTCGGTTACCTTATGTTTAAATTCAAGGTTTGCATGGGAGTGATAAACAAAATGTCTCGAGCGTGCTAAAAATAAAGTCGCTAGCTATAAATAACAGATGTATAACCGCTAGCTATCTGTATTTTCTTTTATTATGCAGGACCGCAAAGTGATTTTAGCGTCGCGAACAGACTGCTTCCCGGCCCGAACCAGCTCCATGCTACCAAGCGTGAAGTCGCTTGGCGGCACTACGGCGCCCCACCAACCGAGCAAATCTCTTCCCTATCTGCCCCACCCCCTCATTACCGCGTCATCTCCACTCTACCACCACCCTCCGCAACCAACTGCAACGGCTCGGCGTCTGCCACTCCGACTCGGCTTTCCTACACATCAGATACTACTGTGTCCACTACTAATCACGGGACGAGAACCCCGGAGCCTCGAGGTAGCAGAACGCTGAGTAAGTCCACGTATAGTTACTGTTCATAGCCTAGTTTAACAAGCTATATAGCCCTTCGCTCCAGCATGCGATCGTGAGTCGATCCGTGCTGGGAAAATTCGAGGGGCTAGCCCGCTAGACTAGACATAGCCATGGCGGTGCATGGATCCTCCCACCAGATATGGGTGTGTCACAGGATGACATAGAGCTGCTATGACCAGTACAGTGCATCATTGTGCAGGCATTTGCTATTCACACCCTTGGTCAACTATATTGCAATAGTATTAGGGAAGCTCAGTAACAGGAAATGGAACATTTGGAGCTTAAGATCGTGCTGACCACTGTATCAATATCTTTCCCTAGGCATGAACATTGAATTGTGGGTTGTTATCAGTTGAGATGGAGAGTTGATACTAGCCTCCTTTTCCCAAGTCCATATCTGATAGTCATTGTAATGGGTCGATCAGTGATGTCAACCAGTAGCATTTGTCCTGCCTCCCAGTCTCATCATAATAATGTTATCCATTTCAGATGGTGGTGGGCATGAAGGTGAGGAGGAGGATGAAGACAGTGAGGAGGACAGCGATGGAGAATTTTCTGTCAAGTCTCACTCTAGCCATGGCGGTGGCAGTGGTGTTGAGGAGCCCAAGAGGCCCAGGAGGACCAGGATAGCCTACAGTAACTACCAGCTGGACCAACTTGAACTTGTGTTCATACGGACCCAGTACCCGGATGTCTACCTCCGTGAGGAGATGGCTGACAGGCTTGGCATCAAGGAGGACAGGATTCAGGTACTGTCTTCCCTCATAGATATTGATGTCTCAGTCATATCATTATATAGAGTAAAGATATTTAGAGAGCCATGCTTACTTTGCCTCGTGAGAACAGCAGCATAAAGCAGAACTGGTATTAAATTTTGTTCTCCAAGTTCTAGTGTTGATTGTGATTGCATTGCATTTAGGGAGCAACAATCGTTCTTTGCAGTGAATGCTATAGCCCATTGAGCTAGACCTGCTTGCAGTGCAGGACGTTGGGGCTGCTTTTCACTAGCCTTGTTCCCACATAGCCAATGTACTCCTGGGAAATTAGGTTCACTCTTGTAAAGATGTTACGTATCTCTATTTAGCTAAGGTTATAATGAACAACTGTCTTCTTTGACCATTATTAGGTGTGGTTTCAGAATCGCAGAGCTCGAGCTCGAAAGCAGGAGCGCACAGGCTGTGTTAGTTTCCGCAGCAGATATCGCCGGAGGCGCTTACAAGACAGCAACAGTTCCCCAACACCTGTGTTCCCTGGGTACAGCCACGGTCCCACTTTTCCACTGGTCCTGACCTACCCCTACTCCACTGATGCCCCTCAAGTTACCTCCGACTCCCTCCCTCCCAATCCACTCCCACCCACGTCGTCCTCTCTACCTGGCTTCCACACCCTCCACCCACAACTTCCTCCACAATTCCACAGACTGCCAGGACCAGCCTCTTCCTCTTTCTCTGGCTTGTACACCATCCACTCACAACCTCCTCCACAGTTCCACAGACTGCCCGGACCAAATGGAGCTTCCTGATTCCTACTATCACCATCCCCAGACAGACTGTGGGCAGTTGTTACTGAATACAAATCATGCAACTTGTCAGCTACTCCACCATTATCATTTTTCGTTGTGTATGATTGTAATTTTGTGTTGTGTTTATAATAGCTTTATGATAATCGACTCCCTTTCGAGAATTGTTTGCGGTCTCTCTCAAACCAATTGTTAAGGTTTCATTGGGTATACCTGTTACAGACCTAGCCTCATTCCCAGGCCTCCACACCCAGCTTTTGTCGCTTGGATGCGTATACGATAAAACATGGGCGTGGAAGCCCGGGAATGAGGCTATTACAGACCCACATGCACATTCCTTAATGGTTTTGCCTTATTTATACCAGTCAGCCTTCGTGATCCCTTGCACAATTGTGCAAGCTAGGGAGGGACTATATTATTGTATATTTTTTGGTTCAAGAGTCAAGTTGATGTATTTTTCTGTCGTTTGAGAGTGGCGAATTAGAAAGAAAATACGCTCTCATCGTTGCATGGTGTACGCATGCGCATATGTTGCAGCTGGCTGTGAGCAGGTGTGGATGACTGGTTATTTAAAGGGGGTAAGCGTGTGTGTAATTGTCATTCTCTCGGCAATTCCAGCCATGCAAAGCTTCATTCTTGGCTATGTTAGTCATGCAATTTTATTTTCTCTCCTGCCGAGGTACCTGTGTGAGGTACCTGTTGTGGATTTGGGAGCTACTTGGAACCTGTGCGTTCTACCATCCATCCATTGTGGCTTTGGGAGCTACTTGGAGACACCAGTTGTCTGGACTTGGTTTTGCTGCATGCATGTCTTTTGGTTGATTGTACTGACCTCTGCGCTGGGATGTTTTCGGTTGGGTTTTTTCCTCCCTCACTGTTTTTCCTTGCTGTCAAGGAAAGGGCGTCCTCCCTCCAATTTGGCTTCAGTCACCCAGCCTTTGTGGAGGACGACTTTGAGTTGCTGGTTATGCAACAGAAGGTCTCCCTTCGCTTCTGCTGCCATAACCATGGAGATGCCATCAACGGCAAAATCGGTGTGGCCAACGTGCACAAGACCATTATGCTCAGGTCCACCGTGGACGATTGGAATACCTACCAAGACACCCCAACAGAATTCGTCGGTGCTACTACCAACATCGATGACTTTAGCTTTTGCCTCAACTTCCCGTTCGAGATGGAGAAATTGCAGTTCGCCATCTCGTACCGAGTGTGTGGCCAAGAGTATTGGGACCACAATGGCGGAAAAAATTACGTAATCCGACGTGTCCAGTACTAGTGACCTTGTACCGTCTATGCATTTATCATTACTCTTGTTTGTTTGATGTAACTGTAAACATAATTATATCGATCTTTATGACAGTGTGTATGTTGCACTAGACATAGCTAACTAGTGTTTTCAACTGGTTCTGCCAATATGACCACATGTACAACTATGGTATAGCTAGCTACATCTTCATTGGTGGGAAGTGTGGCTCTATAGCTTCAATCTCTTTATTTATAGGCCTGACTGTCACTATAGGACTGTCCACTCCAATGGTATACCATGGCACGGCTATCGAAAAGATGTTTTGACAGGGCAACATCGTATGGTGTTATGTTGCCACAACCTAACAGCTAGCTGTCTGTAATCACTGGACTGGACTACTGAACTGAACTACTGGACTGCATGAGCTTTTACCTCAAAATCATAATGATGAAGGTGGTATAGCAGAGTTTTGAACTCCTGAACTGAATGGTTGCCTCATCACCAAGATAACACACTCTGCAAAGGTTAAGGTGAATAATAGCTACAAGTATACATACTGAAGTTCCGATCTAAGGTATAGCTCAATAGCTAGTATCGTGAAAAGTATTCAGAATGATCTTCAATGTGAATCTCCAAGAAATCAAAATGACAACCGTGGCATTTATCATTTTCACACCACCATCAGCTTTTGCAAATAATTATGCCTGCAGCCGCATTACTGAGGTAGACCGTAGAACTATTGAATTTGTGGTCCTCGACGGTTTCTAGCTACCTTCACCTCACACTTATCTGAAGCGTTGTAAACTGCAATGGTTGCTATCATGTCATATAATAGGCATTACGAACAACATGCAACACTTGAATGGGTATCCCAACAGCTAGTGTCCTGCAGTCCCTGATACATCTGCAGTTATGTGCAGAAAACCCGGTCATAAGCAAGCTTATATACGACATGTTCCTCCACCGGAAACTTCTACTCCAGCGCTAATATTCAAGTCAGTTGTCATCTTGCAGTTATGTGCAGAAAACCCGGTCATAAGTATACAACATGTTTCTCCACCGGAAACTTCTACTCCAGCGCTAATATTCAAGTCAGTTAGAAAAAAAAAAAGAAAAAAAAAAATTTGTTTTGTTTTTGCACTCCTATTTGGCTTTTACTGCTGTCATGTACATGCAAGACCTCCACCCAAGAAGCCAACCTGACAGACAGCCCACCTGACAGACAGCCCACCAGAGAGAAACTCTGAGGTTCAGTCTATGTGACTTCCCACCTGAGGACCTACTCTGGTCAATGGCAGTATTACGGATGCCACAACCGAAGGAAAGCACTTTCTGTTACCCCAACCCTCACCACACCCGGACGAGCCCACAAAAAGAAAAACCTTACCACTTTAAGCTTTGCAACCTCCAATCTCAGGTCCAGGCAGCATCACCCGAGTCCAATGAACACTTAATAGAGGCAATGCCCTGCAGACAAACTCTTCCCCCCCCCCCCCCCCCCCCCCCCACCTCTAACCCCCTTCCTACCCCAAATCCCATTATGTGTTCTTATCACAACCATAATTATATTAACTCAGTTTGTACTGTGGTCCCATGGGTCAAAGTTTATGGCCTGCCGTCATGTGACGAGACCGAAAAATAAAATTCATTCATTCATTCATTCATCTCTCGGAACCTTTCAAGACCGTTGGCTCATGCGAAGCCAATTAAATGACTAACTTCTTACCAATTATTTCTTTATCACACAAGTAGTCTCTTTCGATTCATACCCCGCACCATACGTAATTGGAACAAATTAATAATGTTGACTGCACATACACCCTAGCCTCGTTCCCATGCAGTCCCACGCCCAGCTTTTCGTCGCTGCTTAGTACACCCACCCTACCTGCTTCTGTATCATCATTTAAATCTAATATTTTGGGCATACATGCAAAATTAGCTATTGTGTGTCCATTGCATTTCTGCATAAATTTTCATATAAAATTTTTTTTTTAAAACTTCCCTTCTCAGCTTATACATTGTAGTCGATGCCAGCAGACGGTCACAGCCTCATGAATATCATTAAATAGCTCTGTTTTGTTAGTCCAGGCTACAAAACTATTAAACCAGGCAGATCGAAGACGTGGAGTCATGTTCTTGAGTAACGTTATTATTGTTCAAGAGTCAATTGAGTTGAGGCATAATCGGCGCTTTTCGGATATGAGTGACGTAGGTGCGTCGTTTCTGCGCGACACACACTAGCCAAAAGCGCTATTAGTCTCTAGCCTCGTACCCGCCGGGTACGAGGCTATATTATCGTTCTCAGCCCCGCCCGCTCCCAAGAACGAGCCAGCCGTGCCCGCCGGCCCGCGCCTAAGAACGAGCCAGCCCCGCCCACCCACAAGGTCTCCCTACGCTAGATGCCATCAGCGGCAAAATCGGTGTGGCCAACGTGGGTTCCACAAGACCATTATGCTCAGGTCCACCGTGGACGATTGGCATACCTACCAGGAGACAGACCCCAGCCGAATTCGTCGGTGCTACTACCAACATCGATGACTTAGCTTCAGCCTCAACTTCCCGTTCGAGATGGAGAAATTGCAGTTCGCCATCTCGTACCGAGTGTGCGGCGAAGAATATTGGGACAACCGTGAATGGCGGAGAAGTACTAGTGACCTAGGCTATAGCTACATGTGGGATTGTACCGTCTATGTATTTATCATTATAGTAATATACCTAGCAATGAAATTTCACACGTGGAGCCTGGGTACAACGCTAGGTGCCACTCGAGCTCATCACAATTCTTGTCCCCAAGCAGGTCGAAGTCTAGCCTCGTTCCCAGGCCCCCCCAAAACGGCCTGGGAATGAGGCTAGTCGGAAGTCATGCATGCTAGCTTGCAATAATTATTGTCCCCAAGCAATACACCAGGTCAGAAGTCATGCAAGCTAAGCTATTTCGTACAAACATTTAATAGCAGATGTAATTTCCAGCATTCCAAGAGAAAATGATACATGAAAAAGTCAGTGAATCTCACCCACAGGTTTTGATTACATCAGAAGAGCACTACACATGAGATGGACCGATCACAGTTCTGTAAGATGTTTATGACGTATATTATTTTATTGAGTTTGTGCTGCTATACTCTGACTGCAATGCGACATATCGGACAAGTTTCTATGATCCTGTGGTGACAAAAGATAAGATCTGGTGACAATCACACTAAAGGGGGTCTGGGGGTCCAGACCTCCCGTCCGACTTGTGAACTAGCTTTCAAAAGCTGTATCTTAGCATCTACAATTATTTTGCTACGTGGCAAGGTCAAGGATGCTAGACTATTATGGTTAACTCAAAATGTGGGATACATGTGCCAGGTTTTCTCCCGGCAGGTCGCAATTGGCAAAGACCTGGTTGGAGGTTATCTCACCTTAAGCCACTGGGTGATGCACCTCTGATGAAAGTCATGGACACATGGCAGAGTTGTCACTTTCTCTGCATCCTCAAAGTCACACATGCACACTACACACCTGAGGGGAAGAAGCGGAGGGAGGAGGTGGGGAATAGAGGGAGGAGGGAGGGAGGAGGAAGGGAGGGAGGGAAAGCGAAAGGAGGGAGGAGGGAAGGAAGGAAAGAGGAAGGAGGGAGGGAGGGAAAAAGCCAGGAATGAAAGCAGAGGGAACGAAAGGGAGGAGATAGCAATGCCAAGAGTGACATGTACAACTATGACAACTCACTGTGTTGTTTCACTGCTGCTCCCTTGAGAATCACTCGCAGTACTGAACTTCCTCACCGGGAGGGAGTTGATATCTAGGACCAGAAACACAAGACGGTCGGTCAAAAGCCAAACAATTCAGTCAACTCAGGATTGCCTTGAGCAACACATACATGTAAGAACAGTATCGCATTGCTCACCCTGCCTACTGAGCCCCTGAGATCTGGCAGGCCCTAGACGGTCTGCTAGCTCAAGAAGATCCTAGTTGGAGAGGAAAGGATAAGATCAGTGTACGAAGATTGTGCAGTCAAGCATGTATAGCACGTCCCAAAAGTCCTTGAATGAAACTCGTGAGTCCTTGTTGTGCTCAGAAGGCATCACTTGCATGTCCCTTGCTCGTACACGCCCATTCGTGTGCATAGTCAATTGTTGTCCACCCTCGCACGTTTAGCACACTGTTATTATTGCAAACGTGTATGCGTGCGCTACTGTGCACATGCATGGCCACACTACCGTGACCACTGATACTACCACAGGGTTACCTCGTAGGAATTGGTGGGACCTCTGATGGAAGATCCGAGGATGGCGTGGTAGAGTATTGTGGGGGAGAGGCCAATGACAGTGTTCATGAAGTCCTGTTGGTTACGAGGACGCCTCCGTCCCCTGTGTGTGGCTACACGGAGGAATCATGCTCCATCGGCAGTTGTCCAGCTGTGAACCCGTGAAGCTAGGGCATCAAAGTTATCGTGAACCAGTCGGGTGCTGTGGTGGAGAGTGTGGGTGGTGGGTGTGAGGGAGTGTGTGTGGTGAGTGTGTGGGTGGTGGGTGTGAGGGAGTGTGTGGGTGAGGGAGAGTGTGTGTGTACAGGAGGGAATGATGATATCTTACAAGGGAGGAGACACATGTACATGTCACATGTCTCAGAATGAGACTAGATGTCCCTGGTCTGGTAGTGAGACTACATGTACTACATGTCACTGGTCTGGGAAATGAGACCAGCAGGGCTCCGTTTGTTGAGGTTCAGAGCCACACTGCCACTTAACTCACCCTTCTTCATCGTCATCCTCCTCCTCCTCCTCTGGCTCAGTAGTAGGGGCTGCGGAAACGGAGAAATTCATGGCTACAACAGGAACAGCTCCAGAAGGCTAAGAGGAAGAGATTCAGGATGATCAGTTGACTAATTACATGACTTGTACTAATCTGGCAGGCCCTACATGTAATTGCAATCAAGTGGAAACTTCATACCAAAATTAATGCTATAGGAACCGACGTCTCCCCCCCCCCCCCCCCCCCCCCCCCCCCCCCCCCACACACACACACACACACACATAATCCACACTCACCCCTCTGGCAGACCAGATGTGAGGGGAGGGAGGGATGTGAGTCACAGAGGCCTCCCGGTCAAACTGTTCCTGGAGCTCTCTAGCGAAGACCTCATCATTCGCAATCTGTGTTTGTCTTGAGTCACTGCTACCTTCCTCCACAGTGCCAATGATCACATCGTCCTGCGAGTATGTGAGTACGTGTGTTGTGTGTGTGGGGGGGAGGGGGGGTGAGGGAGTGTGTGTGTGTACTACACCCTGAAATAAAAATCAACGCTATACGATTAATATGTAAGACATAGTATTATTCAGTTCTTGCACGATGCGCTCGAGTCCACCGCGCGATTACCCTCGATGGTCACCTCAACGAAGTTGATCATGTACACCTCCTTGGCATTTCCACGATAAGCCTCCAGCGAGAGGCCGTTGCTGCTGCTCGGATCCAGTTGTTAGGAGTATTCGGCTATTATCATATTTCCAGCGTCGACTGCGCAGTAGCATGAGCCAATCCTCTCTACTGGGTTGAGAGTAATTTCGAAGACTCGCGGCCAGTAATTGTAATAAGTTTTCATCTTATGGTCAGTCACAATGATCGGATCTCCGTTGTTGAGGATGTCCGTCGGCTCTCCCTCGATGGGATAGTAGGGGCCGTTATGGCGATACTTGTTGCTGTCCAAGAGTTGGAATCCTACAGCCCAGTCTCCGTCGCTGATGATGAATGAGATGGGGTCTGGTGGCGATTTACTGGTGTTCACCAAGCCAAGTCAGATTTTCGCAGTGATGTCCATTGTACTCGTCATTTTGAAGTCTGTTGGAAGATCGGCATTCTTCACCAAGTCGACGTGGAATATCCTCTCGTAGTTGCAAGCGTCCGTCGCAATGCTGAGTTGCGTCTCGTTTGTGTTGGTCCTGTCGATGCTGCACTGGAATTGCGCGTTCTTCTGGAGCCAGTCGGAAGTCATGAACCTGTGATAGAACGTCGTCGGTTGTATGACCTTAGACATCTTGAAACTAGGGGCAAGGGTGATTGAATACTGGAAAATGTGAAAATCTAACTGCATTTGAGTATCGGGATTCGGTCCTTTTATTGTATAGCTTCAGCATTAGAGCCTACCAGCACTGGCAGAGATTCCAAGAAGAGCATGCGTGGTCAGTTGTGACGCGCACTTTGTCGTTGAGTTTAACGTTTTTGTTCTCAGGTGCGGGTGCCTCCAAGTAAACGGGGTTGACATGCCGGTATACTTGGAACGTAGGCCTTCTGTGTTTACAGCTCGCCATTGTAATTTTGGTCAGAGGTCGAGACAAGCGGATGGAATAAGTTTATAGTACGTATTTACTTGGAATTATGGAACTGGAAGCTCCAACAAGAATGTGTAGACCAAACTAGAGTTGTCCTTTGTTATTCAAGTGAGGTCAAGCAAAGTTGATTTCTTATCAACGCCGCATCACCATTGAACCTCCCACTCAATAATATAATTATGGCCTTCAGCTTCCCTGGTGTTAGAATATGTGCAGATGTACGTACTACACAGTCACCTCAATTACATTTTCGAATTGGTTGGCTGGCAATCGTCTGCAGCTATTGGAAATCCATGATTCTGAGTTGTAACAGTAGCTAAGAGGTCCAGAACATGTTTGAAGAAAGCTGTTGTCTTCAGCTGTTCAGAACCTCCTCTGTCAACTGCATCTAAAGCCAGAACCCCCATTGGCCCATTACTCAGACAATTGTAGCTATATATTATGATGCACTGTGCAGGCTTGGAGACACTTGTTCAATCACTGTAAGATACACTGTTTAGCTAGCTAGCTATAGCCAGAGGCTGCATGTGCAAAATACAGTTTGCCTGCAAAGGTCACCTTCAAACTTTATGCAAAACAAACACTAATATTATAATGTGACAGAGTGGGTAGCTATACCTGTGGCTACTAGGACACTGGGTCACTGTAGATTCCACATGAAAACATTGGCCAGTGGCTGAAATAGTACTAGCTGTATACGTAGTTACTGTGCATGGAACTATGATGGTATGCCAGCCTCGTTCCCAGGCCTCCATGCCCAGCTTTTCAAGTGACAAAAGCTGGGTGTGGAGGCCTGGGAATGAGGCTAATGCCATCCCAGTTACTGTATATATACATCTGTCAGATATATCATATTGCTCATAAAGGACACCTGTGGGTCATACCTACCGGGTTGTCTCCCACTCTAGAGCAAGATTGGGTATTAGAGAACGCCCACTGTACCTTATAGCTACCATGTCTGGTCGTGCCAACCATACTCATGTGTTGAATTCCACTTCCTGTAGTGCACTTCTGCAAGGTTGATGTCATCGATACATGCCAGTATAAGGAGGGGGTGAGGGGAGAGGGAGGGGGAGGGGAGGGGAGGGGAGGGGAGGGGAGGGGAGGGGGAAAGGGGGAGGAGAGGGGGAAAGGATGGGCAGGGGCAGATTGAACAGCTAATAATGCTGGTATAGAAACCGATCAAGAGTCGTGGTAATGCACACACGTGTGATGATGCAGTAAATGCTTACTGTATTTCCCACTGGAGAGGCTACTAAACTTCCTCAGTGGGAACTGAACGTGGAAACTTATAATTACCAAAATGATTCATTCCTCTTTGTGTGCTGTAGACGGTTAGTTTGCCTACCCCAGTGAGGATCGCTTCCAGTAGCTATATATCACTTGAGAGATAATGGAAGCGATCTTTGAGTTGGATACTAGCTGGAAGCAATCTCACTGGCCATGGGGTTGTTTGGGTCTGGGAGGAGATTAGTGGGCTGTAGTGTTGTTTAGTACAATGTATTAAAATCAGGTAGAGAGTGTTTTTTTTTTTCTCAGCTTTAATTAACAGACCAAATAATTGTTAATTAACAGTTATAACAATTATAGAAGCAAACTAGCGATGGCCTGGGGGCACTAAATGCATGCAGTATATACACTTCTCCCATATCTAAGATGAGTGCATGACATTATGTTACGTATACGTATTATTCATGAAAAATTTGCACCAACATTTCTCTCATCAACAGGAATTTAGGTTGTTTTACACCTGACAGCTGCAGAATTTAACGGCGCCATGATTCGTCAACGCTATGCGAAAGGTCCTTTGAAGTGCTGCATTCTGATAACCCAACGAAGGATCCCGAGATAGCTGTCTTGGAACATAATTTTGTGATCGCTCTTTCAAGTCATTTGTTCTACCGTTTCTTGCGACGAAGACGTGATTCCGTTAGCTCCTCGTAATGGCTCAAAGGGTTCGCGACAAGTCCAGTGATGGTGCCAAAGAGCAAAGCTCAGCAGGTGAGGAAGCGCTGTGTTGTGTACTGCATGCGTACTCGTGACAGCATTATAAAATGTGTTGCCTATAGCTAGACGTCGGTTACCTTATGTTTAAATTCAAGGTTTGCATGGGAGTGATAAACAAAATGTCTCGAGCGTGCTAAAAATAAAGTCGCTAGCTATAAATAACAGATGTATAACCGCTATCTGTATTTTCTTTTATTATGCAGGACCGCAAAGTGATTTTAGCGTCGCGAACAGACTGCTTCCCGGCCCGAACCAGCTCCATGCTACCAAGCGTGAAGTCGCTTGGCGGCACTACGGCGCCCCACCAACCGAGCAAATCTCTTCCCTATCTGCCCCACCCCCTCATTACCGCGTCATCTCCACTCTACCACCACCCTCCGCAACCAACTGCAACGGCTCGGCGTCTGCCACTCCGACTCGGCTTTCCTACACATCAGATACTACTGTGTCCACTACTAATCACGGGACGAGAACCCCGGAGCCTCGAGGTAGCAGAACGCTGAGTAAGTCCACGTATAGTTACTGTTCATAGCCTAGTTCAACAAGCTATATAGCCCTTCGCTCCAGCATGCGATCGTGAGTCGATCCGTGCTGGGAAAATTCGAGGGGCTAGCCCGCTAGACTAGACATAGCCATGGCGGTGCATGGATCCTCCCACCAGATATGGGTGTGTCACAGGATGACATAGAGCTGCTATGACCAGTACAGTGCATCATTGTGCAGGCATTTGCTATTCACACCCTTGGTCAACTATATTGCAATAGTATTAGGGAAGCTCAGTAACAGGAAATGGAACATTTGGAGCATCTTTCCCTAGGCATGAACATTGAATTGTGGGTTGTTATCCTCTGAGATGGAGAGTTGATACTAGCCTCGTTCCCATGCTCCATTGGGGCCTGGGAATGAGGCTAAGTCCATATCTGGTAGTCATTGTAATGGGTCGAGCGATCAGTGATGTCACCGAATAGTGTTTGTCCTGCCTCCCAGTCTCATCATAATAATGTTATCCATTTCAGATGGTGGTGGGCATGAAGGTGAGGAGGAGGATGAAGACAGTGAGGAGGACAGCGATGGAGAATTTTCTGTCAAGTCTCACTCTAGCCATGGCGGTGGCAGTGGTGTTGAGGAGCCCAAGAGGACCAGGAGGACCAGGATAGCCTACAGTAACTACCAGCTGGACCAACTTGAACTTGTGTTCATACGGACCCAGTACCCGGATGTCTACCTCCGTGAGGAGATGGCTGACAGGCTTGGCATCAAGGAGGACAGGATTCAGGTACTGTCTTCCCTCATAGATATTGATGTCTTGTCTATACAGTCGTATCGTTATACGCATGATTGAGTAAAGATATTTAGAGAGCCATGCTACTTTGCCTGGTGAGAACAGCAGCATAAAGCAGAACTGGTGTTTGTTCTCCAAGTTCTAGTGTTGATTGTGATTGCATTGCATTTAGGGAGCAATGGAAGCAACAATCGTTCTTTGCAGTGAATGCTATAGCCCATTGAGCTAGACCTGCTTGCAGTGCAGGACGTTGGGGCTGCTTTTCACTAGCCTTGTTCCCACATAGCCAATGTACTCCTGGGAAATTATCACTCTCGTAAAGGTGTTACGTATCTCTATTTAGCAGCAAACTAAGGTTATAATGAACAACTGTCTTCTTTGACCATTATTAGGTGTGGTTTCAGAATCGCAGAGCTCGATTTCGAAAGCAGGAGCGCACAGGCTGTGTTAGTTTCCGCAGCAGATATCGCCGGAGGCGCTTACAAGAGGTGGTACAAGACAGCAACAGTTCCCCAACGCCCGTGTTCCCTGGGTACAGCCATGGTCCCACTTTTCCACTTGTCCTGACCTACCCCTACTCCACTGATGCCCCTCAAGTTACCTCCGACTCCCTCCCTCCCAACCCACTCCCAACCACGTCGTCCTCTCTACCCGGCTTCCACACCCTCCACCCACGACTTCCTCCACAATTCCACAGACTGCCAGGACCAGCCTCCTCCTCTTTCTCCGGCTTGTACACCATCCACTCACAACCTCCTCCACAGTTCCACAGACTGCCTGGACCAAATGGAGCTTCCTGATTCCTACTATCACCATCCCCAGACAGACTGTGGGCAGAAATCTTTGTTGTTACTGAATACAAATCATGCAACTTGTCAGCTACTTCACCATTATCATTTTTCGTTGTGTTGTGTTTATAATAGCTTTATGATAATCGACTCCCTTTCGAGAATTGTTTGCGGTCTCTCTCAAACCAATTGTTAAGGATTCATTGGGTATACCTGTTACAGACCTAGCCTCATTCCCAGGCCTCCACACCTCGCTTGCATGCGTATACGACAAAACTTGGGCATGGAAGGCGGGAATGAGGCGCAAAAAGAAGAGGCTATTACACAGACCCACATGCACATTCCTTAATGGAATTAATTAATTTTGCCTTATTTATACCAGTCAGCCTTCGTGATCCCCCTATAGCCCCTTGCACAATTGTGCAAGCTAGGGAGGGACTATATTTTTGTTCAAGAGTCAAGTTGAGGCATAATCGGCGCTTTTGATATGAGTGACGTAGGTGCGTTGTTTCTGCGCTGCGCGTTGTATATGTACGTCACACACGCTAGCCAAAAGCACTATTTAAGCACGCAATGCTGAACACCACTATTCATTTTTTTGTTGTTGGTAAACTGGTCTAGAAAAGCAAGATGTTTCCGAGATTGTTGACCGCACTTCGAGCCCTCTTCACTATCTGTAGCTGTATGGGGCGCCGCGCCGGCGACCCAGCCCAGCCCGCTCCCAAGAACGAGCCAGCCGTGCCCGGGCCCGCGCCTAAGAACGAGCCAGCCCCGCCCACCCACGAGCCAGCTTCGCAGCCCACCGAGCCAGCCCCGCCCGCTCCCAAGAACCAGCCAGCCGTGCCCGGGCCCGCGCCTAAGAACGAGCTAGCCCCGCCCACCCACGAGCCAGCTTCGCAGCCTGAGTCGTCCACCGAGCCAGCCCCGCCCGCTCCCAAGAACCAGCCAGCCCCACCCACCCACGAGGCAGCTTCCCAGCCCGAGTCCACCACCGACGAATCCCTGAATCCCTCGGCCTCGAGCTCGCCATGGAAAGTTCCAATGAGCTTTGCAGCCACCAGCAACTCAAGGGCGTCCTCCCTCCAATTTGGCTTCAGTCACCCAGCCTTTGTGGAGGACGACTTTGAGTTGCTGGTTATGCAGCAGAAGGTCTCCCTTCGCTTCTGCTGCCATAACCATGGAGATGCCATCAACGGCAAAATCGGTGTGGCCAACGTGGGTTTCAACAAGACCATTATGCTCAGGTCCACCGTGGACGGTTGGAATACCTACCAAGAGACCCCAGCCGAATTCGTCGGTGCTACTACCAACATCGATGATTTTAGTTTCAGCGTCAGCTTCCCGTTCGAGATGGAGAAATTGGAGTTCGCCATCTCGTACCGAGTGTGCGGGGAAGAGTACTGGGACAACAATGGCGGAGAAAATTACGTAATCCGCCGTGTCCAGTACTCGTGACCTTGTACCGTCTATGCATTTATCATTACTTTTGTTTGTTTAAATTTGATGTAACTGTAAACATAATCTTTATGACATTGTGTATGTTGCACTAATGCTGAGACATAGCTAACTAGTGTTCTCAACCAATAATGACCACAGTTACTATGGTATAGCTAGCTACACCTTCATTGGTGTGAAGTGTGGCTCTATAGCTTCAATCTCTTTATTTATAGGCTGGCCTGACAGTCACTATAGGACTGTCCACTCTAATGGTATACCATGCATATGGCACGGCTATCGAAAAGATGTTTTGACAGGGCAACATCGTATGGTGTTATGTTACCACAACCTAACAGCTAGCTGTCTGTAATCACTGGACTGGACTACTGAACTGAACTACTGGACTGCATGAGCTTTTACCTCAAAATCATAATGATGAAGGTGGTATAGCAGAGTTTTGAACTCCTGAACTGAAATGGTTGCCTCATCACCAAGATAACACACTCTGCAAGGTGACTATAATAGCTACAAGTACATACTGAAGTTCCGGTCTAAGGTATAGCTAGCTCAATAGTATCGTGAAAAGTATTCAGAATGATCTTCAATGTGAATCTCCAAGAAATCCAAATGACAACCATTGATTTTCTCATTTTCACACCACCATCAGCTTTTGCAAATAATTATGCCTGCAGCCGCATTACTGAGTAGAACTGTTGAGGTTTGTGGTCCTCGACGGCTTCTAGCTATATATACCTTCACCTCACGCTTATCTGAAGCGTTGTAAACTGCAATGGTTGCTATCATGTCATAATAATTATAGGCATTACGAACAACATGCAACACTTGAATGGGTATCCCAACAGCTAGTGTCCTGCAGTCCCTGGTACATCTCTCGGAACCTTTCAAGACCGTTGGCTCATGCCTACCAGTAGACTAGTCAGGAAAATCTTTAGATGGACAAGTGAGATAGCTGACAGAGGAAAAGTAAACTGGGTGTCTAGAACTAGAAACCTCATTGAGAAGTTACACATAGAAAACCAGCTTGAGGGAGCATTAACTGTTAATAAGATGAAAGATGTCCTCTGGAATGCCCTGGCTAACCATTACGAAGAGAAATGGAGGGATAGTGTGTGGGATGCGGGGGCACTGGGCTCTGAGAGTGGGGGTAAGCTCGTACTCTATAGGCAACTTAAGACCTCCCCTGAGCTCGAACCTTATGCTAGAGCTCATTATTCCTGTTGCTGCCAAAAGGGTCCTGGCTGGTTTGCGGGGCCGGTTGCCTCCCCCTCCAAATCGAATTGGGAAGGTTCACGTGTCCCAAAACACCATACGACCAACGAACCTGCAAGATGTGTGGTCAAGCCCCGGAGGACTAGGCTTGGGCGGATTATTCTGGAATAATTTTGGGAATAATAGGTAGCTAGTGGGGAGATTCTGGAATAATGCAGGAATAATAGGTGTAGAAATTGGTATAATTATATTCATTCAATCAATGTGCACGTGCACACCGCGCCACAGTTGCCACTTCGCATGCTGCATAAATAATTTGCTAGTTCTAGTTCCTGATGGCTGCCAGCAGTGGTACTAGTAGTTCAGTAGACCCAGTGTGGAGTCTGATTCGGATGACATTGACTCCTCCGACGTCGAAGTGAGGTCACTGTTGAGCGTCCTTCGCTGCCCGAATTGAGAATAATTCGAGAATAATAGGTACTAGATTATGGGAATAATGGGTAGTTTTAGGGGAATCAAATGAAAGAATAATAGGTGGAAAAACAGGAATAATCCGCCCAAGTCTACGGAGGACCAGACCCACTTCCTGCTGATATGCCCTGCATTACATGAAGCACGAGTGAAGTTATTCAAGGCAATAGCTATCAGGGAAATTCCTAAGCTTCATATCGGACTCTATCCCCAACAAACTGGCCACCCTCCTCCACCCACAGAATCACATATTTTGTATCACCATGAGCATCTATGAATTGTACATAGCTACATGTAGACAGAAACTGATCTTCAACTAGCTAGTTCCTCCTTTTGTGCCCCCCTCCCCCCACTTCACCTCAACCTCTTATAACCTCCCCATTTCTTTGTATACACACCCTCCACATATCTATATTTTGTACATTCATGCACCGTTATTATTTCCCACAACCACCAATCCTGGTCTTTTCATTTTATAGCATTACATTCTCACTATTTCCCAAACCATCTTTCTCTTATCACTTTTATATTCATTCTTTTCCGTTTGTCTCACTCTCCTCTGTTTATCCCACACCGTTACCATTATAGTTCCAAAATCTATCTCACCTTAGCTCCAATCTACCAAATCACTATCTCACCTCACCCTCCACTCCTCTCCCCTATCTCTCTCCTCTCATACGTAACAACCCCCCCCCCCCCCCCCCCCCCCCCCCCCCCCCCCCCACACACACACACACACACACCTAAGAAAAAAAACCCAGTTCCCTTGTGAGTAAGATTATAGCTATAGAGTGAATTACCACTTGTACATGTCTGATGCCCTTTTCTTCTTTGTATTTGTAGCTATGCATGTTTACAACCTGTACATGTGCCAGAGCAACATCAGGAAATCCTGGAGTGCAGCTGCAGGAACCCACCTCCGGTCAAACCTGAACATTTGCAAGGGTCCCTCACATCAGGGTGCCAGCTTGCAGCCAAGACCTTCAAGCACTCCTCATCCACAATGCGGTTGAGTGACGGACGGTCCATATGCAGCATAAAGACCTAAACCTTGGCCAAGATCACCTGGAAGAAGCCCAAACCGCTCGGATTGTAAATGCATGTCGCCCCACAACTTGGCCAAGATCACCTGGAAGAAGCCCAAGCCGCTCGGATTGTAAATGTCGCCCCACAACTTGGCCAAGATCACCTGGAAGAAGCTCAAGCCGCTCGGATTGTAAATGTCGCCCCACAACTTAAAATAAACTTTGATGACATTAATGGTGTACATCCACACAACCGCGACAAGGCTACCAAGCTCACAGCCTGAAGCTGACTTTTATGTGTGTTCTGTATGTCCTGTGTGTAGCTATATATGCCCTAAGTGTTCTTTTTTGTACTCTCATAAGCCTAACCTAGGCTGGCTGCAATTGCAGGGGACTAAAAAGATTTGATTGATTGCGAAGCCAATTAAATGACTAACTTTCCTTCTCAGCTAATACATTGTAGTCGATGCCAGCAGACGGCCACAGCCTCATGAATATCATTAAATAGCTCTGTTTTGTAAGTCCAGGCTACAAAATATTAGCTATTAGTTATACCAGGCAGATCGAAGACGTGCGTATACGTATACCTCGGAGTCATGTTCTTGAGTAACATTATTTTTGTTCAAGAGTCAAGTTGAGGCATAATCAGCGCTTTTCGGATATGAGTGACATAGTGCGTTGTTTCTGATCTGAGCTGCACGTTGTATTATGTACGTCACATGTCACACACACTAGCCAAAAGCACTATTACTAGTCTCGTTCCCAGACCCCTGGGAACGAGACTAAAGCACTATATAAACACGCAATACTGAACACCACTATTCATTTTTTTGGTTGTTGGTAAACTGGTCAGCTTCGCAGCCCGAGTCGTCCACCGAGCCAGCCCCGCCCGCTCCCAAGAACCAGCCAGCCCCACCCACCCACGAGGCAGCTTCCCAGCCCGAGTCCACCACCGACGAATCCCTGAATCCCTCGGCCTTGAGCTCGGTATGGAAAAGTTCCAATGGACTATTCCATTAAATATTCATAGCTACACCCCCTGCAGAGGACTGTTAATTATGTCCCGTGGGGGGTGTTGCCAAGTAATTGCATCCTAGGGGGTAAAAATGCTAAAATGATTGTGTCCTGGGGGGTATAAATGCCAAATTAATGGTGGTAGAGGAACGTTTTTAATTGTGTCCCAGGGGGACTATGTTGCTAATTTGCTGTCCTAGGGGGGGTTCCTCTGCAGGGGGTGAACGACTATTTAATGGAATAGCCCAATGAGAATTTGGCTTCAGTCACCCAGCCTTTGTGGAGGACGACTTTGAGTTGCTGGTTATGCAGCAGAAGGTCTCCCTTCGCTACTGCTGCCATAACCATGGAGATGCCATCAACGGTGAGGCCAACGTGGGTTTCCAAAAGACCATTATGCTCAGGTCCACCGGGCCGTGGACGATTGGCGCTGGCATACCTACCAGGAGACCCCAGCCGAATTCGTCGGTGCTACTACCAATTAACATCGATGACTTTAGCTTCAGCCTCAACTTCCCGTTCGAGATGGAGAAATTGCAGTTCGCCATCTAGTACCGAGTGTGCGGCGAAGATCGAGAATATTGGGACAACAATGGCGGAGAAGATCGTAATCTGACGTGTCCAGTACAGTACAGTGCATGCAGTGCGACCGTACCTATACAGTGGCGGATCCAGGGGGGCCGGTGCCCCCCCCCTGGCTAGAGAAAAAATTTTTTATATATAGCTAGCTGCCGCTACGTTGCAACTCCTGGCCTGGCGCCATGGCCTCCTCAGCTCGCAATATCGTGCGTTGCCTGAAACCGAACGGCTTGGGAACGAGACCACGATCTAGTATACCCCTCCGTGTACGTACGTATTACGTTCGTGAGCGAAATAAGCAAGGAAGAAGCTCATGGCGGCCCTGGGACCTGCAATCCTCGTACATCTGGAACTTGCAGTGCAAAGCGCGAAGGTGCCACGAGAGGCCATCCTGAGAAGTGAAAAATGAAGGCGAAAAAATTTTTCCGCGCTTCGCGCGGACTGATCGGCGCTACGCGCCTCTATGCACTGCCTCCGGCAGCGTTTCATATATGGTGCCCCCCCCTTTCATAAATCCTGTATCCGCCCCTGCTATAGCTACATGTGGGATTGTACCGTCTATGCTTTTATCATTATAGTATACCTAGCAATCCACTCGGAAGTCTAGCCTCGTTCCCAGGTCCTCCCAAAACGGCCTGAGAATGAGGCTAGTCGGAAGTCATGCTAGCTTGCAATATTGTCCCCAAGCAATACACCAGGTCAGAAGTCATGCAAGCTTGTCCCCAAGCAATACATCGATCAGGTCATATTAAGCTATTTGTACAAACAGTTAAGATGAACATAGCAGATGTAATTTCCAGCATTCCAAGAGAAAATGATACATGAAAAAGTCGGTGAATCTCACCCACAGGTTTTGATTACATCAGAAGAGAACTACACATGAGATGGACCAATCAGTTCTGTAAGATGTTCATGACGTATATTTATTGAGTTTGTGCTGCTATACTCTGACTGCAACACGACATATCGGACAAGTTCTATGATCCTGTGGTGACAAAAGATAAGATCTGGTGACAATCACACTAAAGGGGGTCTGGGGGTCCAGACCTCCCGTCCGACTTGTGAACTAGCTTTCAAAAGTTGTATCTTAGCATCTACAATTATTTTGCTACGTGGCAAGGTCAAGGATGCTATTATGGTTAACTCGAAATGTGGGATACATGTGCCAGGTTTTCCCCTGGCAGGTCTCAATTGGCAAAGACCTGGTTGGAGGTTATCTCACCTTAAGCCACTGGGTGATGCACCTCTGATGAAAGTCATGGACACATGGCAGAGTTGTCACTTTCTCTGCATCCTCAAAGTCACACATGCACACTACACACCTGAGGGGAAGAAGCGGAGGGAGGAGGTGGGGAATGGAGAGGGAGGAGGGAGGGAGGGAAAGTGAAAGGAGGGAGGAGGAGGGAAGGAAGGAAAGAGGAAGGAGGGAGGGAGGGAAAAAGGCAGGAATGAAAGCAGAGGGAACGAAAGGGAGGAGATAGCAATGCCAGGAGTAACATGTACAACTATGACAATGACAGTACAAAACTTACTGTGTTGTTTCACTGCTGCTCCCTTGAGAATCACTCGCAGTACTGAACTTCCTCACCGGGAGGGAGTTGATATCTAGGACCAGAAACACAAGACGGTCGGTCAAAAGCCAAACAATTCAGTCAACTCAGGATTGCCTTGAGCAACACATACATGTAAGAACAGTATCGCATTGCTCACCCTGCCTACTGAGCCCCTGGGATCTGGCAGGCCCAAGACGGTCTGCTAGCTCAAGAAGATCCTAGTTGGAGAGGAAAGGATAAGATCACTGTATGTAAATTGTGCAGTCAAGCATGTATAGCACGTCCCAAAAGTCCTTGAATGAAACACGTGAGTCCTTGTTGTGCTCAGAAGGCATCACTTGCATGTCCCTTGCTCGTACACGCCCATTCGTGTGCACAGTCAATTGTTGTCCACTCTCGCACGTTTAGCAAACTGATATTATTGCAAACGTGTATGCGTGCGCTACTGTGCACATGGCCACACTACCGTGACCACTGATACTACCACAGGGTTACCTCGTAGGAATTGGTGGGACCTCTGACGGAAGATCCGAGGATGGCATGGTAGAGTATTGTGGGGGAGAGACCTATGACAGTGTTCATGAAGTCCTGTTGGTTACGAGGACGCCTCCGTCCCCTGTGTGTGGCTACACGGAGGAATCGTGCTGCGTCGGCAGTTGTCCAGCTATGAACCCGTGAAGCTAGGGCATCAAAGTTATCGTGAACCAGTCGGGTGCTGTGGTGGAGAGTGTGGGTGGTGGGTGTGAGGAAGTGTGTGTGGGTATGAGTGAGAGTGTGTGTGTACAGGAGGGAATGATGATGTGCATATCTCTTAGCCTCGTTCCCAGGCCTCCACCACAGCTTTTGTCGCTTGCAGTACGAAAATCGCGGAGAAGGCCTGGAAGGGTTTCGCACGTGATGCGTGCCGCCGCTTACGTCACGGATTCCGTTAATGCATACTCACAGTATTCAACTGGCTATCGCCTGTTCCAGAGACGCTACAGAGACCAGACAAACTCCAGAGGAGAGGCAGGTCCTACCTATACAACATACCTCGATTTGAAACAAAACCGCTGAGAGATGGCTGCAATACAACGGTTATAACTTCGAAGCGCATGAAGCGCTTTGACTGTTCACTCCGCCATCGCTCTGGAAAGTACAACACTTGCAGCTCAGCACTACTTCGAAGGTAAGACTTCTAGCTTGGATAAGTCGGTGTGGCTCTCTTCTGGCCGTTGACTTGTCTCCGTACGCGATCGTAGCTAGTGTACTAGTACATAGTGGTCTTGAACGGATGACGTTTTATGACGGTCGCGGCACGCATCACGTGCGAAACCCTTCCAGGCCTTCTCCGCGATTTTCGTACTGCAAGCGACAAAAGCTGTGGTAGAGGCCTGGGAACGAGGCTACATATCTCTTACGAGGGAGGAGACTACATGTACACATGTACACATGTACACGTCTCAGAATGAGACTAACAGATGTCCCTGGTCTGGTAATGAGACTACGTGTACACAAATTGTACATGTTGCTGGTCTGGTAATGAGACTACTGCACTAATAGATGTACATGTCACAGGCCTCGAAATGAGACATACAATGTATATAGATGTCCCTGGTCCGGTAATGGGACTACTACATGTCACTGGTCTGGGAAATGAGACCAGCAGGGTTCCGTTTGTTGGGGTTCAGAGCCACACTGCCACTCAACTCACCCTTCTTCATCGTCATCCTCCTCCTCCTCCTCTGGCTCAGTAGTAGGGGGAGTGGAAACTGAGAAATTCATGGCTACAACAGGAACAGCTCCAGAAGGCTAGGAGGAAGAGATTCAGGATGATCAGTTGACTATAACTATACTAATCTGGCATGCCCTACATGTAATTGCAATCAAGTAGAAACTTTATACCAAAATGAATGCTAGAAACCGACGCCCCCCCCCCCCCCCCCCCCCCCCCCCCCACACACACACACAATCCACACTCACCCCTCTGGCAGACCAGATGTGAGGGGAGGGAGGGATGTGGGTCACCGAGGCCTCCCGGTCAAACTGTTCCTGGAGCTCTCTAGCGAAGACCTCGTCATTCGCAATCTGTGTTTGTCTTGAGTCACTGCTACCTTCCTCCACAGTGCCAATGATCACATCGTCCTGTGTGTGTGTGTGTGTGTGTGTGGTGGGGGGGGGGGGGGGGGGGGGGGGGGGGGGTGAGGGAGTGAGTGTGTGTGTGGGAGGGGAATTGATTACAGTGTACATGGTATCTTCACTGTTCCCACAACCTCATCATCCAAGATGAACACACACATGGTTCCACTGTAGCCTCGTTCCCAGACCTTCCACACCTCCAGTTTTTTATCCCTTGCACTAAAATTGGTGTACAAGTACACCACAGTACAGTACCTCTCCCCTAGCCTCGGTCCCAGGCTCTCTCCTCTAAAAACGGGCGGAGGAGAGAGCCTGGTAACATTCGCGTAAAAAGCTGTCGACTTCCGGCGCCTGGATCTGGCAGACCCAATCAGATTGCAGAACAAAACCACGTGAACACATGAACATTTTGTAGGCGTTTACCTTCACTGCCGTGCTAATGCACGAATTGTAGACTCAGAACTGAACGCTCCGGGACAGAGTACCTCTCAATGATTGGCGAAAGGCAGTTGACAGGGTGTGCGAGAGGGCCACTGGTCTAATCTCGCTGTTCACTGCGGGTTGTTTGCCGGACCAGCTCGTTCGTCGTTTGTCGCCGCTTACTGGATCGACGGTTCACAAGGTGAGCTCTCCTGGTTAGCTGTTGAATTGTCTCGGACTTCTGTGAAGCTGGGGATGCCTTGAAAACGAAGAGCGATATTTTCAATAGCGCGTGACTGATTTGTAACTCACGCGACATTTACCACAAAAGTAGGAGTGTCCTTCGTTTATCACATGGCTGATGACGCGCCGGAAGTCGACAGCTTTTTACGCGAATGTTACCAGGCTCTCTCCTCCGCCCGTTTTTAGAGAGAGCCTGGGACCGAGGCTACCTCTCCCCCCACACAGCACACAGCTACACAAGCCACCCTTCATCTCCTCATCCTCTCCCCCCACATCATCCCCTCCTCCCCCCCACATCCCACCCTCACCTCCTCATCATCGTCACTGTCCACCACGATCACCTCGACTTCCGAACTCTGAGAGTTCCAACCAGCTGTCGGAACTGTCTGCGGAGCACCAGCCACCCTCCTGCTGCCAGTGTAGTTCCTCCACCATTCTGAGCGCCTGGTGGGGGAGCTCGGGTCTCTGGACAGGGGTACATGTACTTCAACGTCCTCTTCGCCACTAAGATCCTCTTCGGCTTCGCCACTAAGGATATCATCAATGTGCATCACAGAGGAAGCAACACCTTGAGGGGAGTAGGGTGGCAGATGTCCAAAGCTGCTCGACTGAGGAACAGCAAAGGAGGGATTCCGAGAGTTTGATCCGGAGGAGTCCGACACTCGGAAAGGGCAGCTGTGATACCAGTAGGAGGTGGGTCTGAAGGGTCTGTTGCTTGTGCTTCTGCTCGTCTCCCGGTTACTCCTAGACATGAACAACAGAGAAGACGTCCCTTGTGAATTTGGCTCGGCGGAATCTGATGGCTGGTTGAGAGGCACATCTCTCAGATGTGACGGTGTCCGGCTGCTGTTAGAGGTCCTCCGGTTGCTCTGGGATGCAATGAACGCTGTGCTACGGTCCAGCTGAGAGCGGACGTTGCTCCAGTAGCTGTCCATCACTGTGCCCACTGAAGACTGAGATCTCTGGGCCCCTGAGAGACAGGTACACAGATAGATAGATACATACATAGACACATGTAGATAGACAGACAGACAGACAGACAGAACGTTTACATGCATGTACATGCAAGGTTTGTAATGGTACCTGAGGTCATGGGCAGTCCTGTCAAACCAGTCTGTCTCAGGTGTGGAGGTTCCAAGGTGGTAGCTGAGTGACTTGCTGACCCACTCATGACAGGCATTAATCCAGAACTGATTGGGACGGTGTTGGCACGTACATACATGGGCGGATGGGAGGTTACATGTACATTTGGTGCAAATGATGAGATAATGTTCTGTGGTTCTGTAGTGAAGTGATTTGATGTGGAGGTGGAAGGAGCGTTCTGCAGTGCTGGAATGTGATTGGATGAGGAGTGCGATTGGGTTTCAGTGGTCAGGTTGGAGGAAGTGGGGCGGTTCCTTCTGGGTCGTAGACGGAGTGTGTAGTTGTGTGGGTGTGTTGAGTGGATGGAAGGGGTTTCAGTAGTGATCCCTTGCGCCACTGATGCTGATGAATTTGAATTGACAGGAGTTCGGTGATGCCTAGACATAGCGCTGGTGTCCACAGTCGCTCCGCTCGAAGTGGCCATGTCATTACTGCCACTGCGGGAGGGTGTGAAGGCAGATGGCTGGCTTACCGACACGTGACTGCCGATGTTGGTGGGCTGTGTCCAAACCCCAGGGCCAGTGGTGTTACCGGTATGGAGATCTGAGGGGGACACGCCAGGCATTCTCGCAGTAAAATCTTCGGGGATGGATGCATTTGTACCGGTCGGCGACGGTGAGCAGAGATTGATGAAGACTGGTGATGGTGTGCTGGTGTGAGGGAGTGGAGGAGGGTGATATGGGGGAACAGTTTCTCCATTCTGGTAGGAAGAAGTGTGCATCAATTGGCGTTTGTGGTGCTTTGACTTTCTCGGTCTACATGTAGCATGGAGTGTGGAGCTGCAGGTGCGTGAATATGGGGTGGGTGAGAGTATTGTGAGGGTGGGAATCAAAATTACCTGTTACATGTAAATCATTAGACATTGCTACAGGACCTACATTACACATTCCACAACCCTAGCCATTGGGCTATTCCAGATACAGCCTGTGTTGACAAGTAACTACATGTAATTAGTTCTACAGGGATTCTCGTATTCTGATATAAACCTGTAATTACCTGCACATACATGTATCTGCATGCCGGTACAAACGTCCAAGTGTACAAGGCACTATTCCTGTCTTGGGGTACGTGAATAGCTAACTCGTCAACAGAGGGTGTATCCTTATTTAATAGAATAGCCAATTTATTGCATAGGCTCCCCTACCAAATTATGAGGGTTCTGAGGTCTACACTAGTCTCACTGGCCAGACGTTCACGGCGCTCGGAGGGGAGGGCGGCGCGCAGGAAGAGGGGGGAACGGAACGTCTGGTCACTTTAGACAGGTTTTCATGGACGTCACCAGAATGTTGGCGGCACCAATCAGATTGGAGAGCGTTCAACAATTACATTCACCTTCCGTATTGCTCACATGATCCGTACAGATTCAAACGAGAACAAGAACAGATTTGCGAGTTAAATGGCCTTTAGAGTTGCAAGCGAACAGCACGAACAACACGCAACCATTAATTTTATTGCTGATCACCGACGTCGAAGAACAGCAGTGCGGACTTCCTCGTGACATTTGATATGACGTCACGTTTTTGAATTCCTCCATGCCACGGAAACCTGTCTATAGTTACCAGACGCTCTTTTCCCCCCTTCCCGCGCCGCGAACGTCTGGCCTGCGAGACTAGGTCTACACTTGGTTCCCTTTTACCTTGAAGACTGGCCGCTCTTACAACTCCCTCTCTCTCTCTTTCTTCCCCTAAGTTCGGGTAGCTTTCTGGGGCGACCTGGCCCCCTCCCAAGTCGCAGCTGCTTCAGTGGCGGGCCTTCTCCTTCTTCGTCCTCCTGCTCATGTGTCACTGGCAAGTCAGACTTCTCCGTCTCCCCCAAGTTATCCATGTTAACTTTTAGACTCAAAACCCGTGAAAATACGATTGAAAACAAACAACCTGAGGGAAGGAAAAAATACATAACACATAAACTCACGTTTCACAAACAAAATTGTACCAAATGGGAATCACTGAAAATGTTTCCTCACTTGGTAAACACTCTTGAATTGAAACGGACTAAAATGGCCAGAGAAGTGGGTGAGTAGACCCTCGATGTGGCAAACAGCGGACGAAATACAGCGACGTTCAAATCCTAGTCCTACTCTTCCGCGCTTACTCAGCGTTTCTCATGACACTCACGTGATTTTCACATGATACCTTATGTCACGATCACATGTAATTAAATGACGTAAGAAAAGTTATCAAAAAGAATTCGGTAGCGTGAATGCTGGTGTTTGCAGAGAGCTATTGACTTGTAGTCTACAACATCTACGCTCAGAGATCTATTTAGTTAGGGCGTGGCGCACTGCACCTTCAAATGTGTTCTTTGTTGAAAAGCTCAACATACTTGGATAAACTGAAACTCTCTCTGGATTGCTTCTCTGTCATCTGTAAGTTCCAAGAATTCTCATAGTCTGTCTGTAGTAGTAGAGTGTGGACATCCATGAGGGAATCAGGACAAACCTGTTTCCCAGATCACCTTTACTGCCACAGACACACAATTTGATAAGTGAAGAAAGTATGTCCTACTCTAATAAGTGGACTCCTGGTTGAGAAGGTACATGTACAGGACAAGTGGGCCCCTGGTTGAGAAGGTACAGGACAAGTGGGTGCATGGCTGGGTAGGTACAGGAAAAGTATGGTTGCAAAGGTACAGGACAAGTGGGCACATGGTTCGGAAGGTACAGGACAAGTGGGCACATCGTTGGGAAGGTACAGGACAAGTGGGCACATGGTTTGGAAGGTACAGGACAAGTGGGCACATGGTTTGGATTCTTCGGAAGGTACAGGACAAGTGGGCACATCGTTGGGAAGGTACAGGACATGTGGGCACATGGTTGTAAAGGTACAGGACAAGTGGGCACATGGTTCGGAAGGTACAGGACATGTGGGCACATGGTTGTAAAGGTACAGGACAAGTGGGCACATGGTTGTAAAGGTACAGGACAAGTGGGCACATGGTGGGAAGGTACAGGACAAGTGGGCACATGGTTCGGAAGGTACAGGACATGTGGGCACATGGTTGTAAAGGTACAGGACAAGTGGGCACATGGTTGTAAAGGTACAGGACAAGTGGGCACATGGTGGGAAGGTACAGGACAAGTGGGCACATGGTTGTGTAAAGGTACAGGACAAGTGGGCACATGGTTCGGAAGGTACAGGACAAGTGGGCACATGGTTGTGTAAAGGTACAGGACAAGTGGGCACATGGTGGGAAGGTACAGGACAAGTGGGCACATGGTTGTAAAGGTACAGGACAAGTGGGCACATGGTTCGGAAGGTACAGGACAAGTGGGCACATGGTTGGGAAGGTACAGGACAAGTGGGCACATGGTGGGATGGTACAGGACAAGTGGGCACATGGTTGTCAAGGTGTAGTGACCTGGGAATGAGACTTCATAGCCTTAATCGGATCTCATACCAAATTAGGACGCCTCTCAGTCGAAATCAGCTTCATAAGAGATATCCTTGTCCTTGCACAGCATGTGATCTGAGGTGCACGACATGTGACCTCACTCCTGGTAGTGTGGGATCAAAGTGCAGCCACATGTGCATGCTGTACCAGGAGTGGTTACTCCAATGCAAGCCATATTAGAACTTCAACCGAGGTCACTGTCTGTGATCGTCCAAAAACTGCCCATGACCTCTTGACTCTAAACCCTGTGCTCTTGACAATAATCCACTGTGACCGTGTGACGTTTCAGAGTAGTACTGTAAGCACGGCTCACAGACACCGGACAAATTCGCCAATGGCCAAGTGTTACATGTACAGTTTATATTGCGATGTTCTGTACATGCTCTACACATAAGCCATTTGACCCAGAATTTCCATCCAATTTTTCATAATTGCCATTGGCCACCCAAAGTCAATCTACATGTATGACTCCATCAAACTGTTTGCAAGGCTGATCAGTTTTCTCTTTGTAGGCAATTGGGCAGAATTCATATTTTGAACAGTATCTCAAAAGGCCCAGACATTACTTGTACATCCGCGCATTCTTCTCTACGGATACCAGCTTTTGACATGACCTAATTGTATAGTCAATATTTTCAAGTGTCTGGTGGAATCTGACTGTCCGAAGGTAGTAACTACAAATTTTATCACGGTACATATTTGTCAGGCCTGAGGTTCGCCACACCCATCCCATGCCACACCTGTATCCTGTTTGTGACCCTGGTCACAGTGCTTTTAGAGTGTCCACCCCTTGGAGACACCCCGAATTGAATCCTACAAATGTATAACTGCAAGGGCAGATGAATTGCCGCACTTATACTGTACACTCATACAGTAGATTGACTTTGGGTGGCCATTGTAGAAAATTGGATGGAAATTCTGGTCAAATGGCATAATATATTATGTTTTCAGGGCAGGTATATCTCAAAGTTCATAGTAACATCTGGCCGTTGACGAATATGTCCGGTGTCTGGATGTCATGTGAGCTCTGTTTACAGTACCATGCTCTGAGTGGTCCACTCCGACACTTTCCACTGTCCGTACATGTAACGAATTCAGTTATTGGCCTCGTTCCCAGGCCTTCTACACCTCCAGTTTTTGGTCGCTTAAAGTGAAACTGGAGGTGTAGAAGGCCTGGGAACAAGGCTATTCAGTTACCCTAAGAGCTCTGCTGTTGACCACCTGACTCTACAGTGTATTGTGTGTGTACTTGCATTTGAGCACTGTTGAATACCATCACAGATTGTCATGGACAATTAGCATATAAGTTTGAACTCTGGACCCTGCTATGTTTATGAGTAAATGTACATGTGTAAATGGCTTACGGCAGTCCATCAAAGGGTTAATCAATCCCTGGGTCACATGACTCTCCTACATTGCGCATGAGCAGCATGAAGTGATCACATGACAAGGTGCAGTGATCACGGCCAGTAGGCCCTCGTGTACGGCACCAATTTAGTCTCTTTTAGAAATCAATTCTGGTGTGTACATGTATCTAACTAATACCACTCAGTACTAATCTGAGTAAGGCACACTCCATCCATGCCTTGCTACTCAAATCTACAATAGGTGTTTGCCTCAATCATATGGATGTTTCGAGGGCTGTGCATGTATAACGTATACAGGTTGCTTTTGAGGAAGTTTGTAGAGCCAGTTTACTCTACTGAGTTCCAAAGGTGGGCTTTGTATAGTCATTTGAGTATAGTCTCAAAGACTGAGGGCTGTACAGCTTGTTTAGGGGTACATGTATACAGGCTGCTTTTGAAGCAGTTTATTCTGCCAAGTCTTGCGAAGGTGGGCATTGTAGAGTAGTCGTCTCGAGGACTCAGTGAACATGGGTACTCGTATTCACGGTCTGTAACTCTCCAAGCAAATGGCAGCATGTCACTGGGTGCATTCATAAGCGAACAATGTACAGGAAGTGTGTAGAGAAGGTTGCTTCATCATCTCTGGGTAGTGATGAATAGTATTTTCTATTTTGGGAACAAGGAGATGGGTGAGCTGAATCAGCTGTGTTGTTGCTAAGGAGATGGGTGAGCTGTGTTGTTGCTAAGGAGATGGGTGATCTGAATCAGCTGTGTTAACATGTTGTTGCTGAGTGCTGCAACTCCCCATCATAACAGAACTTTGATCAGCAGTTGTGGTTGGTGTGGCGACATGGAATTCCTGAACAGAGTGAATGGGTTATGGATATCTGTGCCCTTCTCTGTGTCTTCTGTGACTGTAGGTGGTCGGAAATGGTCAGGCAGTGTTCAAGTAGTAGGGTTCCAGTCTGGTATCGGTATCAGTAACTGGCCCAATATGAGCAATGGTATCGGGTATCGGTTATTGGAATTCTGTGGTACTGATGATTTAATTGCCTTATGACATGAGTCTGACTGAACACTTGCTAGAGCAATCAACGAAGGCCGGGCAAGTTACGAGAAGGTTTTGGGAGCATTTCTGGTTGAATGCGAAAGCAAGCCTTGTTGCAAATTTTGGTGTATTGAGTAGACAGTGGTATCGGTATTAGTCTATTTCAAATATTCCGAATCGGTAGTATTGATAAAATTTGGTACGGCGGAACATATCAGTTAGGAGCTTGTTCCATATGTAACTAGAATGCCATAAAGTCAGTGAAGCTCATCTCCCTTAGTTTGCTAAGCTAGGTACATGTATCACTTTGGTGTCGCCTGTGGTGTAGGACGGCCAAAGCCAGGCCTCATCAGCTATGCTTGGGTGACTGGGAGATGGTACTGTAGTAGTGGGACAAGAAGAAAGTAGCCGTCAGATGGCTAGGTTTCAGATCTTAGTCATCAATCCCCTAGGACCTCGGAGTGGAATTTACTAGTCCTTCTTCGTCCAGTATGAGACCAGCTCTTGGTGAACAAGTTGAGAGGGTTTACTGAGTTATGCAAAGATGACCCAAACCAGCTACACGAGTCTACTGAGCTATACGAAGGTGATCCTGCAGTTGTAACTCAGTCAGTATAGTTTGGGGCACCTTTGCATAACTCAGTAAAACAAGTCTAATTGGTTTACACAAAGGTGATCCTAACCAGTAGGTTTGTAGATATATTATGTACATGGTTTGAGACACCTCTGCATAACTCAGTAAACCACAATATACCGGCATAATTGGTTATACAAAAACAACTAACTCGAGGTGGTTTGGGCCACCTCTGCCTGACTCAGTAAACCAGGTGTAGTTTGCTGAGTGCTTGGCTGGCATAGTTTAGCTACATGTAAGTGCTGTGGAGTTGAGAGAATTGTGCAAGCTTACTCCAAACTTGGAACTGGTGTGTAAGATGCCTTTGAACTCAAAGCAGTGTCCAGCTGTGTGGGTTAACCTGTGTGGGCTCCGTTGTCCAGCAGAGGCCAGCTGTGTCATGTGGGCTCAGTTGTACAGCAACTGAGTGGGTGGTTGGCCAAAATTGTAGCTGGAAACCTGAGATCTGTAATTGTTAGTTGGCTGAGAGAGCAAGTGTGTGAATTCCAGTGAACAGCATCTCTAGCAGGTAACAAGGAGAGAGTGTTGCTCTAGCCGGATAGGGTGTGGCTCAATCTAGTTGGAAACCTAGGTATAAACTTAAGCTAGCCTCATTCCCATGCCAATGCCCAGCTTTTCACAGCAAAAATCTTGGCCAGCTGAGATTTGAATGTTCTTACTATTAACTACATCTTAATTAACAATTAACTACAGGGAGCTGCTTATGTCATTGTGGGGCGAGCCTGAGAGTTGTAGTTAAAGATGCCATCACATGCACAGCAAGGGCACTGAACTGGCCGTACAGCAAAACAAAGTCGAATGATCTGTGTGGGGCTTGTTCAGGCTCGCCCCAATAATCCACTGGGCCCTTGGCAGAGGAGCAGCGCACAAGCTGCTATAGCAGCATTGTGTGGAGGCCTCAGCCAAAGATTCTTAATAAAATTATTATTGTATTGGGTGTCTGCTCAGTACACTTGTCAAGGGCATTTATTGCCGTTTAAGCATGCGCTCTTGCTTTTGTAGACATTCTAAGAACTAGCCTCGTCCCCAGGCCTCCGCCCAGATTTATCTCGATTTTTTCCCACGGCCGTGAGATAAAATCTGGGCGGAGGCCTGGGGACGAGGCTATGTTAGAACCACTGTTCTCAGTATGGACACTGGCCACTTACATGTAACTAACACACTTGCTCTCTCTCTCTCACACACGCACATGCACACACATATCTCACACACTCACAGCCTCCCACCCACCACCATGTGTGAGGTACTCCCCACTCTAGACGAGACGTCCCCGAGTCCGGACGGGGACAACTCCAAACTGGAGCTACTCATGATGTCCATGTTGGAGGAGAGAGACAAACTGATGGAGAAGCTGCGTGAGAACCAGGAGTCATACAGCGAGGCCACCCGCAAGTTGAGCGAGGTGCAGGCCGACAACTCGGTACTCATGAGACAGCTGCAAGCTCTGATGCCCGAGGTGAGAGTGAGGGTGTGAAGAGGTGAGGGAGGGAGGGGTGAAGAATGAGCAGTCAAAAGTTGGTAATGGAAGGGGCGATGACGGGTGGAGGTTACTGTGAGGGTGTGTGGAGGTGCGGGAGAGGTGAAGGATGGACAGTCAACAGTGAGATTGGTGGTGATGGAAGGGATGATCACAGGTGGAGGTTACTGGGATATTGTGAGGGAGTGGAAGTGTGACTGTGTGAGGGGGAGGGAAGGGAGTGAAGGAGAGTGTATGCGTACAGGAGCGCACCGATCTGCGCAATGCGCTCCTAGCACATGTAACTGTGCGGTCTGAAGTAGTTGAGTGTATTCATTGCTTCATGAATAATGTTTGGAACCCACAAGTGTAAGCCTCGGTGATGGGGTATAAAAGAGTGGCTCTAGCTGAGAAACGCCAACTATTTTTGCTTGTACGCTTTTAAGAATTTTTGGAGGCTTACTCTTTCAGGGAGTGTTAAAGGCCTAAGTTATCAAAAGAAAATCAACACAGACATAATAATACTAGACGAACGTTGAACATAATTTGTGGGGCGAGTACAGGTGCTGAATGTGCATGGAGCAGTTGCATGTGGTGAAATGTGCATGGAGCAGTTGCATGTGGTGAAATGTGCATGGGGCAGTTGCATGTGGTGAAATGTGCATGGAGCGGTTGCATGTACATGTCATCAGAACGTGACGGAGAGCATAGCACAACTTAAGGACACAGATCACACCAGAAGTTGTGACACTAAAAATACACTCATGCACAGCATTGAAGCAGTCTGGCAGGTAGGTCCAGGAGCGGTCTCTGTCTTTGTTGTTGCCACCGAGGGTCACTTCCTCGTTCTCTGCTGATGCCAGATCTGTGTCATGACTGGTCACAGTGAGTTTAGTGTTACCGAGCGCAGGCCAGTCAACTTCCCCATCCTCTGGCAATAGCTGAAGCAGTCTAACAGGCACATCACACCGTGATGGTTTATAGCTATGCATGCTGCACACCATGATGTGCTCTGCATGCAGGACATGAGATCGCTTGAAGCACTCTCCCCGTCTTCATGAAATGCTTTAGCCCCTCACCGCGCGCTATAGTCTCCATCCTTGTTGAGGTAGACCGTTCATAATTCGTGTCTCAGTCAGACATTGATGTTGCAATGAGTTCGTTTGTGGTTTGAATTAGTGTGTGACACAAGAAATATATGGAAAATTCACAGCAAACTCGTCTATGTGGGGCTCGCTCAGGCTCGCACCAATTATGCTTGACTCTCCTCCACATCTTAACTTTAAAAATGTTACAGTACCGTAGTTGCGCGTTATTAGGCGCAGCTCACTTATAGCTGCATATTAGCTGTTAGGCGCAGGTTCAACTCTCGTCCCAGGTACTCGCTCCATTTTCGATCCTACGGAGTGGAAAAAAGCTATAATTCGAATTGAAGTGCACTTCCTATTCGAGGAATGTCATATTCGTTATTAGGCGCATCTCGCTTATAGGCGCATATTTCCGAAGGCGCAAACCGAAGAACAGAAAGAATGGGGTAGGCCTGGGAACGAGGCTAGGTGAATGCATGGTTTGCTACTTGGAGTGTCACTATGTGTTGTTGCTGGGGGGTACTCTCAACCCCAGACCCTACACGCATGGGCCTGGCTGGTGGCTACACGTGTTGGTATTAACATTGTGTGCCCCCTCCCCCCAAGAACGTAATCATTCTGCCCTCCTTATTCTCAGTACGGAGAACTGCGACAACAATTTAAGGCGCAGACCTACCAGATACTCTTGATCACAATCGAGCAGGAGGTACATGTAGCTAAGCACTGCAACTCTGGCTGTTGCCATAACAACCTTGAAACTGAATTTTGTTTCCCATATGCCCATGTAAGGAAGCAAACTCAAGCAAACTTAGAAACAAATGAATGTGTGGTTTTCAGTACAAACCTAAACAGCTGATTGTTACCTACAGTAGCAACCCCCATGGACATTCCAATCCTGGAAACTAGGCCAAAGTGGTACAATGGAGAGCGTGTTGTGTTGTCTTTCCATAGCTGAATGCAAATGTTGCACAGACAAACAGTCTCCACAGTGATTGTGAGGATGGAGAATGTCAGTAGACGCTACAATGTACCAAGTAGCTTCACTCGCTTCTCTCACTTCAGCTACTACTCCCCCTTTGTGTCCACATGATTCCAGTGCTGGTAGCTCCCTGGGCTTGTCACATTTGCATTAGCACGGTGATGGTAGTTCTCACTTATACTGCTCCCTCTTTGTGTCCACGTGATTCCAGTGCTGGTTGCTCCCTGTACCCCCCTGGGCTTGTCACATTTGCATCCGTATATCTTCTAAAAATTCGGCAGGTTTTTATTAATTATTCATAAGCCTTGCCGAAATAATTAGAAGTAAAATCGCAAAATTTGTACCAAAATGCAAAAGTGCCGAATAATTAGAAGTATTACCCGGTCGGATTTTTTTCCACTCGAGATTCAAGTCTCAAGATCGAGCAGCTACACCGGTAGGGCGTCTTTCCTCTTGGTACAGACTGTGACACTCCATACTTTCGACTAGCACCTGCGTTGGAATTGTCGGCGTACGAAGCGAACGATCTCAAACTGTACCGCAGGCTGTACGATCGATATCCCCCGGTACTCACCCCGTGTCGTTCTGCCACGGTGTTCATCTGTGTTGACTCTCAGGGTCAGGGCAAGACTCGGAGGTTTGCGAGTGTACTTCAGCGCAGGGCTTTCACCAATTGGACGAACTGGTCAACGTGGCACGCACGTCGAATGCGATCGGTCGACTTCCAGGGGCTCATGTGCATTGGCTTGGAACTTTCACCGCTCAGCAGGACAGCACCGAACTCACCGATCTCTCTCCTTGCCTGGCTTGTATAAGCCTCTCGGACAGGACGGCAAGCTGCCGAAAACGCATTACAATTAGAGATTAAATTCCGAAATATTTGGGAATTCCCTTGCCGAAATTAGAGACAATTTTTCCCATTTGCGTGAAGGGGTGCCGAATAATTAGGGATGCCGAATTTTTAGAAGATATACGGTAGCACGATGATGGCACTTCTCACTTCAGCTACTGCTCCCCCTTTGTGTCCACGTGATTCCAGCGCTGGGTAGCTCCCTGTACCCCCCTGGGCTAATTGTCACATTTACATTAGCACAGTGATGACAGTTCTCACTTCAGCTACTGCTCCCCTTTTGTGTCCATGTGATTTCAGCGCTGTGTAGCTCCCTGTACCAGTGTTCTCACTAGGCCTCTACCGAAGGGCACTGTGCCGTTGATTACTTTTTAGCAACCACTTGTACATGGCTTCACAAGGTTACTGACCAGCATGAACCTCATTATGTGCCCCTCTTAAACAAATTTCTGGCAAGAACACTGCCCTGGGCTTGTGACATTAGCGTTAGCAGGACAATGGCAATTCTCACTTCAGCAGTCTCGTGAGCTCTCGCCCCTTACAGCAGCTTCATGGGTACAGTGGTGTGAACATTCATGTCATTTGAGTTTTGCAACTCGTGCGTTCACGTGACTTCCAGTGTTTCTATTAGACTGAAATTGCAAGGACTCTGGAAATCTCTGTATGGGACAAATAGCTGGGGAGGAGCCTGGGAACGAGGTTAGTCTATCCTACATCAGTGCTTTGATTGGTTGCTGCATAGCAACGAACTGTAGTTATTGACTGACTTGTGTAGATTAACTTAGGCCCTGTGCACTCCTTTAAAGGAGTAGGCCCCCCAAATTTTGTAGTTAGTTGCTAAGCAACGTTGCAGTATGTACCAGCCTACTACTGCATGAAACGCTGAAAAGCTGGGCGGGGCCCTGGGAACCAGGCTGAATTATTGACTTGAGTAGATTAGCTTAGGCCCTTTACACTCCTTTAAAGGAGTAGGCCCCCCAAAATTTTGTGAATTAATCAACGTTATCGGAGATCCCTTGTATAGTGTGGGCTGCTCTTTTATACCCCACCACTGAGGCTTACACTTGTGGGTTCTGTGGTGTCACAATCATTATTCATGAGCCAATGAATACACTCCACCACTTCAGCCTGCAGTTACCTCTCAGATCCACTGCACACTTAGTCTTGGTCCCAGACCCAAACCAACCCCAGCATGGATTGCTTCAAAGGGTTGGGGTTGGTTTGGGTCTGGAACCGAGACTACTGCACACCCTCCCATACACACTCCCTCACTTCCCACTTTCCCTCCTCCCCTTCACACTTGCACTCCTTCACATTTGCACTGCTGAGTGTGCCTCAAGTCTGTCATCTTTTATTGTACGTTCACGTGGAAGACATACGGGCGATTCTTCAGACTAGCTTTACTGTACGGAAATGTTATTCAATATGTATAGGTTATATCCCTGGCCAGCGACCTGTTAAATGCCGCAGGAAAGGCCAGTGGAGCCTCGGAAGTGCCGCAGGCTTCACTCTCGGCACTTCCTCAGCTCCACTCAAGCACTTGCGCCCAGGCCTACGAGATGATCCCGGGCAGAGGAGCAGGAGGTAGCATAGTCTTGGCCCCAGTGCGGATCGCCTCCAGTATCACGTGCAGGATACTGGATGCGATCCACACTGGGGTTGGTTTGGGTCTGGGGCCAAGACTAGAGGTAGCACTGCCTGATGGCAGCTGAACTGCAAGTAAATCCTCCAACCAGGCTGGCTGCTGTCAGAACAAACTGAATTTTGTATTCCCATGTAAGGAGTCAAACTATGGCACCACTCAGAAAGGACTGGGTGTGGTTTGCAGTACAAACCTAAACAGCTGATTGTTGCTTAGGCATTCCAATCCAACACACCTACCTGATGGGTGGACAGCGTATGGTTACAATGGAGAGGGTGTTGTGTTGTCTTTGTGTAGTTCATAGTAAATGTTGCACACTCAAACGGTCTTCATGGTGATTGTCAGGACAAAGAATGTGCTTTTGGACCAGTAGACACTATCTACAGTGTACGTGCTCATCACCTCTGTGGCTAACCCTCCGCTGCACGTCCAATTAACCAATCACTCGTGGGCTATCACTGTGTAGCCTACTCCTGGCCATGGGTGGAGTCTGGAGTTGTGGTGTTAGTAACTGAGGCCCTTTAGGGTGTGGGCCTTGGCACTAGCCTTGTTCGTACTGGCAGTGTAGGAGTGGAACAACAGTGTCTATGTGGGCTTGCACCTCAACATGGCTCCATGGAGCTCATACTGGCAGTGTAGGCATGAGGTATAGGAGTGAGGTAAGGAACAACAGCATCGCTGTGGGCTTGGCCCTCAACAGGCTCCACGGGGCTGTGGGCTTGCACCTCAACATGGCTCCATGGCTTGTGCTGGCAGTGTAGGCATGAGGTGTAGGAGTGAGGTAAGGAACAACAGCATCGCTGTGGGCTTGCACCCCAACATGGCTGCATGGGGCTGTGGGGTTGCACCTCAACAGGCTGCATGGGGCTGTGGGCTTGCACCTCAACATGGCTCCATAGCTTGTGCTGGCAGTGTAACAACAGTGTCGCTGTAGGCTTGCACCCCAACATGGCTGCATGGGGCTGTGGGCTTGCACCTCAACATGGCTGCATGGGGCTGTGGGCTTGCACCTCAATGTGGCTCCATGGAGCTCGTACTGGCAGTATAGGAGTGAGGTAAGGAGGTATAGGAGTGAGGTAAGGAAGAACAGTGTCGCTGTGAGAGTGAGTAAGGAAGAACAGTGTCGCTGTGGGCTTGCACCTCAACATGGCTCCATGGCTTGTGCTGGCAGTGTAACAACAGTGTCGCTGTGGGTTTGCACCTCAACGGGCTGCATGGGGCTGTGGGGTTGCACCTCAATGTGGCTCCATGGAGCTTGTACTGGCAGTATAGGAGTGAGGTAAGGAGGTATTAGCCTCGGTCCCAGGCTCTCTCCTCTAAAAACGGGGGGAGGAGAGAGCCTGGTAACATTCGTGTAAAAAGCTGTCGACTTCCGGCGCGTCATCAGCCATGTGATAAACGAAGGACACTCCTACTTTTGTGGTAAATGTCGCGTGAGTTACAAATCAGTCACGCGCTATTGAAAATATCGCTCTTCGTTTTCAAGGTATCCCCAGCTTCACAGAAGTCCGAGACAATTCTACAGCTAACCAGGAGAGCTCACCTTGTGAACCGTCGATCCTGTAAGCGGCGACAAACGACGAACGAGCTGGTCCGACAAACGACGAACGAGCTGGTCCAGCAAACAACCCGCAGTGAACAGCGAGATCAGACCAGTGGCCCTCTTGCACACCCTGTCAACTGCCTTTCACCAATCATTGAGAGGTACTCTGTCCCCGAGCGTTCAGTTCTGAGTCTACAATTCGTGCATTAGCACGGCAGTGAAGGTAAACGCCTACAAAATGTTCACGTGTTCACGTGGTTTTGTTCTGCAATCTGATTGGGTCCGCCAGATCCAGGCGCCGGAAGTCGACAGCTTTTTACGCGAATGTTACCAGGCTCTCTCCTCCCCCGTTTTTAGAGGAGAGAGCCTGGGACCGAGGCTAAGGAGGTATAGGAGTGAGGTAAGGAAGAACAGTGTCGCTGTGGGCTTGCACCTCAACATGGCTCCATGGCTTGTGCCGGCAGTGTAACAACAGCATCGCTGTGGGTTTGCACCTCAACAGGCTGCATGGGGCTGTGGGGTTGCACCTCAACATGGCTCATGTGACTGCAGGGGAAGACTGAAGCAAGGGACTGGGAACTAGATCAGCATTAACGTGAGGGTGACTGTGTGTGAGGGGGTGGAGGGAAGGGCATGCGCATGTGAGTGTGTGCATGCGTACATGCAGGAGCACATCGAGCCGCGCAATGCGCTCCTTAAGTAACTGCGCCAGTAGTTGAGTGTATTCATTGGTTCATGAATAAGGTTTGTGATGTCACAAAACCCACAAGTGTAAGCCTCAGTGGTGGGGTATAAAAGAGCAGCTCTGTGGCAGTTATCATAATACAGCAAGATACTGGAACTGCATTGGAAATTTTTGGAGGCCTGCTCTCTAGGGAGCGTATATGGCCCAAGTTAACTGAAAATATAATTTGTCAGGCCTCGTTCCCAGGGCCCTCTCAACTTGCAGTACAGTTATGCAGGAGAGGGCTAGCCTCGTTCCAAGGGCTCTCTCAACTTGCAGTACAGTTATGCAGGAGAGGGCTAGCCTCGTTCCCAGGGCCCTCTCAACTTGCAGTACAGGAGAGGGCTAGCCTCATTCCCAGGCCCCTCTCAACTTGCAGTACAGTTATGCGCAGGAGAGGGCTAGCCTCGTTCCCAGGCCTCCACCCAGATTTTATCTGGCAACCATGGAGAAGAATTGGAAATCACATGATGTTTGTCACTCTGTATGACACGGTTAATTGAACAGGAAGTAAGCATGTTATTAGAAACAAAAAAAAATTCTCACAAAAATTAAAAAGGATTTAGTGATGCCCACCCCGACTCCCAAAAAAGCAGGCGAACAAGGAATGCCACTAAGGTTACGAGATACTCATGCGTGCGGCGTGTGAAATGTATTGGGAAATGAATACTTAAGCTCGCTAACCAAAAATCTCGAGTATGAAGAGTGTGAGCAACTTGATTCTGGCGGTGGAGGTGCACTGTCACAAGGTGCAGGGCATGACAGCTTTTTTCGATAGTATAATCCCTGGTAAATTTATCAGCTGTCTCGCTCGAGAAAAGCGGTAAATACGGCTTTTTGGTGAACTGAACTGAACTGCTCATTTTTGCACGGCTATACAGCGTATCGGTAAAAGCTTCCGTCATGCCCTGCGCCTTGTGACAGCGCACCTCCACCGCCAGAATCAAGTTGCTCACGCTCTTCATACTCGAGATTTTTGGTTAGCGAGCTTAAGTATACATTTCCCAATACATTTCACACGCTGCGCGCACGAGTATCCCGTAACCTTAACCAGATTCCCATTCAAAACTTAGGTATGGGATGGGACTGAGGCTGGTTGGCATTCTGTACTGCAAGTGACGAAAAGTTAGGTGGGGGCCTGGGAACGAGGCTGAGGTTTAAATATTTGCACAACCTTCTTGCATTGTGCATAGTTAATACTCGTTGGTCTGTAGTCTAAGCCAAGTGATGATATCTGACTCATCCTTGAACAACTCCTTTGGTATCCTGAAACTATGGAAACCCTTCAATGTATCTATGTCATACAAACTAACAGAGCTTGACGGTAATAATGTGAAAATAACTGGCTTAGTTATCGATAGCGGAATTTGTGTGAGTGATAAGGTCATGGCTAAGTATATTGTACTATTTGAGGGTACAGTCCATTTCCATGGCTTGGGAAAGAGCTGAGATTCAGCTGCCATGACCTTCTGGGTACTGCACATTCACACGCACACACAATTGTTATACACACACGCATACACACGCACACGCACACACACACACACACACACACACACACACACACACACACATGCATACACGCACACACACACACACACACACACACACACACACACACACACACACACACACACACATGCTACACATGCATGTACACTCATACATATGTGCACGCAGGAGGAGGAGAGGTTGCATTCGCTGCTGGACAAGCTACGCAGCAATGGTGGTGTTCTGGACGGACGACAAGAAGACATCAAGAGATGGCCCATAGCCAAGGTGGGATATTCGGCCCATAGAGTGACACTGAGCAATACTCACCGTAACGCAGCAACCCTGGCCCTATGATATGATATACCGTATGGCCGGAAAATTTGGCGGGAATTAAATTTGACGGATTGGCTCTAAAAGGCTGTGAATTGCATTTGGCGGATTAAAATTTGGCAGATTTGGAAATTTGCAGAGCGAGAATGACGTCATACTAACCGCACGCCCGCGGAGCGCTCAATAATTTACGTGAGATCTTGTGTCAGTAGGCTGCGATGGAGTCCGAGTTTGCGGTGGAGAGCTGTGTTTGAGGTACCATGTCTACGAAAAACCTCTGGGATGCGAGTGTAGGAGAGGAAATGCCGTGCGAGTGGTACGCAGTAGCAGTGATGCGAAGGAGCGCCATCGTCGGCCATGTACCCAGGAAGATATCGGCTGTTTGCTCGCTATTTCTGGCCGACCAGCTGCCTGCTCGCTATTTCTGGCTGATCAGAGACAGAGGTACTATAGTATTATGAGTGCTTGCGTGAGAGCTAGCTCGAGCTTCGCTACGAGACCCCGCCCACATCATGTCATGACAAAATATTGGCGGAATTTAATTTGGCGGTGCGTTCATAATCCGCCAAACCACCAAATTAAATTCCCTGCCAAATTTTCCAGCCATACAGTACGCAGCAACGATGACTTTAACCGGATGATTCCCTACTAAGTAGATCTGACATACTCAGTACATGTGTTTGTCTATTATTGCATTCTACAGCACGTTCTAATGTAAGTTGAATTGTTCTAACGCAGGCTGATTTGTTCTGACACCAGTTGATTTACAGGTTGATTTGTACTAACATGAGTTGATTTGTTCTAACGCGGGTTGATATGCTCTAACACAATTAGGGCTCCGCTGATAATTGGGTTGGTTATCGGATATTCAAAACTTCTGGTTGTGGCCAAAAGTATGGTATCAGCAATGTTACAAAATAACTAATTTTTCAGTTTTGATTGGGTATTGGAATTGGCAGATATTTATTATCCAATATTCTTCCTTACTGTTGCATGCAATCGTTCTATTCCTTGCAGAAGTTTGCGCAGGTGGCAAGAGACTTGGCTGCCGTCAAAGAGAAGATGTCGGAGAAGGAGGAGGAAGTGCAGGAGTTGAAATCAGAGAGGAATAATACCAGGGTGAGGGAGGGAGGGAAGGAGGGAGGGAGGAAGGGGAGAAAGGGGAGGGGAAGGAAGGAAGGGAGGGAGACAGAGAGAGGAGGGAGATGGAGAGAGACAGAGGGAGAGGAGAAGGAAGATGGTGCAGTTGCCACACTCACACACAGCTCAACCTTGCACCCACACGCGCACACACACTCCCCCTTCCCGGCCCACACAGTTACTACTAGAGCACCTCGAGTGTCTGGTAGCGCGCCACGAGCGCTCACTGCGTATGACGGTAGTCAAGAGGCAGACGTCCAGCACAGGTGTCAGCTCAGAGGTGGAGGTATTGAAGGCGCTCAAGTCTCTCTTTGACCATCACAAGGCACTGGATGAGAAGGTACGTTCTGCATGTACATGTAGGTGTGCGGTCATGATGATGTCATGAATAGAGGGAATATTTGCAGCCATATTATGCTAAAGCTATGCCGCCCTCCTCCGCGTCCATCCTTCCTCCTCCCCCTACCACACTCCCTCCACCTCCTCCATTTTCCCCCCACACTCCATCCACTCCCCCCCCCCCCCCCCCCACACACACTCCCTCCTCCCTCCCCCAAACTCCCTCCACCTCCTCCCTCCTTCACCTCCCCCAACACTCCCTCCACCCCCTTGCTCCTTCACACTCCCTCCACCTCCTCACTCCCTCCTCTTTCCCCCACACTCCCTCCACCTCCTCCCTCCTTCACCTCCCCCAACACTCCTTCCACACCCTCACTCCTTCACCTCCCCCAACACTCCCTCCACCTCCTCACTCCCTCCTCTCTCCCCCACACTCCCTCGACCTCCTCCATCTCCCCGCACACTCCCTCCAGGTGCGCGAGAGGCTACGAGCAGCTCAGGAGAGGAACATGCTCTTGGAAGATGAACTCATGCTAGCTCAGCAGGAGGTGTGTGTGTCTGTGTGTGTGTGTGTGTGTGTGTGCGTGTGTGTGCGTGCGTGTGTGTGTGTGTGTGTGTGTGCGTGTGTGTGTTGCGTGTGTATGTGTGTGTGTGTGTGTGTGTGTGATACCATGAAATTGCACCAACTTGGCAATACATGCATGTACATGGTACATGTAGTAGTGAGGTATTTCATTTCTTTATCCCCCTCCCACCAATACACCACACCCACACCACATACATGTACACACCACACACACCACACACACCACACCCACCACACACACACTCACCACACACCCATACTCACCACACCCATACTCGATCACCACACACCCACACTCACCAGATCAAGACTCTGCAGGAGGGCAACAAGCGTATGAAGAGACTGCAGCGCAACTCTGTCCGCCTCAGTGTGTGCTATGACAACGTCAACTTCACAAAGGAGCAGCTCGCACTGTTAGAGGACCGCGACCAGACCATCAGCGACCTCCAGTTCAGTCTGGACGAGAGAGATGCACAGCTGGAGGAGGTGAGGGTGTGTGAGTGGAAGGGAGGATGTGTGAGTGGAGGGGAGGGTGTGTGAGTGGAGGGATGGGTGTGCATGTACATATATGTACATTTACAGCACCTGCCTGTAACTTGACAAACCTCTTCTCTCTCCTCACCCTTCCCCTCCCTCCCCTACCCTCCCCCTCCCTCCCCCACCTTCCCCACTCTCCCCCTCCCTCCCCGCCCTCCCTCATCCTCACCCTCCCTCCCTCCCCCCCCCCCCCCCTCCCCACCCTCCCCCACGCTTCCCCTCCCCACCCTCCCCTCCCCCCTCCTCCCCCTCAAGGCGATGCACATGTGTGACGAACTAGCAGAGAAGGTCCAAGAGGTGGAGGATGAGCTGGAAGTAGCCGTGAGGGAGCTCCAGAGGGAGCAGGCTACTCACAAGATCGCAAACAAACAGATGAGCGAGGTTGGAAGGCCACCATCTTTTTGATGCTTGTTGCTATGGCAATGGTACTCTCTGTATTGTACAGTGCATTGAAGAACGGTCTCAGGCTCCATTGCTGTATGTACAGACATGTAGGAGACAAACTACATACATGTACCCTACATGTAGCCTCGTTTCCAGGCTGTGCGACCTGGGACGAGGCTATATACATATACATGTAGCCTCATTCCCAGGCTGTGCAACCTGGGACGAGGCTATATACGTGTACATGTATACCTACCCTACCCTACACTATTCAGCATTACCATACATGTAGTACAGTACTATAGGGGACAAACTTCACTGTGCATACATACCCCTACACTGTTGGTCCCCAATGTATTGTATGGGCAACGACACCAAAACTGTGTAGTTTTATATGCGGCCACATGAGGCTACAAGGCTACACCCACACTCACACCACCCACACACACACACACATACACACACAGCTTGTTTCTTCGCGCTCAAAGCTGGAAGCCAGGCTGAATGAGCTGCAGTCCCAACTGACAAAGACGCAGCGTGAGGTGACGTCACTGGAGGACCACAACCAGCAACTCAGCAACCAGCTCTCTTCACAGGAGGCAAAGATGCTGAAGGTTTGGGAGAGTGAGAGGGAGAGGGAAAGAAGAGCTGTTAACGAGTTACAGTACAACTATAAGCACATGAAAGCCATGTTAGTCTCCTACCTGCATGAGTCTGGCATGTGCCACTGTCCTAAATTCTCATACTGCAATCCGTGTTCTTGTATATGACCTACCATGAGAACCACATGATAGTCACAGGTTTTAGGATGATGGCGTGGTATCGTAAGTACATGTACATGTGGATGTGCAGCAAAACTTAATATCCCCCACACCAATACAGCCGGTCATTCATGTACATACATGACTGTACTGTGAAAGTCACATGATTGTCACCTGACCCACCC
>OZ007511.1:10677395-10820038 GCA_963931865.1 Axinella damicornis
CCCTCCGTCCTCTCAAGCCCCCTGCACCTCCCCTCCCTACTGGAGGAGTCTGGGTCCTACTCTTCACCACCAAATGCCTCAATTGGTAGGTCATGTGATCTCCTGGATGAGTAATGTGATCCTGTAGATGGGTCATGTGATCCTCTGGATGGGTCATGTGGTACTCTGGGTGGGCCACGTGATCCTCTGGATGGGTCATGGCCAAGAGTGCACATGATGACATCTTCATTGCAGCGGAATCTCCAGCGTGTAGTAAAAATAGAACGCGTGAGCTCAAATGAGATCAAGATCAGCAGACAAGAGATGAACATAGCAGTTTTTTTGTCCATGAAGTTGGAAGGTGGTGGCATTGGTCCGGTTAAGCCAGTGTGCATGGTATTTAGTGACGACAGTTCTCTTTCGAGGTTCGGTTGAAAACTTGGCTACAGTGTGACCATTTTGTAGTACACGTGAAAGACCACGGTAAATTCCTCTTCTACCGCAATGATGATGATGTCATCATGCGCTCTTGGGGCACCGCAATGATGATGATGTCATCTTGGGGCACCATATCGGTGTCCATGTGAGCTCATTGTGGTGTAACTATGACCGGAGTCTACATTACCTGGATATTGTATTGACTTGTCATTTTCGCTTTCTCCCTCAGTTTTATCAGACAACAGCATAGCAGAGCTCAACGTGTAGTAAACCTTCCGCTCATTCACTAACCACACCTGTGTAGATCATATCAATCAACACGTATCACAGTGTCTCTTAGACTCACCTTGACTATCAACTGTTCACATCATTCAACTTTCCTCAGTCGTTGGATTGTTCCATTTATATTATGTTCATATACATTGACGGTTCTTGTGTGATATGACAGTTCCACGTACATCTTTGTACTAGTAGCTTTGCACTGTGCTGTGTACAGGGAAATATCACAAGCCATTGAGCATGTATATTTGCACGAGTACCGCTGGAATGAGTGGCCTATTATATGGGTACGGCAGTCACGATTGGCCATACTGCCTTGACGATGAGTGACATTTATCTGTGTGCAGTAGCTAGATACCATAGGTATTCCGCTAAAGCTGATCGACCAGTGTGGCCGTAATATACCCTAATTAACCCTCTCTCTACTTCCTGTTGGACCAATAACACGCTTTAGTTGCAAAAGTCCTTCTTGGTCTCACTGTAAACATTTCCATCTTACGTAGAATCTGATGCCTTACCGGGGCTGACAACAATGACAACTGACTGTGGTTCAACCAAGTTGCTACCTTGAATAATTTACTGAACCAATCATGCATGCAGTTACACAGAGATTTCCCACTGCCCATAAGTCCCTTCCCTCCATAATACGTTCATGGGGGGGGAATTGATTTTAATCAACAGATTTACGTAATACATAGTTCTAGCTCTTATTACACTTGTGGGGGTGGGCCGGTGGGGGTGTACATTGCAAGCATCTTAATGTCACTAAGTTCTTTTGCATGCAAGTCTTTCCTCATTCAAGAACTCCAGTGCCTCAATTATAGCAGCCCAGCTTGGGAGAGGGTCTAGGGGCCCGGTCTACTCTCTTTAGCCGTACCTCCAGCATCTCAAGCATGCAGGCATGATTGAAGATCACTTCAAACAATGCTGGCTAAGTCATGGTCACTAATCTCCAGCCGAAAAATTAACTCCAATCACCTTCCACTCAGCTACAATCACATAGCTATTGTATAGAGGGCATCCATCATGTTTATCAGTTTAGGAGGGTCTATAGCTTTTCCCACTGCCATTGCTTGTAGCTATGAGACAACATGGCAATCATGCATGTGTGACTTTCTTACTAACTTTCCAAGCTAAAATAGTGAGGCAGGTTGATGCACAATCTCTTGAATCCTTTGCCACAGTCAGCAATGGTGTTGTCGACAATAACACCATCCTGGATCGAGGTGATGAGTGTATGCTTCATCCTCTCAGTGGGGGGACCTGAAGGTATCAAAACCTTCCACTTTTTTACCTACGTAAGATTTTAGGGTGAATGTCGGCATAACTTTGCAGCCTTTGTTGCTATCGGAATATGTTTCCTTTCCATGTGTTTTTGGCGTGCAGCTAGTTGCTTGGCTGTTGACCGACCGTTGAACGGTTCTGTGGCAAATTTTGATGGGTGATTGAAATATTGAGTACCACCTACATGTTCGTATTGACTACAAAAATCAAGTGACTACCCATTTATGGGATCAAACTTTGCATTAATAATAATATTATTGCTAGAGCTAAGCTAAAATTGCTACAACATTGTCACCAATGACTGGGAAAGGTATCAGCAAGTTGATGTTCGGCAACTGACTTGCTGGTCAGAGCAGCCTTCAAGGTGGGCCAGGATGCTGCTGCTGCATCTTGGCACAACCACTCCGAGAACATCTCCATACAGCAACGCTGAGTGTCCCAGGATGGTCAGCTTCAATTTGCTTTAGCAGACTATCGCTGAGGTCAACCTGGATCCCTATCAGTTGCCATTTGGAACCTACCCGAGGAACTACTTCATTTGCCAGTTCCTTAAGTGTTATCTTGCTTTGGTCCAAGAGCCATCCTGACCTCTCAGTCGTGACCTGAGCTGTGATAAATGGAATGTAACGTTAGTGTGCAGCTACTTATAGCTAGCTATAATCATGGAATGCAGGCCTCATCCAGGAGTTATCAGTGCACATTTGATATACATACATGCTCTCATACCTTGGGGTGTCGTCTCTGTCATCTTCTTTGTTGTACTTGGAGAATGATAATTGTAATGCCATACTCTATTGAAGAAATCATTGCGCCACTGCTGTCAACTGTCTCCATCAGGAGCGACTGGTCCAGGAATGAAATGCGTGGATACTGGTGCTGCAGACAATGACATAAGAAGAAATTCAACAGCATACGTAACAAGAATTTCAATAGCATGATTGTTATATTATCACCCTCCTGGAAATAATGTAGGTATACGTACGAGCGTGCATGGTGCCACCAAAGGAATGTTGCACAAATCATTGGTGGCTACAAGAGCCTGTAAGAAGAACAACAGGTAATTACAGTTTCATTGTTCAGGTGTGTGCGAAATGCACTGCCATTACCAAGGCAACTGCAACATACTTTGTGTGACTAGCACGCAACAATAATGGCTTAGGAAATTTGCAAATATTCAGTACATCCTGTTTGGGAGTACCCTCTCATGCTCAAACTACTCCATTATTATAAAACTTTAACTCGCCAAGTAGTCAACCAATAGCTACTGCTATTCTCCTTCTTATCTCTCATTCCAAAGCTTATCTTTCTGAGATCTAGACATCCAGGAGCCACAGCGCTCATAAGCTCCTGAGACATCTAACTGTACTCTTATAATACCATGGCATGCACAGATCGCTATTTGGGTGGTAATAGCACAAATTAATACAGACTAGTGCCATGTGGATAATTGCATGCACAAGGCAAAGCTGAGTGCATACGAGTAAAATTAAAGCTGGCACTGTGGCTCTCAGTGTGAGTGTTATTACCACCCCATAGCACTGTGTACGATGCTATGAATTGTTATCAACATGACTATACATAGCTACAACTGCAGCAACGAATCCAGCTCCTCTATATCGACTTGTTGAGTGGTAATCTGTGGGAATGCCTCCATTTCTCAAAAGAATTCACCCATGTGTGCATTGTTACCTTCCTGTTTCGGTTTACACTCTACAAGTCACGTGTTCTTTATCACTAGTTGAGATGAGGAGTTTGTGCCTACTGCATGGGTTATCCACCAACAGTTACTCTTTGCCTAAGCTATATATAACCCTTGCACTAGTGTGTAGACCTGGTAACTGGTAACTGTGCTGCCATTGCTGTCCTTTACGGATGCACTGACTCCCTGTTGTTGTATACGAGGCTTTGTGGCATGCTGACTTCTCCATCTCTTGCTGCAGCAAGTAGGTCTTGAGCTTCTTGAGTTGATAGTTGTTGATCTATTGATGTGTACCAACAATTTGTAGCAAGCCATTACAGAAATTACAGAAAGAGAATAATAACTGGTCAGCCCAGTTATATTATGTAATCTCTGGAGATATGGAACCCACATAGTATGTCCCCCACCGGCCGCCACAGCCGCATGCATGCATGCAATTAAACCACTAGTGTGGGGAAGTGCACATTAATTTATACAATCATTTGTAGTTGTTGTGACACAGTAACACTCAATCTCACCACTGCCACAGCGAATGGATCCTTATTTACATTACATTACACGGCACTATTATCGAACTATTATTCACCTTGCAGAGTGTGTTATCTTGGTGATGAGGCAACCATTTCAGTTCAGGAGTTCAAAACTCTGCTATACCACCTTCATCATTATGATTTTGAGGTAAAAGCTCATGCAGTCCAGTAGTTCAGTTCAGTAGTCCATCCAGTGATTAGCTACAGACAGCTAGCTGTTAGGTTGTGGCAACATAACACCATATGATGTTGCCCTGTCAAAACATCTTTTCGATAGCCGTGCCATGGTATACCATTAGAGTGGACAGTCATAATTATTAGTGACAGTCAGGCCTATAAATAAAGAGATTGAAGCTATAGAGCCACACTTCCCACCAATGAAGGTGTAGCTAGCTATACCATAGTTGTGGTCATATTGGCAGAACCAGTTGAGAACACTAGTTAGCTATGTCTCAGCATTAGTGCAACATACACAATGTCATAAAGATTATGTTTACATGTACAGTTACATCAAATTTAAACAAACAAAAGTAATGATAAATGCATAGACGGTACAAGGTCATTAGTACTGGACACGTCGGATTACGTAATTTTCCCCGCCATTGTTGTCCCAGTACTCTTCCCCGCACACTCGGTACGAGATGGCGAACTCCAATTTCTCCATCTCGAACGGGAAGCTGACGCTGAAGCTGAAGTCATCGATGTTGGTAGTAGCACCGACGAATTCTGCTGGGGTCTCTTGGTAGGTATTCCAACCGTCCACGGTGGACCTGAGCATAATGGTCTTGTTGAAACCCACGTTGGCCACACCGATTTTGCCGTTGATGGCATCTCCATGGTTATGGCAGCAGAAGCGAAGGGAGACCTTCTGCTGCATAACCAGCAACTCAAAGTCGTCCTCCACAAAGGCTGGGTGACTGAAGCCAAATTGGAGGGAGGACGCCCTTGAGTTGCTGGTGGCTGCAAAGCTGATTGGAACTTTCCACTTCGAGGCCGAGGGATTCAGGGATTCGTCGGTGGTGGACTCGGGCTGGGAAGCTGCCTCGTGGGTGGGTGGGGCTGGCTGGTTCTTGGGAGCGGGCGGGGCTGGCTCGGTGGACGACTCAGGCTGCGAAGCTGGCTCGTGGGTGGGCGGGGCTGGCTCGGTGGACGACTCAGGCTGCGAAGCTGGCTCGTGGGTGGGCGGGGCTGGCTCGGTGGACGACTCAGGCTGCGAAGCTGGCTCGTGGGTGGGCGGGGCTGGCTCGGTGGACGACTCAGGCGGCTCGTGGGTGGGCGGGGCTGGCTCGTTCTTAGGCGCGGGCCCGGGCACGGCTGGCTCGTTCTTGGGAGCGGGCTGGGCTGGGTCGCCGGCGCGGCGCCCCATACAGCTACAGATAGTGAAGAGGGCTCGAAGTGCGGTCAACAATCTCGGAAACATCTTGCTTTTCTAGACCAGTTTACCAACAACAAAAAAATGAATAGTGGTGTTCAGCATTGCGTGTTTATATAGTGCTTTTGGCTAGCGTGTGTGACGTACATATACAACGCGCAGAAACAACGCACCTACGTCACTCATATCAAAAGCGCCGATTATGCCTCAACTTGACTCTTGAACAAAAAATATAGTCCCTCCCTAGCTTGCACAATTGTGCAAGGGGCTATAGGGGGATCACGAAGGCTGACTGGTATAAATAAGGCAAAATTATTATCCATTCTGGAATGTGCATGTGGGTCTGTAATGCAAGCGACAAAAGCTGGGTGTGGAGGCCTGGGAATGAGGGGGTATTACTAAAGTTCGAGTTCGAGTTCGAGTTCGAGTTCGAGTTCGAGTTCGAGTTCGATCATAGATAATTATGGGCAGACAGAGTTCCAGATGGAAGATAGTGACTGTCACCTTTATGCTGCTGTCTTTTGAGTGTGCAACGTATAGGAACAGCCCAGCTACTCAGAGGTAAAGTGATTTGTCAGACATTGCACGTTCTCAAGGCCAGTAGCTCTAGTTGGAATTTTGTCTCAGATACATGACGATGATCATGACACCATGTTCCTTACCTTCAGGAGCCTGACAAGAATCTTGCAGTGACTATAACGGAAAATTGTATGTATTGAAGTTGGACTCTAATGTTAGGTTTCTCCTTACAAACTATAATAATTATTGTACACTCCATTGTTGTCAATGACTTATTTCCAACTGGGGTCCAAGTAGGACAGCCATATGCATAGTCCATAATTATAGCTACTGTAGGACAAAACACAGGTCCATAGTCTGCGAATTGACCACTGCTTCATTTTCCATCAACGATGTTGTTTGCATCTTTGCTCCGGCACAATACTGTGGTGCTATCTACTTAAGTCATTGTAGTACAGGCACATGACAGTATACGCAGTGAGCAACATATAAGGTAGGTGCTGGTATTATGAGTCGGTACCAATTATGGGTTTCAAACTTTACAAGAACTTATAGACATCGTCACTTCACCTGAAGATAGTCAACTGTATCCTCTATCATTTGATAGAATGAATGGTGCAAAACATTTAGTATTCATGATTTGGCAAGTATTATTAAAATGTGATGAAATTTACGGCTAGTTCCGATTGTCCTAATAAAAAATGTACTGCCAGAATACTGACAAGCATATTTGCATGGAAATGGTTCTACCAGAATCTTCTATGCTGGTAGGGTGTGGCTACCTAGCCAAACGATGATTAGGTACGAAAACATATAGCAAAACTGGGGTGACCCATAATACCCTACCCTGACTCATAATTGCCTCACTAACGAATATTCATGTGACAAAAATGCAGCTAAACTGCACTACCGAGACAATGCTGTAACTTTGCCTACCATGGATTATTAGTACAGTGTATTATCTTGTTAAATTTGTACTCTAGTACAATCACATCCTGTTGATAGCTTGTTGGTTAATTGAAATGGTTAAGTGACTCATAATACCAGCACCTACCTTATATATCACATATGTAATGACATCAGCATGCACTATAGTGGGTGTGGTTTGGAGATGGATGAATCTCAAAACTGAATGGAACGTGTGAATATAACGACAAAAAATGTGTGTGTGTGCTTTGAAAAAATAGTAGCTACTCTATATCAATCCCACAGCTGCAGTTCAATGCCATTGAAACATGTTCCCGTGTGATTGGCATATCAAGATCCACGATGATCCTAGGTGGTGGAACAGTTAGATTGCTGCAAGCGACGATAAGCTGGGCGGGGCCTGGGAACGAGGCTAGCAGCCTAGCACCTGGCATTATGTAGGAGAAAATCCTAGCGCTGTAGGGGCGGTACCGGTGTGTACTGCGCGCGCGCGACCGTCAACTCGAACTCGAACTCGAACTCGAACTCGAACTCGAACTCGAACTCGAACTCGAACTCGAACTCGAACTCGAACTCGAACTTTAGCAATCCCCGGAATGAGGCTAGGTCTGTAACAGGTATATATACCCAATGAATCCTTAACAATTGGTTTGAGAGAGACTGCAAAAAACTCTTAGACTATAGCAGCCATACAAATCAAAGGCACCGCCTGTGGTTTATATTCCGAAGCCATGCAGCCGTGCAACAGCTGTGGGTTTATAGAAATTGGAGCATGATGACTCAGCGTTTATGGAAATTAGACCATGGCTCAGCGCATTCTGGAGTGTTGGAGCGTGCAAGGATCTCTAATTCAGGTAGCTATAGTCTAAGCCAGTTAGACTATGCCCTTTCGTGGTTTATGGGAAATAACCACTCGAGGCTGTTCATTTAGACCACTCGGCTGCGCCTCGTGGTCTAAATAAACAGCCTCTCGTGGTTATTTCCCATAAACCACTCAAGGCCATAGTCTAACTATAACTCGAAAGGGAGTCGATTATCATTAAGCTATCATAAACACAACATAAAATTACAATCATACACAACGAAAAATGATAATGGTGAAGTAGCTGACAAGTTGTATTCAGTAACAACAAAGATTTCTGCCCACAGTCTGTCTGGGGATGGTGATAGTAGGAGCTCCATTTGGTCCGGGCAGTCTGTGGAACTGTGGAGGAGGTTGTGAGTGGATGGTTGTACAAGCAGGAGAAAGAGGAGGAGGCTGGTCCTGGCAGTCTGTGGAATTGTGGAGGAAGTCGTGGGTGGAGGATGTGGAAGCCGGGTAGAGAGGAAGACGTGGTTGGGAGGGAGGGAGTCGGAGGTAACTTGAGGGGCATCAGTGGAGTAGGGGTAGGTCAGGACCAGTGGAAAAGTGAGACCATGGCTGTACCCAGGGAACACGGGCGTTGGGGAACTGTTGCTGTCTTGTACCACCTCTTGTAAGCGCCTCTGGCGATATTTGCTGCGGAAACAAACACAGCCTGTGCGCTCCTGCTTTCGAAATCGAGCTCTACGATTCTGAAACCACACCTGATAATAGTCAAAGAAGACAGTTATTCATGATATAGCTGCACCTTAGCCGATTATTCCTCAACTTGACTCTTGAACAAAAATAATGTTACTCAAGAACTGCCTGGTATAATTTTGTAGCCTGGACTTACAAAACAGAGCTATTTAATGATATTCATGAGGCTGTGGCCCTCTGCTGGCATCGACTACAATGTATAAGCTAACAAGGAAAGTTAGTCATTTAATTGGCTTCGCATGAGCCAATGGTCTTGAAAGGTTCCGAGAGATGTACCAGGGACTGCAGGACACTAGCTGTTGGGATACCCATTCAAGTGTTGCATGTTGTTCGTAATGCCTATTATATGACATGATAGCAACCATTGCAGTTTACAACGCTTCAGATAAGCGTGAGGTGAAGGTAGCTAGAAACCGTCGAGGACCACAAATTCAACAGTTCTACGGTCTACCTCAGTAATGCGGCTGCAGGCATAATTATTTGCAAAAGCTGATGGTGGTGTGAAAATGATAAATGCCATGGTTGTCATTTGGATTTCTTGGAGATCCACATTGAAGATCATTCTGAATAGTTTTCACGATACTAGCTATTGAGCTATACCTTAGACCGGAACTTCAGTATGTACTTGTAGCTATTATTCACCTTGCAGAGTGTGTTATCTTGGTGATGAGGCAACCATTCAGTTCAGGAGTTAACAATTCTGCTATACCACCTTCATCAGTAAAAGCTCATGCAGTCCAGTAGTTCAGTTCAGTAGTCCAGTCCAGTGATTACAGACAGCTAGCTGTTAGGTTGTGGCAACATAACACCATACGATGTTGCCCTGTCAAAACATCTTTTCGATAGCCGTGCCATGGTATACCATTAGAGTGGACAGTCCTATAGTGACTGTCACTATAGGACTGTCCACTCTAATGGTATACCATGGCACGGCTAAGCCTTGTACATGGTACACAGTTTCATTTACAAGTATTCCTGTCAACTGCTAGGCAGTATCGATTCTGCATGACTATCACTATCATAAATTTCCCTAAATAGAGAACGCTAGCACATTCTCTGATATGCGTACATGTGTCCGTATAATCCTTGCTGTCATGCTTCACTCTTTTGTCTGCTCAGGAAAGGCCCACAACAACAATGTATCTTCCATCACTAGCTCTTCTGTCCCTTAACTAAGCATGCAAACTATGAGTGATGCACAAGGTGGTTGTGACGGACCCGAGTGGTAAACTTGAGATACACTTGCAGCAGAATTATGATGAACCAACTGAACTTCCAAAGCTTAAGCTTCATACAAAACAAGCACTATACTTATATAACAACAACAAAGGTGAGGACAGGAACATACAAAAGAACAAAAAAGTCACCCTGGACACTAGGGGCTCCCTCCAAAGTTGGGCAAACATTAATTTACACCAATCAACAGGCCAGTCATTCACAGCAGTGTTACCAGAAGTGATTTGTAATTGCATACAACATTGAACAATTCTATGTTTCTGGTGTATATGGACTACATTTAGTCTCTTATGGGGGTGAGCATGAGTGAGCCCCACATAGCCGTGTTTGCTGGAGGAAAATGTTGCCATCTGTCATATGTAGCTATCTCATGCCATAAATCAGAGTATCGTCATTGTGAAACATCGCTGAAAGTCAAACAACAACACAGGAACATCAACTTTGAGTTGCAGACATGAGCAATGAACAGTCGACGTCCCTCCCCAATAACTGCAGCGAGGATGAAGACCACTCACAGACCTACCTCTACAGCTGGGGCTACTAGCTACATTGCAACACCGGGTGAGAGTGATTTCATCTGTCGATGAAATTTGTTGTCTTCAGCTTGACTCACAGTTCAAGTCAATCATGGACCTACCTCTTCAATGCTTACAGCAGTGGGGCGGAACAAACTGTGCTACCATCTGTGCATGTCCTGTATAGCACACATTGGATGTGAATCTGTGTGCGACTGTATACTCATGGATGCTTTCGCTAGAGTGAAGAGTTCCTATAATTATGTGCCTGTGTACATGTATATACTCTTTTGTGTTCAGTAATGAAAACATGCATGAAAACCTTCTGCATTGGAGATGTGGCATTCCTGGGTTATCGAATCAAAATGAACTGAACTGATTATGACAGCCATGTGTACATCATGTGATTCCACCCATGCACATTCCACTAGTAGTTACATCTATGTGTGTGAATGTGTGTGAATTGTGTGACAGGATACCACCCAGCCTCAGTCTGGCCAGAGGCAAGCTGTTTATCAAGGATTTGTCCCCACCCAGGAAATCCAACTAGGTGGATGGGCACAGGGAGTACTAAGACTGACCTAGTTGTGGTATCATCCACAGCAATAATAACTAATGACTCACCAGACATGGCCTAGTCTTCGTGTCTTGTTTGGTCGCCGAACAAGAAGACGAGAGACTGCAGACATACATAAAACAGTGCATATCAATACATTACTTCTTGTATATAAACGTCGTGTAGATAGGATTAGTAGTTGACTTACTGCATGGCAAAAGTCACACGATAGGATCAAAATTTAATGATACATTTCCCACTGCAACTTGAACGGAGGGGAGGGTCTTCTAACAAGAAGAGATGAAGGAACGAATATGCTGCAGGAGTCTGGGGCAATAGACCCTTCAGATACATCTACATGTGGGTGTTGGTAGCTAGCTACAGCTAATCTATTGGCCCAATTAAGAGCAGGCACTCAGGATGCATATGGATGTAGAATGTGCTCATTCCCAGGCACTAGTTCTTCCGAGAACGAGAGCCTGGGAACGAGGCTAAATGTGGTCTGCCCACAAGACTACTCCAGACCTGCCAGCTACACACATAAGGAACCTCTGAAACAGAGTTGAGCAGTTTCATATGTGACACCATTTCGGTGAACCAGATGTTGGTGTGCACTGATGTTCATACAAATTATCTTGCAGGTGACTATGTCACTATTAAATTTTTTTACTGATTACAGACCTGCTCACCAAAACGACCACCCTGCCCATCCCTGCTATAATTATAAATGGTCACGGTGCTCAACCTTGAACACAACTGAGATCTATATACCTGGTATCCCTCGGCCCTGCATGGCCCCAGTTGACAAATCTTTCGTTCCACACAATCACAGTACGGCAGAATTTGGCTCCTAAATTGTCATTCTCTCGCACTTAGGGCTATCGTATTATCTATGGGGCTATTAAAAGTGACCAGGATATTCTTGCAGTGGATCTATCCTGAGTGGTCATAAGTAGCGTACATCACAGGCGCATGCACAGGCTTCAACTTACCAGCTTATGGGCTATTGGGGCGTGAAAACTGCGCAGCTTTCCGATATCTTGGTGAAGCAATGCAGATAGTACGTGCCGTTTCGGACCCACTTTCCATCAACTATACGCATGCGCAGTCATGAAGACACTGAGAAAAAACCCTCGGGCCCTTGTAGTGCCCTCGGGTAGTCTCGGTACCAGACTAACTATATTCGCGGAATTCCGCCGTGCGCGAATAGTCTGGTTACCGAGACTAGCGCTTGGGACGCTACAGCCCAGGGCCTCGGGTTTCTAAATCGCGTAGATCCCTCAGTCTCAGTCTATAACCTATACGTATCCCACTGCTGCATGCACCTGTGACAGACTATATAGACAGTAATGCAGCTTAATAATTCAACAATGGTGTGGGTGCATGAGGTGGAGCATCTACAAAGCATGACTGTAAAAATAATGTCACTGATAGTACTTTTCCCTGAGATCTTTTGCAAGCTTTCCCTCCTTCAAGAACTCTATCACTTCAATTATGGCAGCCCAGCTGGGGGGAGGCTCTACTCTCTTCACCCAGACTTCTAACATGTCAAGCAGGCATGATTGAGGATCACTTCGACGCTTCGTCTCAATGTTGGCCAAACCACTGATCTCCATGGCCAGCTGAATTCCAATTGCTTTCCATTTGTCTGCAACCGTGTGGTACAATGCATCCATCAAATCTTTCAGTTTAGGAGGGTCTGTGTGATACAATTGGAAAGCATGACATTATGTACATTTGTGTAGGTAGCTATTCAGGGGAGTTCCAGATTTGGCTCACCAGTTGACAATTTCAGCCTCTTTGAGTCACCTGCAGGAACAGTGCAGTGGTTGATTAGCTGGCTACACACAACAGCACTTCATTGAGGTAATTGCATACGCTGAACTCAAACGTCTGCATCAAGGTTACGTATACATCACACAATGCATGCACAGCAGACATGCACAGTAGACAGGTGTAAGTTGTGCTGGCGCTACATCTGCCGGGCATCGATCAACCTAGGCTCTGAGGGTGTGGCAGACATTATGCTTGTCACCAATGGCCCTTGTAAGTTATAAAAGACCTCACAGTTGCAGTGAGGTGCCTAGCTGCTGCTGATGACCCACCACAATATATTAAGTGTTGAAACCATGGTCCAGGTGCTTGCAAGGAGAGTGGAGCTCCTATTCATCCTTTAACCCTTTAACCACCGAATTCTTCCCACCAAGACAACACATTTTCATGCATTCAGCGCACACCACTTTCGTAGGTACTCCTCTCCCACAGCATTCGCTCCTCAGCGGCCAAACTTGGTGGGGCCCGCACACATGGAGAGACCCCTCTGGCAATTCCGTTAATGATATTCATGACCACCCACAAGCCCAGCAATCGGAGGTCAAAGGTGGATGTCAGCCGGATTTTCGCCCAGCATTTCCCTAAACTTGGGCCAGATCTGACTGATGGCACACCTTACACCACCAATTTGCAGGTTTTCTTGAGGCCCTGGGTGGGGTCTATGAATATCATTAGAATCAAAAATTCTCGGCTCGATGAATCTCATTAAAAAAAAAAAAAAAACGCCCACGACAGGCGAACTGAAAGTCGTCCCTAGGCCCTCTGAAGCCTTTTTGGTCTCTTTTTGGACTGGCGAGAAGCCCTACAAGTGCATAGGGTCTAAATGACGCCTATAGACATCAATGGGGCTTAAAGGGTTAAAACCCATGCACGTAACATCTCACCTGCAGCATTGTGATCGCAGTCCATGCTTCTCTTCTCACCCACACCTGTTTTCTTCTGCTCCACTGCCAACATAAACACATTGCATCATCACAGCAGCGTGACATACACAGCTTAACCATCTCACCTGACTCTAGTTGTTTCTTCAGGTCGTCAGCTTCTGCCTGAAGTCTTTCAATCTTCTTCTGGTCTTTCAAGCGCAGCTCCATCAGTGACTGAACAGTTGATTCACAGTCTTTCTGCCACTTCTCTCTCTCTTCAATGTGTTCCTTCAACTTCTCAAGTTTTGTTAATACTTCCTTGCCCTTCTCCTCTCCCTCTAGCCCAGCAGTTCCCATAGCTATGTGTAATTCACCAAATAGAGTTTCCAATGTATTATTTGACGTTCCTTGCTTCTCCTCATCTTCTTCCTCCTCTTCACTTTCCTCGTCCTCCTCTTTGCTTTCCTCCTCCTCCTCCTCCTCCTCCTCCTCCTCCTCCTCCTCCTCCCCCTCCTCCTCCCCCTCCTCCTCCTCCTCCACATCTACATTTCGCTCTTCGCTCTTCTCCTCCATTCCTACACCCTCTATAGGAAATGGAACTCCAGCAATGGCTGACCTGGCAGACCCTGTCTTGAAAAATCGCTCAATTTTTGTGGCAAGCTTCTTCATTTTGAGAACTCGTAACAAAATAAGTAACGTTCCCCACGTGAGATGGCATATCCTGAACACAGCTTCACACAACAATCTGGGGTTGTGCTCGTAATTCTTCAGGTTGGGTAGCTCTTGTGGGACTACTCTGATGAAATCACGGTGCCTGGGACCTAGCTGGTCAATAACGTCAATACCAGCTGTTCTCTGGAGGCGCTCAAGAACACTCGGGATGACATGGCCAGTACGAAATGGACCCACTGTTATGTAGAAATATATAGTCTCTACTCAAGCCTTATACAGTGCACATGCCATAATCAACTGTTGTACACAATTTATATTTGGATGCACTAGTGTGGAAGGTGTACAATTACAGAAGTGGGTGTGACCCTACATCAATAGTGCACATCCATCTCATTGTGCATTCCAAGTTTAGTGCTACTCTCTTGTTTGGTTCTGGAGTTATAATCTGAAAATCTGAAACAGCTATAATCGGATAATTGTATGCATTATTGGATGCCGCTCTCCGCTGCTTGTCTGAAGCAGTTATTGGTGGGATTACTGCTGCACAGCTGGTTTTTGCTGTTCTAGCTTCCTCAGGTGCTGAGGGGTGCATTTACCATGTCTCGCCCTCCTTGATTGGGCAGTAGATTTCACCATCTTTTAGTATGGACGCCGCCAACACCCACTTCTGTTATTGTACACCTTCCGTGCAAAGCACGTCTGAATATGAAGGGTGTCAATAACTTTCTCTATAGCTATAACTGAAATCAGCAAAAAAATGACTTAACCCTTTCACTAGTGAGAAATTCTTGCTTAATTAGTCAATCAACTGTAAAGTGTTCACTGAAACGAAACAATTGATTTCCATGCCAGTGAGACGGTCAAGTTCATAGATAATATACCATCTGGTACGTATATTATCCATGGCCAAGTTGCACAGTAGGCTACCTCAACAATGTGCGATTTTCACGTAAGTAGCTAAACTAATCAGCAGCAGCTATAGCTGGATTATGTGAGAGCACCACAATGTTGTGATACTGCAGCAAGCCATTTTTAATGGTGTGGCTATACAGTAACACGGTTCTGTGGGAAAGAAACACTACAGTGCCACTCACCTCTGACTCTACCCTTGAAGATGCTCCTCGGATCACGATTACCAGTCTCAGCTTCAAGCACCACCACCAACAGCTCTCTTGTGGGAAGGAGTAGCATGCAGGTGGAATGGCAAGCAACAGGCAAATCTTCCACATGCATCCACTGACTAGACTGCTGGCCATGGCCATGGCAGAAGACATGGAGAGCACTTGTAGAGCGGTGGGACAAACTACACGTATATCCTCTGACGTCAACCAACTGGGTCCCAAACATTGTGGGTGCGTAAAGAACAGGTTGAGGCCCGTCTGGTAAATCCACCCACACTGAAGTCTGCTCCTCTGTAGCTGGTGTGTCTGATCTGGCAGTGGCTATCAGGGAGTCCAGGGAGGTATAACAAGACCGGATTCGTCCATACAGGTACCATTTACCTTCACAAGGAATTGATTTCCATGTCCGGTCTATTCTTGGGAGAGATTGTGCCCTTGCCCAGACATTGCCGTCATAGACCTCCACTACATCCACTGCAGGCATCATGCTAAACATACTGTAAGATAATCCATCTGTTCCCCCAGCAACCACGAGGTGGTTGTCTTTGCTGACAGCAGATGCGCGCATGTGTGCTGTCAGCATTGCAGGAAGGCGATTCGAGTTCAAGCATTGATGCTCATCCAATACCCACACCTTGTTGGTGACGTTACTAGGCCTGAGCATCTCGAACAATTCTGTGCAGGGATACCGTCCCCCTACCAGTACCAGCTCAGATCCGTAAGTTGTAAGGGTATACAAATTGGTAGGGGTATTGATGCGTTTTATCCATGAATCCCTGGTGACATCATAGATAAGAAGTGAGCCTGGGCCCATGTTTGCAGTCTGTTCCCCCACGTACACCATGTCCCCGAGCACTACTGCCTGGGCACCAGTGAGGTTATCTGGTACTTTACAGCACTGCTCCCACTCCAGTGTTGTAAGGGGATGGAGAAGGTCCACCTGAGGCCGAGGTAGTATAGCTACAATAAATGGGTGCATGAAGAGGTAATTCCTGACAAAAATTAAATTCTCTCTATCTATTACATGTACTAACGTACGAATTCACTGCTTCGGTCCATATCACCAAATGCACACTACTTAGCTTTGTACTGCAAGTGACAAACACTGGGTTGAGATTATAGGCCTAGGTATATAGAGCTAGACTGCACACCACTCTCAACTGGTGGCTAAACCTAGCATGACACGCCCATGTAGCCTCGTTCCCAGTCCCACGCCCAGCTTTTCGTCGCTGCTTAGTACGGTAAAGCGGGGAGGCTGAATAACACGCAAAAAGTAGCGTCTTCGTTCTGAAAATTTTGCGGTTTTTCAATTACGTCATGCTCACGTGAGGAAATGTACCAGGCCTAGCGCCTGCGCAGCTGCAGGCCCTCCCCGCTTTACCGACTAAGCAGCGACGAAAAGCTGGGCGTGGGACTGGGAACGAGGCTAACGCCCATGCCAGTTGTTTACAACTGTAGCTACTAATATTCATGACAGTAGTAGGAATGCAATTAAGTTATGAAATCTGTTAATGGTTGCTAGTCCACTGAGTCCAGAGTGCATGACTACCTTGCAAATAGTTTCCTGTTATACCGGTACAAGCCGATGCCCTATAATTAATATAAATGATACACGCAAAACTGGCTGGTGATACACATTGAACCTGTATGTATATAAAACTTGATCATGCAGAAAGTGTCATTTAAGTATATAGTGTTGTCAGGCGTGCAATGTATATACATGTATAGTTGTGCACAACACCATGCAGTGTTAGTAACTATAAGCTTTCGGATCAGTCTTGTTGATTGCAACTATATTAAGGTGCACTGCATGGTCCTACATACATTGGATTCAGGGGAAATTAAGTCAAACACCATCCACGTTATAACTGTGATCAGTTATGAATTGTGCATTTCACATAATTATTATGAATGCTGAATAACAACTAATTATACACAATCAAAGAACTAAACTATCATTGAGACCAGGTACAATCATCGTACACATAAGTAGTCAGGATGCTTGGAAATGTTGAAGCTGGATACATTGTAGTGTTGATAGCTATCTCCTTCTCTCCCGGCTTCTGTCGCGATGATGCTTGGTGGGGTGGCTCCGATGACCACCACTTCGTACCCTGTCTCGGTCGTCATGGCTACGATGCTCACGACCACGGGGACGCCTGTGTTTGTGTGCATGGGGAAGGAAAGTGACATCACTGGTATGCACACGGGTATAATCAAACTGCACTATGACGACAATCTTGAACAACATCACAATAATTTGCAAAGCCATACATGACGTGTACATTTGCTCAAATTCGTGTTGATAACAATAGGACAGTCAGCATAGCAAGTCATTGTAGTATACTGACAATTGGACGTTTTACCACCTGTACTGTTATCCTGTCTAGGGTACCCCCTGTGCATTGTATTGTACTCCTGTATCGAATGTGAGTGTGTCCGCATCTTTGTGTGTGGTTCTTTGTCATATTGTAGCATGTACAGTATGCATTGTATACATCAGAGTTCCATCAGTCTAAGTCAGAGAGTCCTGTCAGAAAAGGTGTAGAAGGGCCCGACCCTTCACGAGTTGTAGCCGCCTCGGCCACAGCGATCTTGGGCCATCCCCAAGATACATGAAGGCTAGCTACATGCCTGCATCACTGTCAGTGGTCAATGTCTGCTAAATTACCAGCATGATGATAAAGACACGGTTACCATGGCCACTAATGTTCCCAACAAACGGAATACTGCCCACCCCTACACTATACTGTACCGATGTGATGACTATCATGATGCCATGCACTCACTTGGTGTTGGCAGCTTGTTCATCATGGCCACTAATGTCCCAATACTGGCCACTACTGTACCGATGTTTACTATCATGATGCCATGCACTCACTTGGTGTTGGCAGCTTGTTCATCAATCCCACGAACACAATCCTGAAGAGACTGGATCAGGATCTGAGACAGGCAAAGAGAAGGGGGGCGCATAAAGACAAGTGGGCATACAAGAGAAGCGAACACATAAAGAGAAGGAGGCACATGAAGAGGGGCACACACAAGAGGTGGGGGACAAACGAAGAGGGGGCACATAAGGCAAAGGGGGCATACAAAGAGAAAGGGGCACACACGAAGACGGGACACACAAGAGGTGGGGGACACACAAAGAGGGGGCACACAAGGAGAAGGGGCACACAAAGAGAAGGAGGAGGGGCCACACACAAGAGGTGGTGGACACATGAAGAGGAGGCACACACAGAGAAGGGGTAACGTTGTTGCTTGTATAGTCATACAGATGCAGATTCTGATGGCCACACCACATTCAGTGGTTACCTGACTTGCTTCAGTGCCTGCAGTGACAGACTGTTTGATAAGAGTGATGGCCATCCTCAGCACGTCCATGGCACTGTCGTAGTCACCTGAGAGGGGAGGAACACTAACTGTATCAGGTGGGGACGGCTGGAGAGGTAGAGGAAGTGGGGAACTAGGACATGCGGCAGTATTGTCAACTACATTTACATGTACATGTACAGCGTAGCAGTTCAGGTTCAATTTCATAACCCAGGAATGAATCCGTATCTCCAATACAGAAGGTTTTCATGCAGGTCCTGGGCCCCATTAATGGGGGGTGGTGATATGACATCATCACAGAATTACCATAACCGGCATTGCTCAAACCCGTTTTTCTTGAAGGGTAAAGGGCAAATGTTTTAAAGGGAGACATACTTCATTAACAAGTACTGACGAAGTGTTTTAAAGCAAATCGCTTGCAAGTCTTCGACCTAGTTCAGAGCGGTGTGGATGTGATGCTGTAGGACGTGATCGATGCTGTAGGACGACAGGTGGATCAACAAACAGGAAATGAAAGGCTAGCCATCTGACCGCTCCATTTAGTCTTGCTATGTACAGGTGGTTGATAAGGTCTGGTATTAGCTGAAGCACGTGCTCCCTCCCCTTTGGGGGAAACACTCATTTCACCTACACCCATTTCCTCTCCTAGGAGTAGTGCCACTCCGCCATGTACCTACATTGTACCACCTACCTGCATTAGCGTCAGCCATGGCCCTGCTGATGGCGCTGCTGGATATGGCTCTGTTCCTGTTGTTTGCTTCGGACGCCTCCTCCTCCGAGGGCTGCTTGCTGGAGCCCATGGCACTCAGCGCTGCCGCCTGGTTCTTGAAACGAGCCGCTGCCTGTGCAAATAACTCTGCCTATGAGGGGAGCGTGAGAGGAGAGATGTGCGAGTGCACGAGGGGGAGACAGGGAATGTCAGAGGAGGGATGAGGAGTGTGAGAGGGGAGGGTGTGAGAGGGGAGGGGTGAAGGCGGTGAAAGGGAAGGTAGGGAGGAGGGGAGGGATGAATGAGTATAAGAGCGGGATGAGGGAGTGTGAGAGGGGAGGGTTGAGAAGGGGAGATAGGCAGTGTAAGACTGCTCTCTAAATGGAATTCAAACATGGGAGTACAGCATGCTTGTATGTGTTCACACACAAAGCAAATCCCTACCATGTTCCCTCCGTGGGACGTCTACACATTCCTACCACGTTCCCTCCGTGGGACATCTACACATTCCTACCACGTTCCCTCCGTGGGACATCTACACATTCCTACCACGTTCCCTCCGTGGGACGTCTACACATTCCTACCATGTTCCCTCCGTGGGACGTCTACACATTCCTACCATGTTCCCTCCTTGGGACGTCTACAGACCTGTCAACCTTGGCCAGGTAAAAATCTGGGGAATTTAAAATTACCAGTAGCAAAAACCTGGAGATTGGTGTCCAAAACCTGGAGATCACGTCCAACCATTAGTAGGTGAATGTACCGTATCGCAGGGACCTTCTCATTATGTTAACAGAACAACATAATTGTATTGTGCATTTGCAACATCCATTACAGAGACTCAAAATGCGACTATGTTAGGTCTTCCCTATTGTACATTGTTGTTGCCTTTTTAGATGTACAAAGCAGAGTTGAATCTGGACTCTACCTAAAACATGGTGTAGTCATGGCTCTGATCCACTTCCGATCCTGAGATGCAGTCAAAAAAGAGTGAGAAGGCTTATTGATAGCGCTGAGTTTACTCTACAAAAATTGATTATGGGTTTTAGTTTTGGTGCTTCATGAATATAGACTTACTATGCATAATCAGGACTATGAATACGTAAGATAGGCTTCCGCTGTCTGTGTTCACAGTGTGGCTTCCCACTGCACGTGCGAAGAACAAGATCAGAGGAGGTTGGCCACTGCATACGTCACGAGTAATTATTACCTTTCTGTCATGTGACAGTGGACGGTTATTAAAGTTATTGCAAATAGCTGTATGATTAGAAGACCGTTTCTGGGGCTGCTGTGGAGTGCTCCCAGTTGGCAATCCTCGAACGCGCTTTGCAAATGGATGAGACGGCCCCGAACCTCCACTCTAGTCTCGCAGGGCCGACGTTTGCGGCGCGCGTGGGGACCGTCAGGACCGGGAGACTACTTCCACTCGTTTCTGCCATACCTCAGCTGAATCTTGAAGGGCTCGGCCTTTTATATTGACAACAGATGCCTACGCTTCCCTGCGAGTCGATATTCCAGGTGATTGCGTCGGGGCTCGATGTTGAAAACTGTCGAAACATTGTCTATGGAAGTACTGTACTTAACATTCATTACGTCGGATTACACATGACTTTAATGAGACCTGATTAGCAAAGGTCAACCTTGGCCGTCCTCTGGAACAAGATAGGATTGGCCGGGCACGTGCCCGGCCAGGCCCGCCCTTGGCTACGCCACTGGTGCCTGAGCTAGCTAGGCTGCTAGCTAGGTCCGAGTCTAGTCGAGACGTGCTGGATTGCCGGTTGCTTCTTACTTCGGAAGTTCCAAATTTTTATCCGCAGGTAAGCCGCTAGCCGTGAGAATTCGAAGCAAAACCGGGGGACCGGGGGAATGTGCGCCAAACCGGGGGTCTCACGGGCAAACCGTGAGAGTTGGCAGGTCTGCGTCTACACATTCCTACCATGTTCCCTCCGTGAGACATCTACACATTCCTACCATGTTCCCCCCGTGAGACGTGTACACATTCCTATCACGTTCCCTCCGTGAGACATCTACACATTCCTACCATGTTCCCTCCGTGGGACATCTACACATTCCTACCATGTTCCCTCCGTGGGACATCTACACATTCCTACCACGTTCCCTCCGTGGGACATCTACACATTCCTACCACGTTCCCTCCGTGGGACATCTACACATTCCTACCACGTTCCCTCCATGGGACGTCTACACATTCCTACCACGTTCCCTCCGTGGGACATCTACACATTCCTACCACGTTCCCTCCGTGGGACATCTACACATTCCTACCACGTTCCCTCCGTGAGACATCTACACATTCCTACCACGTTCCCTCCATGGGACATCTACACATTCCTACCATGTTCCCTCCGTGAGACATCTACACATTCCTACCATGTTCCCTCCGTGGGACATCTACACATTCCTACCACGTTCCCTCCGTGGGACATCTACACATTCCTACCATGTTCCCTCCGTGAGACATCTACACATTCCTACCACGTTCCCTCCGTGAGACATTTACACATTCCTACCACGTTCCCTCCGTGGGACGTCTACACATTCCTACCATGTTCCCTCCATGGGACATCTCCTGCAGGAAGGCTGGGTTGAGGTGAGGAGCCACGCCCATCTTGGAAGGGTCGCCAAGATGGGGAGTCGGGAAGGGGGGCAACATACCCGGCTACAGGAGGAGGACAGATGGGAGTAATTGTGGAGCACGCACAAAGGAATATGCAGCTGCAAACATACTCACCAGGCCCTTAGCAGCTAGTGGGTTGCCAAGTTGTGGGAAGGGAGGGAAAGGGGGAATTGGCGGAGGGAGACCAGGGAGACCAGCCGTGGGGTTGGGAAATCCAGGGGGTCGAAACCCGGGCATGGGGGGAAGGGGAAAACCTGAGAAAGAAACATATTATTGAGTAGCTTAGACCACTGTGGTTCCCTTGAGGAGGGGGAGGAGGGATCAACTTCCACCCCACAAATAGCCCAGGAGTACTTGTAGATTCGTACCTCCCAGCTTAGCATTGGCTTCTGGCAACTAGTATGTAGGCATGTGCGGCCATGATGGCCAAAAACCATATCACCCCCAAGCACAGTTTCTAAAACACGTAACGTTGTAAACATTAGACAGCTCACATAGACATAGCGTACAGTGTACCTGGTAGGGGCATCGGAGGACGTGCAGGTGGGGCAATGGGTGGGGCCTGGGGGAGAGCAGGGGGCATGCGTGGAGGTTTGCTGGCACTGCTGCCATTGTTGGGGCTGAACGAAGGTGAGATACCAGACTTGACTGTGTGGGGAGAGGAATCATTTATGACATCAACGTGACATCGTCATGACATCACAGTGACAGAACTCACTTAGGTTACACTTGGACTCAAACTGGTGGGCGCTAATCTTTGGAGCGTAAATCACCAGCGGCTTCTGGTTGTGAATGGTGCTGTGGGGGAGAGAGGGTGGTGAAAGATGATCAGTGGGCATGGCAGTGTAGGGTGAGGGGAGGGAGGGAGAAGAGTGTATTGTGAGAGTCAAGGGTGAGGGAGCGGTGGTGTAGGGTGAGGAGGGAGGGAGAGGAGTATAATGTGGGAGGGGAAGGAGGGTAGTGTAATGAGGGTAGTAGAGGTCAGCGAGGGACGGAGGAAAGGAGGGGGCATGAGAGTGGACGGTGATGGAGAGGAGATGTAGAATGAGGGAGGGAAGCATAAGTGACAGCGGAGGGTGAGAGACGTCTATACATTGTAAAAGCAGTTGCCAGATTTCTCGTTGGTTGTCTACGAACGGAATCTTGAAACATGAATTGACCAATCACATTCGACAAAATTGGCTGCAAACGTGATTGGTCAATTTGAAATACAATGTACATTTACAGCACCACTACACTTTACATAATCATGTAGGAAGTGATGTCACTTACAGTTCCTGGAATTTATCTGGGGCACTCATGGCATATGCATCACTGGTCAACTCAACCAGTGCATACCTGTAGTTTGGGGTGTGCGGTGGGTGTGAGGGTGTGGTGTGTGGGGTGTGGTGAGTGATTGACATCACAGACATTCAGACACCGCAAGCAACTGGCATACTCCCGTCTCTCTCACCCTTTGGACTGTCCATTGGCTCTGTTTTCATAGAACTTGATGTTTGTCACTTCCTTCAGCCCAGCCTCCTTCACTGCTAGTATCAGGTCCTGGTCTGTTGTCCACTGGGGGAGGAGAGGCGGGAGGGAGGGACACGGAGGGGTAAAGGTGAGAGGGGGATGGTGGAACACCATTTCATGAACTTATTCATGTGGCCTCGTGTCCAAGCCTTCCCTAGCCTCGTACCCAGGCCTCTGCCCAGATTTTATCTTGCAGCTGTGGAGATCCTTCTCCACAGCTGCAAGGTAAAATCCGGGAAGAGGCCTGTGAATCAGGCTAGGCCTTCCCACCATCCAGCTTTGATTTCTTGCAGTACGCAGAAAGGCCACGTCAGCAATGTCAATGTCTACCAACGTAGACAGAGAGGGAGGGAGTATTCCAGGACTAACTGAGCGCATTCTCAGGAGATTTATCCTTCCAAGTCAATGGCATTGCAGAGAAGTCCTCAACCTCTCTGCACTACAAGTCATGACAGCTGGAGATGAGAGCCTAGGGTGGGGGTACCACTCCTCAAGCATCCCTCAACCAGCAAGTCTTTGAGTTGTATAAGGTCATGAGCAGCCCTTAACAAACACTCAGATATCTCAGTGAACAACTTGCCATTTGTAATGCCCCCAGTGGGAACACACATTCCATCAATTTGTGACGCTACAAGAGCGTAGTCTCGTGCCCACACCACACCCTTTGAGGGAAAGAGGGTCTGGCGACTTTGCACAGAAACCTTGGTTTTCGTTTAAAAAACTTTTAGGCAGGAATTTCAGACTGCCAATGAAATCGCAGAGAATTAAATTTTCTGGTTGTTAGTTGTAGAAAATTCAAATTTCTCTTGCAATTACGTATTATTTCGCGCGTAGGACTTCCGGCCTCAGGCGGTTAGCTGAGCTATGAATATTAAATGAAGACCGAGAATGTTGCTGGCACGAGTCTACTAGAGCAGGGACGATACCATATCGATACATCCTTATAAGGATGGAGGGTAACTGTAAACAAGGTATTTAACAAGGAAACAGAGAGGAAGTTCGAAATGGATACAAATTGTAGCAGCTGCAAACATGTTTTAAGCAAGATGCTTTCTCTGAATAAATTACCAGCAGAACTGACTAGCCACTCACTAGGCATGCTAGTTACAGTAACAAAGAGTGTGTTCGGCTAAATATCGTCCCAGCTCCAGAGGCTATACAACCAATCTGATGTGTAGCCACTAATCATGGCGACAGATTCAAGGAGTGCTATAGCAACAGTTTGGCCACATTCCCACTGCCAGTATTTGATCGCTCACAAGCCTGAGAGATCAATCTCGTCACGTGCAGTGCTATCAGATAGATGGGTGGTAGACACATGGGGGCGGTGCCCAACGAAGAATCTCGATGGCCTTTCTTGTACTGTACATCCAAAGGCTGGATGTCAGAGCATTCGCAAGGCAGACAATTAATACCGCTCATTGTTCACAAAACCGGGAATGGATTGACGAAAAGGGCACTATAATGTTTGGGCACCACCCTCCCCCTCCATGCGTCAACCATCCGTCATCGCACATGACCACATCCCCCAGGCCTTATCTGCCGTATTTACATACTACAAGCGATCAAATTATGATGGTGGGAATGGCGGCTAGCAACAGGTGGTTCAGACATAATGATGTTCACTAATTTCGATGTAACTAGGAGACTTATCCCCTTATGAAGTAGCCTCGTTCCCATGAGCTAGATTACCGAGCGCCTGGGAACGAGGCTACTTACGAAGGTGGTCTCCCACAGCCATGTGGGCAGGCCATCAGCCCACCAACCATACAACTGGGTTTGTAAACGTCCGAGTTTGAATTGCAACAGACGCACTTGAACATTTCCTTGTGTAGGTACATTATAACTGCGCATGATCCGATCATGGTTGTCCAATACACCTCCTATGCCATGCACTCAAATACCAACAATGCTATTCATGAATGCCGCCTACAGCCCTTTGTGGTTTCCAGCGCAGATTGACTTGTTATCGAGGGTTTATCACAGGACGTTTTGGAGACACTCCAGTATTACGGAGGCAGTTTCGGTACATCTGTCACTATGCAACGATTATGGAATAGCTTACGCACGGAGATTACAAATGGAAGACTATATATTTATATTTTGCTACCACCACGACAGACACTAAGCTCTCCCGCCTTACAGCTCACATGACACTACCAAGTTGCAATCAAACGAAATCTCACTGAACCTGGGGAGCACAGGTATTCACAAACCCAGTTGCACGGGTTCTTAGTGTCAGGCTGTCCGTCCTCTCACCCATGTGAGGTTGCCTACGTAGAAGGACAAGAGTCTGTTAGGCTCCCGAGCGTAGATGTTGGGACCGTGGGATGGGCCCCCCTGCGAGGTCCGGTTGGCTTCGATGCGTGCCTGCACGGTTCGAGCCATCTGCTCTGCATTGAAACGTGCAGAGCCGGACTCTAAGGGAGGAAGGAAGCGGTGGAGGGAGGAAGAAGGGAAGGAGGATGAAGTGGGTAGGAGTAGAGAGAGCAAATGAGGAAGAGAGTGGAAGGAGGGGAGAGGCAGAGAGAGGGGAGGGAGGGAGGACGAAGGGTAAGGATGGGGGGGGGGGGGGGGGGGGGGGGGAGGGAGAAGGTACATGTAGGAATTGCAGGGAGTAAGAGATGGGGTGAGGAAGGGGTAGAAAGCAAAGAGGAGGAGAGAGGTGGAGGTGAAAGGGAAGGGAAAAATGGAGGTGGAAGGAAAAGGGGGAGGGGAGTGGATACAACGACGACACTAAAGATGGTACATATTCATAACTGGAGCAGGTTCCAAGCAACATGGTACAACAAAGTAAGCACTGTACAATAGTCATCAAGGTTCACAATATTAATGCTCATTACAAAACACTCTCAAGTACAATACTTGCTACCATTACAAACTGGACAAATTGTATGTACAGGATTCCAGGGCAACTGAGACAACACTTCAAGGCTATTCTTAGTAACGGCTATACAGGTAACCGGTCACTCAACAGAAAGGTTTATCAAACTTCTACCGGAAGCAGTTCTGACATATTTACCCCATTGGCTCTAAAGCCACAGCAGTTTGAATATCATTTTATTTCACTTGCGGAATCTCATAAATATATCATTGAAGCACGGTACAGGGATATTGCATTACATCACTAGACAATGTCACATGATGGAAGTACATGTATAATAATTATCAAGACACTGAACACAGACGTTCTTATAACCATATTCTCGTACCAATGCTATGTACAACAGTAGCTATTATGATTAATGTCCAACCAGTTACCCATACTAGCACATTTACAACAGCAGCTGGCATATATGTACAATGTACATCCTGTACATACACCTAGTATACTGTAGTATACAGATTCAACATACATTAGTAAACTACAATATACCCTTATATGGTACCGCTATGCATGTACAGGTACACAAAACCCCCAATAAAAGACATAACTGAAAAACCACTGGAGAAAATAAGCGAAGAGGTGGATAAAAATGGCTGACAAAGCCCAATAAAACAAGGAGTCCGAGCAGCTAGATAGTGACAGTCTAGTGCCAAAGAAAAAAGTGCTTATACTTGTTAATGCTACCAAGAAACAAAACAAAACAAAAAGACTAAAATGGGAAAAAATAATTTACTAAAAAAACAACACAATAATAAACGTCGAGAGAGATACAGCCATTTACTGGAGAACTTGCCCTACTTCTTTGTACCGACCTTCTAACGCTGTCTCGTCCATCTTTACCTTCATACCTAGCAGCTGGGGGGGAAAGAGGGAGGGAGGTCACTCGCATGACAGAATCTGATTGGAGAGAAGGTACACTGTACTCTGAGTAGAAAGAAAGACCAGTGTGTGCCTTCAAAAATGGCAATGTACTTTGTAAACATTCTCCTCCACTCTGACAAATCATCACAATACTTAAACGAAGCTCTGAAAGACATGAGCGAAACTTCAGAAGATCCTAAGCAGAGCTCGGAAATGTTATCAATGAACATACCCAGTGTTCAAACTAGCCTTCCGATTCTCTGAAGAAGCCTTCCAGCTCTCAGAAGACGATTGACTTCTGGTTTTCTGAAGAAACATTCTGATTTGGAGCGAACCTTTCCAGCAAAGGTACCTACGTAACAGCACTCTGAGCGACACCATCATTCCTCAACATGCCTCTTGTAGTAACCTGATTCAGTATGGTAGACACCAGGAGTTTAGGTATCACCACAACCACTCTTTAAAACTGAGAACCGTAAAGCGTTTATTGTTGACTTCTGTTTTGTTATCCCCTATTGGGAAGCAGCATACAACACGCAGTTTGGTTGTCTCCTGCTATACCCGTACTCTGTTGGGTAAATTCTGTAAAACGTAAGAATCTAAAGCCAAATTCACTCCAATGAGCGGCTCAAATGAGAAAGGTACTCTTACCTCATCTTCGTTGGTGGGAGTGTGCCCCATGGTGCGAGGGGGGGCGGCTGCAGGGGCTGTGAGGACATCATCCAGCAGGTCTTCTCCATCCAGCACATGGGAGTCTGTGGAGCCGAGCCGATCACGCTAGTTGAAGGTTGGGGAAGGAGTGTCAGCGTGTATGTGCAATTAAGAAGTCTAAAACAAAAATAGGACCAGCTAACATTGCTTACTTATGCCACTCAAATGCTGTCTAGACTATCACTACTAGTCTACTTTGCCACATGAAGCCAAAGAATATCTCTACATGTGTATCTCCCTTTCACGAATCTTCGCTACCAATAACGCAGCAAGTGGCTGCCAAATGTATCTTCCTCCCACTAGCGACAGAAAGAAAGGCTCTTTCGCTCACCTCGAGAAGGCCTACGTCCAGATCATCGTTGTAAAGCCAGTCGTCGGTGTTCGCCATCTTGTCGTCTTCTTCTAATCTTCGCACGTGACGTCACTTGACTGTCACATGACAAAACAACTGACGTGGCCCTAAAAATAATCAGAGCACAAGCTTTTGGCGTTCTCCCAAACAAGAAATGACACAGCTTATGGAAAGGTACGCGCTCATCATGAAGTTTCATGTGTGCGGGTTCAGGATAAAGTTTCAGCAAAGTCTCAGATGTGTTGGTTGAGTGGTGGCATTCACCTGGAACGATCGTACCATGTGCCATGCATGTGCTCTATTAAGAGTGGGCTCCTTGTACTATATCTGTGTCGTGTTGGTGGTGTACAAGAGTATGATAGTCAGATTTTTAGCAGGGAAGGTCACTTCCATAGACTATAGTCACAGCTGTCATTGCTTTGACCAGCTCTTTTCAGTGGTGTGACCCTTGACAGTTGACCGTCCATACGTAACCACACCTAGTTTGTGTAGTTTTTGCACTGTGTCCCGACTGTTGACCGTATTTCTGAGCCGCTCATTGACTGCACTGTTTGAGTGGCGTTGACTGTTGACCATTGACCAACTGCGGTTGCAGCTGTGACTACAGTGTCTATGGGAGTGACCTCCCTCTGTTCAATGAACTGATTGTGTACAAGTACACTGTCTGGTATCTCTAGCAAGGCTTTGAGGAACTCAGATCTGTGTCCTCCTAAACGTCTACATCCTCTGATGTCATTTCTATTTGCCTCTGGAATCACACAAATGCTGGCTATCTGCTTGACGTGTACATTCAACATGTAACTACATGTACCTGACGTGTAATCAGCAACAGAGCTGAGAAAACTATCCTGCTAGAATAAAGTTTATCTATCTATGTATAGATGTCACGCGTATGTTATGTTTCTGAGCATGTGCAGTATACATGTGTAGTACTGTTGACCACGCCCGTTCTGTAATACCATTTGTGTAAGCATCTGCACTGCTGGAGGAGGGAACTGAGATGGCAGGTGGTGCTTTAGCCCGGCTTGGACGATTCCATTGCTAGTTACCAGCCATGGGGCGGAGTCTGGCTAGTCTACATGTACCGTTTCTGAGCATGTGCAGTATACATGTGTAGTACTATTGACCATGCCTGTTCTGTAATACCATTTGTGTAAGCATCTGCACTGCTGGAGGAGGGAATTGAGGGGGCAGGTGGTGCTTTAGCCCGGCTGGGACGTTTCCATTGCTAGTTACTAGCCATGGGGCGGAGTCTGGCTAGTCTACATGTATATCATAATACGTTGCCGTTTCTGAGTTCCATTGTGTGAGTATCTGTCCTCGGGTTGCAACACTACTATCTGAACAGCTGAATAAGGCTGGGTGTAGGGTTGGTTGACAGGAGGGAGGTTGTACATATTGGCAGGGTTGGATGTTTCCGTTGCTACCGTGTAGATAACGCCCATTGGGCGGGGTCATTCAAGACTCTATTGCACTAGAACTCCTCACGCATCATGCCACCATATTGAAAACTGGGAAGGTAGTCATTCAGTGAATTGTATGCTGGTTTTCTTTGTGCAGACCATCCTGACATCGGAGTGACCTCGCAGTAAGCACCAAAGACTCGGCTCACGAAGGATCAGAAATGACCTTCCCTCAACCTGCTACAAACCCCGCCACAGCTAGTGCCATGGTAACGGCCGTCAATGCCTCATCTCAAGCTGATCTTGCAGTCCTCTTCGAATGCCCCGTCTGTTTTGACTACGTCCTTCCCCCCATCTACCAGTGTGACAGTGGCCACCTCATATGCACCATCTGCAGACCCAAACTGACCTGCTGCCCGAGCTGTAGGGGCCCTCTGGGCTCTGTCCGTAACCTTGCAATGGAGAAAGTAGCAGAGACAGTCAAATTTCCGTGCAAATATGCCAGTTCCGGATGCACCTTACGCATGTTACACAATGAGAAGCGAGCCCATGAGGAAGTGTGTGAATATCGGCCCTATTCATGTCCTTGTCCCGGGACGTCTTGCAAGTGGCAGGGAATGCTGGATTCAGTGTTAGACCACCTGTTGACAGCTCACAAGACCATCACAACGCTGCAAGGCGAAGATATAGTGTTTCTAGCAACTGATATAAACCTCCCAGGTGCGGTAGACTGGGTCATGATGCAGTGTTGTTTCGATCATTACTTCATGCTAGTGTTGGAGAAGCAGGAGAGGCATGAGGGCCACCAGCAGTTCTTTGCAGTGGTGCAGATCATCGGCACAGAGAAACAGGCAGAGGCCTTTAGGTGAGTGAGCGGGGAGGATGGGAGGATAGTTGGGGGGGGGGGGGGGGGGGGGGGGGGGAAAGAAGTGAATGAACTGGGAGGATAGTGGGTGGGGGAGGATGGGAGGTGAGTGAGCGGAGATTACTGAGCAGGGAGGATAGGCTGAGAGTGGGCAGGGAAGGATGGGAGGTGAGTGAGCGGGGAGGATGGGAGATTAGTGAGTGGGGAGGATGGGCCGAGAGTGCACACATGTCCAATGGTGCCATGTACAGTACCAACCACCTTTTGGTATGGCAGAGTAACTCCAGCAGTCCCGGGATTATCCCAGGACAGTTTCACCCTTCCTTGTTATCAGAGTATCCCAGACTGCCAGAGTTACACCGGCAGTCCCGGGATTATCCTGGGATGACTACCCAACCCCTGGGACCCCTCTGGCAGAGTATTCCAGAATACCAGAGTTACACCGGCAGTCCCGGGATTGTCCCGGGATGACTACCCAACCCTGGGGACCCCTCTGGCAGAGTATTTCAGAACGCTGGAGTTACACCGGCAGTCCCGGGATTGTCCCGGGATGGCTACCCAACCACTCTATCAGAACGCCAGAGTTACACCAGCAGTCTTAGGATTGTCCCAGGATGACTACCCAACCCCTGGGACCCCCCTGTCAGAGTATCCCAGAACACTGGAGTTACACCGGCAGTCCTGGGATTGTCCTGGGAAGGCTACCCAGCCCCAGGGACCTCTCTGGCAGAGTATCCCAGAACGCCGGAGTTACACCGGCAGTCCCGGGATTGTCCCAGGATGACTATACCCAACCCCTCAGTCAGAGTATCCCAGAACACCGGAGTTACACCAGCTGTCCTGGGATTGTCCCGGGATGACTACCCAACCCCTGGGCCCCTCTGTCAGAGTATCCCAGAGCGCCGGAGTTACTCTGGCAGTCCAGGGATTGTCCCGGGATGACTACCCAACCCCTCTGTCAGAGTATCCCAGAACGCCAGAGTTACACCGGCAGTCCCAGGATTGTCCCGGGATGACTACCCAACTCCTCTGTCATCCCGGGACAATCCCGGGACTGCCGGTGTAACTGGGATACTCTGGCAGACAGGTCCCAGGGGTTGGGTAGCCATCCCAGGACAATCCCAGGACTGCTGGTGTAACTCCGGTGTTCTGGGATACTCTGACCAGGGGGTCCCAGGGTTGGGTAGTCATCCTGGGACTGCCGGTGTAACTCCGGCGTTCTGGGATACTCTGGCAGACAGGTCGGGTAGCCATCCCAGGACAATCCTGGGACTGCCGGTGCAACTCTGGTGTTCTGGGATACTCTGCCAGATGGGTCCCCAGGGTTGGGTAGCCATCCCGGAACAATCCCGGGACTGCCGGTGTAACTCCGGCGTTCGGGGATACTCTGACAGAGGGGTCCCAGGGGATTGGGTAGTCATCCCGGGACAATCCTGGGACTGCCGGTGTAACTCCGGCGTTCTGGGATACTCTGCCAGAGGGGTCCCCAGGGTTGGGTAGCCATCCCGGGACAATCCCGGGATTGCCGGTGTAACTCCGGCGTTCTGGGATACTCTGACAGACAGGTCTCAGGGGGTTGGGTAGTCATCCCGGGACAATCCCGGGACTGCCGGTATAACTCCGGCGTTCGGGGATACTCTCACAGAGGGGTCCCAGGGGGTTGGGTAGTCATCCCGGGACAATCCCGGGACTGCCGGTGTAACCTCCGGTGTTCTGGGATACTCTGACAGAGGGGTCCCAGGGGTTGGGTAGTCATCCCGGGACAATCCCGGGACTGCTGTTGTAACTCCGGCGTTCTGGGATACTCTGCCAGAGGGGTCCCCAGGGTTGGGTAGCCATCCCTGGACAATCCCGGGACTGCCGGTGTAACTCCGGCGTTCTGGGATACTCTGACAGAGGGGTCCCAGGGGGTTGGGTAGTCATCCCGGGACAATCCCGGGACTGCCGGTATAACTCCGGCGTTCGGGGATACTCTCACAGAGGGATCCCAGGGGGTTGGGTAGTCATCCCGGGACAATCCCGGGACTGCCGGTGTAACTCCGGTGTTCTGGGATACTCTGACAGAGGGGTCCCAGGGGTTGGCTAGTCATCCCGGGACAATCCCGGGACTGCCGTTGTAACTCCGGCGTTCGGGGATACTCTGACAGAGGGGTCCCAAGGGGTTGGGTAGTCATCCCGGGACAATCCTGGGACTGCCGGTGTAACTCCGGTGTTCTGGGATACTCTGCCAGAGGGGTCCCCAGGATTGGGTAGTCATCCCAGGACAATCCTGGGACTGCTGGTGTAACTCTGACGTTCTGGGGTACTCTGACACAGTGGTGGTGGGGGGCCTTAGGTAGTCCCCGGATAATCCCGGGACGGCCTGTGTGTTAGTATGGTGTAGGTAGGGTGCTAGTAAGAGGTACATCCTAGGATAATCCCATGTAGTCAAGGGAGTGCCCAAGTAACTTGGGACTGACTAAAGGTGGTAGGGACTGAACATGGCACCATTGGACAACCCTCCGAGAGTGGGTGCGGGAGTATGGGAGGTGAGTGAGTGGGGAGGATGGGATAAGAGTGGGCAAGGGAGGATGGGAGGTGAGTGGGCAGTATGATAGGTGAGTACCATATTTCAGCGATCAAACGCTGCAGCTACTATTCATTTCATCACACAATTTACTGTGGCCACTAATCAAGGGTGGCATTTTATTAAACTCAGCATGAACGTGTGTGAAATCCTACAGGATGGTACCACATGGGGCTGAAGCAAACTTCAAGCTTCTCTGTAAGCATGGTACTTAACTTCAAGTTCAATACATTTCCTCGCATTCTGCTTCCTCACACATCGCTTGCCCTCTGTGCCTCAGGAAATGCCTAACTTTCCTAGACAGCTCTCAGGGTACATGAACAACAAGCTGTTCTCCTCTCTTCATGCTGACAGCAAAAGGTCATGGTCACGTATCTGTCCTCAACCACTAGTATATCCTCTAGTGCCTATCACAAAGTTGACCACGTGCACGTGCTACTCGGATAATAGCCGTGGCTACTAAACGAGTGTGACGTTTATTTTGCTGGTGCGGCTAAGGGCGGCCACTAAATAAGTGCGGCGTTTAATCGTGAAAATATGGCAAGTGGAGAGGATGAGAGGTGAGTGAGCAGGGAGGATGGGAGGTGAGTGAGCGAGGAGGATTGGACTACCGCTTTGAGAAACGTAACGTAGAAAATTAATGCACCATCATTTGTTGCCATGGCAACATCAATCTGAAGTCAAAGAGCATTGGATTTATACTGGCTCAAATTATGTCCACCAGAGTCTGAACCAACTTGCTTACAGTAGCTTGTACTATTGATCGATGAAGGGGGAAAGCTGGTATGTCTGTCATGAGGCTCCAAGTGCAATTCTGCCTCAGGCGTTAATTATGTGGACTCCACCACCTGTAATTTTGCAAAATAGGACCCAAGAAGTTTGTGCACCAATAATTTCATCTGTCTTTAGTCTGATGCTGACTGCAATTATGGAGGATCTTATATTTTGCAGATACAAGCTGGAGCTGGTAGGTCATGGCCGCAAGCTTACCTGGGAGGCAAAACCTCGGAGTATACACGAGGGCATCGCTAGTGTCATCTCAAGCAATGACTGTCTGATATTCGAGACTGCGATGGCGCAGCACTTTGGCGAAAATGGAAACCTTGCAATCAATGTCACCATATACAAGGCCTATTATTAGAATCATCACCACCATTGTGATTGTATGTATTTATGTATGGCATGTTTCAAATGTCATAATAATTATAATTAGTGCTACTCATGTGACCCTCAACGAATCAGAATCGATCACATGACTGAACATTAAATCGCTTAAGGTTACGGGATACCCAATAACTAATTAGGTAATTAAGTGGGCGTGACTTCCTGTATTAGGCCAATTAAATGGGCGTGACTTCCTGTACGCATGCGCCTAACCAAGGCAGCTGCTGTCCTGCCATAGTGAAGACGTGTTCGTGATGGCCACTGATTTTCGACGTCAAACGTCTTCGCTGCCGTTCAGTGTAGGGTGTGCGCTGTTACCGCGAGTGAAAGTGAGGTACCTGTTGCAGTGCCAGAGACAGCAGAACAGCGATAGTCGGCTCTTTCCGTGAAGTAGTACGTGCTGAAAGGGGGACGGTTTGACCTCTGTGACTTCCACTTTCGACTTCCGTCGATTCTATCTCTCATCGTAGACCTCCCCGGGCTTTCACTATGGTCTCTGTCACCATTATCGGCAAGGTAGGTCTCGATAAAGTACGATTTGTGCTCTGAATGTCCCTTTCTATCTCCAAAATTTGACGTCAAAAAATCCTTGTAACAGAGTCGTACGATAACTGCACGCAGTGCATGTGCCCTAGCGCTTATAACGCTGATCTCCGCAGCATCCAATGATACATCTCTTGTACTTCATAGTGCGTGAGCCTTGCTTACTAGGGTGAGCCAGAACGAGCTCCACATTAGTTGTAAAACTAGGAAGCCACGCCCACTTAATTAATCAGACGTTAATTACATTTGGGTATCCCGTAACCTTAATGGAACACTTTAGTGTGCATTATCTAGATAATGCACTTTCAATTGCAAAGACCAAGACTTTCGGGTCAGTAAGTCGTTGTACATACCAGTTTGCAGTTTGGCTCATGCATACATGTACATCTTGCCCTCAACTGTTAACTATATTGCCCTCGTGCACTAAACCCTGTAATGCATGCACTGGTATGTATTGGTAAAGCCAGTGAAGTCAATTAATTTGTGCTGAATAATGAATTGCTTTCTCTGGAAGGGGGAGCCCAAAGTGATGCAACTCGGGACCATATTTGGATAGTGGCTATGTTTGTGAAATCTGATAATGTGAATGCAGTTTAATGTCACCTGCAACAGCCAGCCTAGCTTATGAGACTATCAGGGGTATAGGGAGCTAAATTTTGTTAGCAATTTTTGCGTCTGTTCCAGGGTCAGCCAGCAAATGACATTCATGAATACGAAATACAGTGTAGATTTGCCAGCATCATATAACTTTAAAATATCTGTGACCTCCAAAAGAAACTGCACTCTTCTGATGAGGCTTCTTTGAGGAAGGGAGAGACAGGAAACTCAAACTGACCCTGGCGACTGGCAGTGAGGATGAATTCAAACTCTAGGAACACTGTCAAGACTTTAATGTCAGTGGTGAGGCATATAGTCTGCATTGTGCCCAGTTGGGTCTGAGACTACCGCGGTCATCTTGATGAGAATGGAAACTTCATGCATGTTCACTGTCACTTTTGTGTTTTATCTCAGTAACGTTGGTAACCAATATAGATTTTGAGCCACAGTTTGGTGATTGCGGTGTGATTGAACAATTCGGCGGTTGTTCGCTGACAAGTACATCATGGCAGCTCGTGGATCCGTGGGTATGTTTACGTTTGTATTACCGGAGGGAGAGTACCTGCAGTCAAACGCACTTTTGTCTGCTGAATCTGCTGAATTCCAGCATTCGTAACAATAAACTGCCCAGAAACTGTACTTCGACGTATATAAGCTTAATTAGCTAAGTAGTGTAGGCTTACATTTTCTACCACCAAAGGTCTACTTGCAGCAATGGCCCTCCTACCCATTATATCCCGAGACGCACGAAGGAACGCGACTTTTCGTTTCGATGGGGCAAGCAGAGTTGAGTTTGAACGAATCGTGAGGGATGTGGAGGAACATAAATTCGATTACAGGGAAAGCGAGCTCCTTCGCCGCGTCTCCAGCCTCGACCCGCTCCGCTATAGAGCAGACGATTGGCACCCTTGCACATTCACCATGTATAACTTCGACCAATACGCAGACAGCGGCGATGAGTGGCTCAGCAGGCCGTTCTACGTGCGCCCTCCAGGCCTAAGGCGAAACGAGCCTAACGAGGGCTACAAGATGTGCCTCGGGGTGTATGCCGATGGGTACGGGAGAACGAGAGGCACGCGGCATACGTCCGTTTTGGTTCACCTGATGTGCGGCGAGTTTGACAGCAACCTTCCGTGGCCCTTTCACGGCAGCCTTACTGTTCGTCTCCTGGACCAATTGTTTGATCAGCACATCGAGAAGTCACTGGAGTTCGATGCCGAACGTAGGGTCTCTGCAAGCGCAGGATTGAACAGAGGGTGGGGCTGGCCGAAGTTCGTACGACTGATGAACTACAGGGGCGGGCGTGATCCCGTGCACGTCAACGATGATGGCGGGTTGCGGTTCGAAATACTCAACGCGAGAGCTAGAGCACAGTAATTCTGGACGCAGTCTGTATGTACAATCATGTAAATTCAAACTGTGATTTATTTGTGTATGAGTTCATCATTGTTATTATCCATCAGTCTATTAATTTTGCTACAGGGGATTAGGGAGGAACCCAAGGGCTAACGTAACACCATATTTGGACAGAGTCCACTTCAGCAGATGCTGTGATATACTGGAAAATAGAATTCATAAGTGGAAAGTTACTGTTTTAGGCTAAGAGTGAGGACAGCCATTTGAAAATCTAAGTAGCTATAGACTGAGATTGTGTGTCGCTACAGGTGACAACTATGGCAACACCATGCCCATCTAGTGACAACAGCAGCTCCACAGATGAAACTTCAGAAGATTCAAGGAACTCAGATGAAATAGCAAGGGATCCTTCATCTACCAGTGAAGAGGAGCAGGAGGAGGAGGCAGAGGATGAGGAGGAAGATGAGGACGAGGAGGAGGAGGACGGTTGTCAAGTTGTTGGGGTGTATTGTCTCAGTACGAAGGCAATGGCTGAACTGCAGCGAATTGTCAAAGCAAGTGAAAAGGGCAAATTTGACGAAACTGAACTCCAACAACTCATTTCCAGCCTTGACTCACTAAGATACACTATTGGTTGTAACCCTGTTTTCCCCTGCACCTTCGTCATGCAAGATGTCAGTGAATTCCAAAACAGCAGCCATGAGAAAGAATGGTGCAGTGAACCATTTTACACTTGGCCCCGTGGGTACAAGATGTGCCTGGGGGTGTATGCAAATGGTAGGGGCAAGGGGAAAGGAACCCATCTTTCTGTCTGTTTGCACCGGATGTGGGGAGAGTTCGATTACTATCTCAAGGGGCCCATTGGTGGCAGTGTCACCATCCAGCTGGTGAGAGACCAGAATCCGACAAACAAGTTAGCTCAATGTGAGGCTGAAACGGTCATAGAGTTTGTGTCGCGCAGGAGAGTCACTTCAAGCCGAATGAATATGGGATGGAGCAACACTTCGAGTGATACTTTCATCTCCTTCAAGAAGTTGGCCGATGTTATTGATATTGAAAACAATCAACTTAATTTTAAAGTGACTCAAGTGGTCTGCATACGCTTATAAGCTCAGTAGCCAAAGACACCCATGCACAATTATAGTGGCATGGGGTGGCACAGCTTGATGGAGTAGCGTAGTTGCTACAAACTTAGTATATAGCTATGCTGCTTAATACCATGATATTTGCTGTTATTCCTTGTTGGGCTAAAATTGAAATTGTTGTTCTTGAGTCGGACATGTTGTTAGTGCTTTCTATGTGGGGCTCGCTCAGCTAGGTTCACCCAATTGTGAAAGGGAGAGATGGAACTCAAATTCCAGAACTGAAATTCCCAAGGCTGTGATATAAAATGATTCTGGTGGTAATGCATACCATAGGTGGCTATCTATGTGTAGTACATAATGTGTACACATTGGAATTGCAATTTTATTAGTGCATGAATGCCAGGAATTTAGCCGATTCAACTGTGTTAATTAGCTGCAGGTAATCTCCCTTCAGTAGTAAATGTATACATACCCTCTGATCCACAAGTTGCCATATGATGTATGTCAGACTCCGAAATGTCCAATCACATCAGCTAAGCTAGCTATAGCATCTGGTTACCAAACTCAAACTCCGGCTATATAGCTATAGCTATCAGCTAGCTAGCTAGCTACCAGCTTTGCTGAGGTAAAGTACACATTATAAAAGGCTAAGGTGACATGAACTGTCTATGCGGTCAAAGGGGGATTCATCAGATTTTGTTACAATGGATTGGGGGATTCTTACTACCATAATTATTTGAACAGGCAGATATTGTGATATACAGGAAAATAGAATTCATAACTGGTACCTGGAAAGTCACTGGTTTATAGGCAAAGAAAGAGGCGGTAAGGAGATTAGTGTAGCTAGTACATGTACGTGTAACAACTTTGGAAAGTGTTTATCTGGAAACCTCAGAAGAAGTGACTTCTGAGATGAATCATTCGGAAGGAGTAACAAGTGATGCTTTGTCTTATTGTGAGGAGGAGGACAATCAAGTGATTGCGGTGTATTCTCTCAGTAAGAAGGCAATAGCTGAACTGCGGCGGATTGTCACAGCGAACAAAGCAGACATCTTTGACAAATCTGAACTTCAACAGCTCATTTCCAGTCTTGACTCACTAAGATACACAGTTTACAGGCCTCATGTTCTCCCCTGCACCTTCATCATGCAAGATGTCAATGAATTCCAAACCAGTGGGGAAGAATGGTGGAGTGAACCATTTTACACTCGGCCCCGTGGGTACAAGATGTGCCTGGGGGTGTATGCGAATGGTAGGGGCAAGGGGAAAGGAACCCATCTTTCTGTCTGTTTGCACCGGATGTGGGGAGAGTTCGATTACTATCTCAAGGGGCCCATTGGTGGAAGTGTCACCATCCAGCTGGTGAGAGACCAGAATCCGACAAACAAGTTAGCTCAACGTGAGGCTGAAACAGTCATAGACTTTGAGTCCCGCAGGAGAGTCACTTCAAGCCGAATGAATATGGGATGGAGCAACGCTTCAAGTGATACTTTCATCTCTTTCAAGAAGTTGGCCAATGTTATAATGAAAACAACAGACTTAATTTTAAAGTGACTCGAGTGGTCTGCAGACGAATATAAGCTCAGTAACCAGTGGCAACTCCTATGACTGTAGCTTAGCTGCCATTAGCTGCTACTTGTGCTCTTGATATTAATTTTAGTGGCATGATAAACTACTAGTACGCTGTTCAAATACCATGAGAATTTAGCTAAATCTAAGCCCATGCATGCTGTTTACTTTTCTGTCCCTTTTTCCTGGTTTTAGTTGTTGTTGTTTGCGCTACAAGACTAGTTAACTTTACTATCAGCTAGCTAGTTCATTGTACATTATATAAGTGCATGATGCAGCTACTGTCATGTGATGCAGCTACTGTCATGTGATGTAGCTACTGTCATGTGATGTACAGTAGAGAAGACAAAGAGTGCTTTGCAAAATATGTAGCTAGCTATGGTTCACTGTGTCATAAAATCTGGGTCCCCATTTTCACTGCCTTCCCTTTTTTGAACTAGACCCCCAATCTTGTGTGAGAGATACTACTGCAAATACTAGCTATAGACATCTGAGGTCCAAATACTAGCTATATCCGGGGTCCAAATACTAGCTACATCCGGGGTCAAAAATAATTTTACTGACCATTTTACAAACGAAAACGAATTCCCAGGTTTTTCTGGGAATGCTCGCGCATGTGCAAGCAGTGGATACCAGGCCGTCTTCTCTCCTCCCACGCGGCCTGGGAATGATAGAGGCTATACTAATACTTGTCCTAATACTAGCTACATCCGGGGTCCAAATACTAGCAACATCCCGGGTCCAAATACTACATCCGGGGGCCAAATATTACATCCGGGGGTCCAAATGGTACATCCGGGGGTCCAAATGGTACATCCGGGGGTCAAAATGCTACATCCGGGGTCCAAATACTACACCCGGGTCCAAATACTACACACGGGTCCAAATACTACACCCGGGGTCCAAATACTACATCCGGGGTCCAAATACTACACACGGGGTCCAAATACTACACCCGGGGTCCAAATACTACATCCGGGGTCCAAATACTACACACGGGGTCCAAATACTACACCCGGGGTCCAGGGGTGTACATTGGGCTCTAAATAGACGTAAACGTGCAGAGTTGAGGCAGCAGGCAGAACATGCCTATTTCGAGGGGAGTGCTGAAGCTGCGGTTCAACCAAGACCAAGGTACGGGATGGTTGTTCAACTGATGTTGTCATACGTGCTATAGTATGGTTTGCAAATCATTATGGGGCGGAACCGTCAGTGGAGATATTTAGAGCTGCTCTGCATTCACACGCAGGTTGTTTCGCATGTGCACTGGAGAGTGGAGTGCAGATCTACAATGTGGACCCTCTGGCAGAGAAAGGAAGGATCGGTAAATGTAGCATGCTCGTAGTTGAGCCCTTGCTTTTACTCCCGAGCTAGTCCCGTGCCCCGGAGTGGGGTTGGGGTACGAGACTACTCCCAAGCTTGTCCAGTACCCCGACCCGGCTTGGAGTGGGTTTGGGGCATGAGACCACTCTCGAGCTTGCTTATCTTGTATCATGTACACCTCTAGCCTCGTACCCAGGCCCCGGGCGGCCGGGGCCTGGGTACGAGGCTAGTATACCTCTAGTCTCGGATCCAGACCTTTCACACGGGGAGGAGGCACACACCAAATATAATAGTTGTCTCCAGGCTACGCTGACCTGACCAATCAGAATCGTTCATTGCAAAATGATGTCATGGAAACTTTTTCTTCGGGGTTTCGGTGCCACCAGTGACTAGATATGGAAAGTCGCTGCACAACTGAATAGTAGCCTCGTTCCCAGCGACAAAAGCTGGGCGTGGAGGCCTGGAAACGAGGCTAACTGAATGGTGTGTTACCCCTGAATAGTATGGCACATTTTGACATGCCAATTTTCGGCACAAATGGCACATCAGTCACCCTATAGAACAACCAAAAGGCTTTAATCCATGATTTTGGGTCAAGATCCAACCGACAGCAAAATGGACATCATTGGAATGCTCTATTCATGCTGATCATAATGGTGCAAATCCCAGCTTCATATCTCATTCCTAGCCCAAGATACCTAGCATAGTCTGCTAGCCTCATTCCCAGGCCGTTCCCACCGCCAGTATTCCAGTATGAAATACGGCAGGGGAAGGCCTGGGAGATCTGGTCACGTGCGGTGCCATCAGGTAGACACACAGAGGGCGGTGCCCAATGAAGAGTCTCGACATCCTGTCTTGTGCTGTCTGTCCAAAGATTAGATGTCAGAGTGTTTGCAAGGCAGATGATCAATACTGTTCGTTGTTCACAACGCCAGGGAGGATCGACATGAAACAGGTATTATAACGATTGGGCACTGCCCCCCGTGAGTCTACCATCTGTCTACCTGATGTCATCGCATGTGACCAGATCTCCCAGGCCTCCCCCTACCATATTTCATACGGGAAACGATCAAATACTGGTGGTGGGAACGGCCTGGGAACGAGGCTATTAGTCTGCTATAACTGCATACATAGGCTCGTTCCCAGGCCTTCTACACCACTAGTTTGTGATTGCTCACACACACACACTCATTTTGAGGCAGTGGGAGGTGTGGCACTGCTTTGCTCCCCTTTCCCCACTCACACACACACACTCATTTTGAGGCAATGGGAGGTGTGGCGGTTTACCCCCCTCTTGTGTATCCCTTCCCTCCCAAACACACACACTCTAGACTTTGAGGCAGTGGGAGGTGTGGCACATGCGGAGATGCTTGGCCGGACCAACCTGGTGGCAGTGGTTGGAGGTGGGCAGGCACCGAAGTTCCCTGACAGGAATGGTACTGTTGGTATTTCTATTAGCCGGTTCCCAGACCCACGACCAGCATCGTTGCTTACAGCACAGCTAGTCTGGGAATGAGACTCTTGCTGTGCTGTTATTATGGATGTGTGCGTGCCTTTCTTGCAATAATTCAGGAACAGCCTGAGAGACTCTGAGGGCAAATGTGCCCACACCTCCTTAGATGCTGAGACTCTTTCACAAAAGAAATGCTCAGGCAACCTGTCCACTCATTATATTGTGGCTGAGGCCTTGCAACAATGGTATGAATGATTGAGTATGGTCCCAAATGCCAATCAACCTATACTGCACTGATGATGTCAGTGGAAATCAACTGGACCTATACCTCAGTTATCTAGATATTAAGAACTCTGTATTCCAACCAAGCTCAGGCAATGTCTTGCTGGTGTTTCCACTAGCTGCTCTTCACTGTCCATCTCATAAAGGGCACAGAAGTAGACTGTAGAGTACAAAATAACAACTGGCACCTGGCAATTTCTGTAAAATGGCCAATCGAAATTTCAGCAAGATGCATTCAAATCTAGAGAATTGAAAAAAATGACCAGCCAAGTTGAGTTCTCATTTTCAACTCTGGACTGCACCCTTGGGGGCACAGTCTACTTGGACAGTCTAAATCTCGCCAGTCTAGCCGCTAGCCCCTTCTCTGCCCGGCCGGTCAAGTGGCCACGCGAGGACGGCTGTCCTCGCGTGGCTTCGCCACGCGCCCCCGCTTGACCAGCCGGGCGGAGAGGGGCTAGCGGCTAGACTGAAATTTCATAAGCCTGGATAACGACACTCAGACTCGTCTGTCGTCTGCAGTGAGTCGGAATACAGGGCAATGATTGTGATGATGTCACCTAATGGACTCGTAGTGGGCTCGCCGTAGCTAATAATTTAAGCAAGCATGCATTCCATGGTTATGCATGCTTGCTTAAATTATTATTATTAGCTCAATTTGTTGGTGTGTCTTATCCCTGATGATGGCCTTGGTATTGAGGCCAAAACATTGGATTCTGTCAGTGTCACATCTACATGTATCGATGGTTGGGGCTAGCCTCGTTCCCAGGCTCTGTAATGGCCTGGGAGCAAGGCTAGGTTGGGGCAATGAGTAATAGATCCCATACTTCTCTTATCCCGACCCTGCACGCCCTAGTCTAGTCTGTCGAGCTGGACCAATATTTTCTAGACTAACCCTAGTCTCACTCCTGGTCCTCCGACTGTTGTGGTTTTCTATTGTAAGTGACAAGTATGTAAGCACACCCCTCCACATACACACACACATGCACACGTGCTCACACACACACTCACACACGCACACACGTGCGCTTGCACACACACACATACACACACACACACACAGTAATGATCTGGGATGACCTAAAGCACAAGTTTGTCTTTGAGATCGGATTCTCCACACGAGTGCTCTCAGTGAGGATCAGGAGAGACAAGTGAGATAACCTCATTCCCAGACCACTTCCATGGCCTCATTCCCAAACCAGCAATTGGTGTACTGATGCATGTACATGTATTGCTCCAAATTGTTCCTAGCTGAACAGTATATTGATGGTTGCACATACATGTATACCAATATTCCGGTCTTGTTTGATCCCCCCCCCCCAACACACACACAACCACACACCCCTCCAGACTGATAGTAGTGCTGATGACAGAAATCCACGTTTTTACTTTTCCTGACAATCCCAAACTTCTGTGCACGATACAGACCAACGCCAACCCCAGAGGTAGGCATGTGCTGTCACTGAATGTCATGTAACTGTCATGTGAATGTCATGTGACAGTCATGTGGTCATCACTAATGCTAGTGTACCTGTGGTTTCTTTTCTCATAACCTGCAGGGCTGTGTGAGGTGTGTCCGAGTGTCGACTGTCAGCTGATGGTGTTTCCAGGGAAACAGAAAGGAACGGTTCAGATTATGGTAAATGATAGGGGCTGGAGACTAATCTAGCCCATGGGCATTTTAATCATGTCCCATTATCCTAGTGTATCGTAGACCCTGTTCCCTCCTCTGTCTCTCCCAGGACCTGCTGGCAACAGAGGCCCCTCAGATGGCAGCCACGGAGGTGATATGTAGTGTCCACCAACACGAGGTGTGTTGCATCGCCATCAACCAGCCGGGAACGAGGATCGCCACATGCTCTGCAAAGGTGAGGGAAAGTGGTCAGAGCTGTCGCCAAGGTTACCAAGACATTGTTCATTCTTCATCCTCAAACTTCAGTGTGTATGTATCTTCCCAGGGTACTCTGGTACGTATTCATAGCACACAGACACGTGACCTCATCGCAGAGTTCAGGAGAGGGGCAGACACCGCCAACATCTACTGGTGAGGGTCCCCTTAGTGTACCAGCGGTGTACCCGTCCTTTGGTACAAGACCCTCTGCACATATACTAGGAGCATGAGCTGATTCACTGGTCATACTTTCCTAGCTACTGTCTCATCCCTTCACCTCCCTCCTACCTCCTGCTCTACCTTCTCTCCACCCTCCTCTTCCTCCTCTTCTCTCCCCTTCCCACCTCCTCCACCTCCTCCTCTCTTGTCTCCCCCTCATTCCTCCTCCTCTTCCCTCACAGCCTCACGTTCAGTCTGGACTCTGCCTTCCTCTGCTGTTCCAGTGACAAGGGGACAGTTCACATCTTTGCCGTCAAGGACCAAAGCCTGAACAAAAAGTCAAGGTGTTACATTGTAATGATTTTGCACCTAATTAACCCTTCAAAACATACCCATCTTATTTTGAAACATAATATACTCTACCCATTCACCACTGCCCCTATGTTCCTCCCTCCCCTCTCTCCTCCCCTTCCTCCTCCCTCCCCTTCCTCCTCCCTCCCCCCTCTCTCCTTCCCCTTCCCTCCCCTCCCTCCTCCCTCCTCCCTCCCTTCCCCCCTCTCTCCCAGCTTGGCCCAGGTGGGTCTACTTGGTGCTTATACTGTGGGGACTTATGTGGACTCCATGTGGGGTGTGGCCCAGTTCTCCCTCTCCAATGAGAGCCCATGCACATGCGCCTTTGTTGGGGATAAAAAGTCTGTGGTTGGTAAGTGTTGGCCGTCAACAGATATTATTTGCCCTATAATAGAGTATACACATGTAAGTGGTGGGCTATATAAGGTGTGTGAGAGAAGAGTTAGAGGTATACTAGGGGAGGGGTGTGTGTGGTGCACTAGGGGAGGGTTGGAGGGGTGCATGGAGAGGTGCAGGGTTGGAGAGGTGTATGTGTGAGTGAGTTAGAGGTGCGTTGGGGGCCAATTGGAGGGATGTGTGTGGAGTGCACTAGGGAAGGGTTGGAGGGATACTCTGTAGGATTGTCATACCATAATTGTCCCCCCCAAAAGCGGGCCCCCTCAGACTGTCCACGGCAGAATAATTGGTCCCCCCTGGGACCATCCATGGCGCTGTAACCAGTCCCCCCTTGCCGTAATTGGTCCCACTAGTTGTTCACTAGCCCAAGTCACAAATATTCACTGGAGGGTCAACTATGAAGCAAGGAAGCATAAACAGACGCAAATGGAGAGTCTGCACCGTCCATCAGGAGGCCATGCAGTCCAAGTTATAGTACCACCAGGAGCCCATGAACGTAGTAGTATGAACGTAATTTATAAGTCATGCATGCATGGTAGCTACTCGTTCCCAAACGGTTTAGCTGAGAGTATGCAACGAGGATAATAGACAAAACATATTAATGCTGAAAGGAGGGCCTTCGAACAGCCAAGCTGGACAACCTTACCTGCACGTACCCCACCGAGCGCTCGTCACGGATCATGCGTCTATGGGATGGGACCATCTACAGCAAGGAGGGACCAGATATCAGCGCCGGCGCGAGCTATTTTGGAATGGTACGGCCACTGCCGAAGGCAGTGAGTAGAGGTGTGAAGTGCAGATCTGTCCGCGCGAAGTGCGGGGAAAAATTTTTCACCTTCATTTTTCAGTTGTCTGGATGGGCTCTCGTGGCACCTTCATGCTTTGCACTGCACTGTAGCTGCTTTTCTGCTTCCGCATCATCCGTGTCCGTCGACGTGGAATGGAGATGTCATGATAATGCGAGCTTTGCACGCATAACTTCTAGGACGCGGAAGGTATACCGGTAGCCCACACCTACTAATTAGGGCGAGCGTGAGCGAGCCCCACATAGACGAGTTTGCTGCGAATTTTCGTTTATAGACTAGAGAAGACACGAACTATAAACAGTCTACTTCAACAAGGCCACAACGACTTGGATCTGGAGACTGTCTGACTAAGACACGTACCTCAACAAGGCGTGACTGAGACACGAGCTATGAACAGTCCGCCAGAGCCGTACCTAGGCGACTAAAAAGTGGTACGGCCAAACGTACCGGCCGTACCGGCCGCGCCGGCCCTGGATATGGCTGCGATATTTGGTCCGGGGGGACCAATTATTCTGCCGTGGACAGTCCGGGGGGACCGCTTTTCAGGGGAGACTGTCCACGGCATGACAGGATCACAAATGGCCGACGAAAGTCAAACCTGTGCCCAACAGTGAATATGCGCCCATGAATGAGCTGCACCTAATAACGCTCGACTGTTGCTGATATCCTCTGCCTCCATTCTCAGACACTCCCTCCAGTTTTCCATCAGTGGCAGGTGCTGCAAGTGATGGAACATCTGGTGGGTGTGTCTTGGGACGAGGATAATTGTCCACTGTTCCTTGTGTTCCCCTCTCCCCCACTAGCGGTGTGTGTGGATGGAACCTTCCACAAGTACACCTTCACGGTGGAGGGAAACTGTTTCAGAGAGTCTTTTGACGTGTTTCTGGACATCAGTGATGACCAAATGTAGCAGAGTATACTTTATTACCAGCACCAGTCATTTTTATATCCCATTCAGACTTTTACAGTTACTTCAAATTGCCGAAGTGAACTGCGGTGTGTGTAAAATTAGCCTCATTCCTAGTCTCGTGCCCAGGTATCTTTTTTCTCTGTACGAGAAATCACCCATTGTAGAGTGGCTAACGAGGTGACTGGCCAGAACTAGCAACTGAACGCTAATACTAACCAGTACCCCGGGACTGTTTGGCTTTGCATACCCTCCGAAGGATGTGGTGTAAACTATTTTGGGATGAAAAATACACTGGTCCTACTCATTTGTTAGGGTAGAGCTGAGTGGACTCCTATAGAAGAGGAAGAAAATCAGTTGTTAATGACAGTGGTATGACCACTTGGCCACAATGTGCAGAAAGTTTGGGGTCTATGGGAACAAACGACAGTGTACATAGGTGGATGGAAACTGTTTCAGGGAGTCCTTGATATAATGCGTGCATGTTTCTATTATAGACATCCGTGTCGACCATAATAATTAATAAGTAGCAGAGTCTATTATATCAGAGAACTGTCACTGAGACACACCCCTCAAACTGTGTCCGTCAATTTCGAAGCGGTTCAGGTGATGGGAACGAAAGGCAGTGAATGCTCAAGAATTTAGAGCAGGCATTAATTGCATGTTTGCACTATGCATGAGCACTCTGTCACTCCATTGACAAATTAGTGTGTATTAAGCCCCCTTCCTCATTTCTCCCTTTCCCTCCCCCTCGATCATTCCATCCACACCTTTCCGAAATATACGTACTCAAATCACTTTCACTTTATATACTACGTAACAAAAGCAGCTATTGCCACCTCATGCTTATCGGGTGCTGTGCCCCACCCACTCATGTTTCGCAGGAATGCGGAAGATATCCAAGAAGATCAGACTAAATGCTGGAGCAGTAGCCCTTAGATACAGTAGTGCGTAATGGCTGCGAACGATATCGATCTTATCTGCGCTTGTCAACAGGGAGATGTAGAAATTTATTCTGAAGACGTTTAAACCACCTAGCTACGAAAGCAATGTCTACGAACGTGATGATCATACTTGCTTGTGAGCGGGGAGATATAGTTAAAGTCGAGAGGCTGCTGCCTCGAGTCACTAATCCAGAACACGTTAGAAGTGACGAGTGGTCCGACGGGAGAACTCTCCTCCACTTCTCCTGCCGCCATGGCTGGCTGGACTTGACCAGGAGGTTGGTGGAACAGTACCACTGTGATCCAGAGAGTAGGGACTATCACTATGGTAGTACTCCACTGCATGAGGCTTGTCGTGGAGGACACGTAGACATTGTGAGGTACCTTGTTAGTGAACGGGGCTGCAGTACAGCCTGTCAGAACACGAAAGGTGATACTCCACTGCGTAAGGCTTGTCGTGGAGGTCATGTGGATGTTGTGAGGTACCTTGTTAGTGAACGGGGGTGCAGTACAGCCTGTCAGAACAAGAATGGTGATACTCCACTACATGAGGCTTGTCGTAGAGGTCATGTCAACATTGTGAGGTACCTTGTTAGTGAACGGGGGTGCAGTACAGCCTGTCAGAACGAGAAGGGTAATACTCCACTACATGAGGCTTGTCTTGAGGGGCACGTGGACATAGTGAAGTACCTTGTTAGTGAACAGGGATGCAGTACAGCCTGTCAGAACACGAATGGTGACACTCCACTGCTTGAGGCTTGTAGGGATGGACATCTAGCCCTCGTTGAAATCCTCCTTACTGCACAAGATTGTAACATTGCTTGTAGCAAGCACAGTGAAATTCTGCCATGCTACACCTGCCTCCTTGGCTGGCTACACGTGACCAGGAGGTTGGTGGAGCAGTACCACTGTACATGTGATCCAGAGAGTAGGGACCGATATGGTAACACTCTACTGCATGAGGCTTGTCTTGAGGGGCACGTGGACATAGTGAAGTACCTTGTTAGTGAACAGGGATGCAGTACAGCCCCACTGCTTGAGGCTTGTAGGGATGGACATCTAGCCCTCGTTGAAATCCTCCTTACTGCACAAGATTGTAGCACTGCTTGCAGTCAACATAGTAGAACTCTGCTACACTACTCCTGTCAATATGGCTGGCTGGACGTGACCAGGAAGTTGGTGGAGCAGTAGCTACCACTGTGATCCAGAGAGTAGGGACAGGGATGGTGATACTTTACTGCAGGAGGCTTGGCGTAAGAGACATGTGGACCTTGTGAGGTACCTTGTTAGTGAACGGGCATGCAGTACAGCCTGTCAGAACAAGTATGGTAACACTCCACTGCTTGAGGCTTGTAGGGACGGACGTCTAGACTTTGTTGATATCCTCCTTACTGCACAAGATTGTAGCACTGCTTGCAGTCAACATAGTAGAACTCTGCTACACTACTCCTGTCAATATGGCTGGCTGGACGTGACCAGGAAGTTGGTGGAGCAGTACCACTGTGATCCAGAGAGTAGGGACGGGTTTGGTGATACTTTACTGCAGGAGGCTTGGCGTAAGAGACATGTGGACCTTGTGAGGTACCTTGTTAGTGAACGGGCATGCAGTACAGCCTGTCAGAACAAGTATGGTAACACTCTACTGCTTGAGGCTTGTAGGGACGGACATCTAGACTTTGTTGATATCCTCCTTACTGCACAAGATTGTAGCACTGCTTGCAGTCAACATAACAGAATTCTGCTGCACTACTCCTGTCACTATGGCTGGCTGGACGTGACCAGGAGGTTGGTGGAGCAGTACCACTGTGATCCAGAGAGTAGGGTCAGGGATGGTGATACTCCACTGCACGAGGCTTGTCGTAGGGGATATATGGGCATTGTGAGGTACCTTGTTAGTGAACAAGGGTGTAGTGCTACCTGTCAGAATATGTTTGGTGACACACCACTGCATGAGGCTTGTCGTGGGGATTATATAGATGTTGTGAGGTACCTTGTTATTGAGCAGGGAGTTAGTACAGCCTGTCAAAACAAGTATGGTGATACTCCACTGCATTTGGCTTGCAAGTGTAACAGGATGGATGTTGTGCGAATTCTGTTATCCACTGGGAGAGCAGATCCATGGAGTAGGAATGCTAGCAATGAGATGCCATTCCAATGCTCTAGGAACTATGGAATATCAAAAATGTTTGCTAGTTTTTGCTGGCTTGAATAGTGGTATTGTACCAACTGCCGGTAAGATCTTTGTCTTTGGCAATCCAGCTGCTGGTAAGAGTACCCTGGTGAAGGTGATTGAGAACAAGGTCACTAGTCGGTTTGGAACAGTTGCTGGCCAGTTTAGAAATGTGTCTGGTGTGGAGACGAAAACGGCTGGTATCAATACAGTCACCATTCAAAGCAGTACATTAGGCACTGTTACTGTTTATGACCTAGCAGGCCAGTTTGAGTACTACTCCAGCCACGATGCACTGGTAGGGAATCTGATGTCTTCTTCAGCTGCCATCTTCATAGTAGTAGTTAAACTCAGTGATAGTGAGGCTGAGGTGATTCGGACACTGCAATACTGGATCTCATTTATTGAGAACTGCTGCAGCAGAGTGAAGGCCACAGCCCACCTGATAGTCATAGGCAGCTGGGCAGACAAGGTGAGAGTAGCTGGGGAGGTTGTTGAACAAAAGTGGTTGAACATCAAGAAAGCTTGCATCTCCTCTAGTTCTACCTTGTCTTTTGTAGGATTTGCAGCTCTAGACTGTCGCAAACTGGCTTCTAGTGGGTTAGGTAAGATCTGTGACATGATTGAATGCAGCTGTACAGCACTGAGAGAAGCAAAAACCTCCGAACAGAAAGAAATTATCTACCCTCACCTGTTACATGCTTTCATTAGCACTAAGCTCCACACACAAGTTGCCTGCAGTGTTAGGGAACTTTGTACCCACATTAGAGCTGAATATGATGCTCTACCAACTGAACCAAGCTTACTGTCTCCATTACTGAGCAGCCTGAGTGATGGTGGACACCTGCTATACCTACCCAACAAGGAAGACTTTGAAGCAGGGTGGGTGATCATAGACAAAGGAGCTCTTCTTTCCGAGATCAATGGCACCATTTTTGCTCCAGTCAATTTCAAGCAGCATCATGACATAGCCACCAGTACTGGAGTTGTGCCCAAGTCCAAAGTTGCTAGTGTGTTTGCTGAAAAGTACACCATTGGCATGATCTTGAGTGTTCTGACTCTGTTTGAGTTTTGTCACGAGATAAATGACTCCTTCACCCTCTCACTGATAGCTGACAATGACCCCTCCAGGGATAGTGATACAGCCATTACAACAGGTGATGATTCCTCAGAGAGCTACTTCTTCTTCCCAGCTCTAGTTCGAGTGGAGCATCCCACAGACGTCTGGCAGAGCAGTGGTCCTGGCCAGTACCAGTGTGGCTGGTGTCTGCAGTCCTCCAAAGAAGGACAGTACCTCACCCCACGGTTTCTACAGGTGTTGCTTCTTCGTCTGGCCTTCTCCTTTGCCCTAGCCCCCAACACCTCTCAGCACGACTGTCACAGAACCTCACCTGTGCTGAGAAGAAGGTGTGCCATTTGGAAGAATGGAATTCAGTGGCTGGATCAGGATGGTGTTGAAACGATTGTAGAAGTATCAGAACATAACCGTGTGGTGCTGCTACTGATGTCGTGTCCTGAAGGAGAGGAGATGGCATGTGTTCGACATCGTTCTTCACTGATCTCGAAGGTCCTGGAAGCAAGGAAAGAACTTTGTCCTGGGATATCTACCACTGAGCTGTTGATTGATCCATCAAACTTGTCCACCTACCCTCTCCCTAGTTCAAGTGAGCTCACACTCTACAGCATGGCTGATCAAGTTGTCAAGGCTGTCCGAGAATGCAAGCCATTCATTCTTGACACCACTGGCAGAAAGAAATTAAAGCTAGAGAAAGCTCTCCACTTTGAACCCTACCATGGTATACCAGGGAAATATATTGATCGATTGTTTGCCAAAGACTTAGCAAATCATGAAGTTGATGATAGCTTGCTAAATGATCTCGCTTCTAACGTCTACACCAAGTTGATGGAGCAAATTCCTATTCAGGAAGCATTTCGAATGTTCAGTATTCCTAACTGTCGTGAGTTCTACAGCTATTGTGAGCAGTTTCCTACAGAGAGGGACAACCCCGCCATGAGGTGCTTTCGCCTCTTACTTACGTGGAAGAAATATGACCAGGATTCAACGTATCAGAGCCTTCGCACCACTCTGGACAAGTACAGCATCTTCTGTGGCAGAAACCCTGTGAGTTAATTACTGGTTGAAACTAGTGGGAGGTACACGTTTTGAGTGCTTATATTTGTGATGTGTTTACACGCAGATATCAATGGTGGTTGATGCTGGCAGCAGTGAGGCAGGTGGAGCATTCACTGGTGTGGAGAACGAGAGCACCCAGTGAACATCCTCTGTTGCTATGGTAACAGCAAAAGGAAACTCATTAGTCTAGAGTAACAAGTTGTTCTAAGGACACATGGTTGCAACACATGTACTGAGTGTGTATATAGACAAGAGGTTGTGAAGGCAGCAGCTACCAGCCTACCACAATGGTAGCTTGAGCATTGTAGTGCATGAGTGGTCTGCAGTGTGTATATATGTATGAATCCTGCTGAAGGGTACGCCATTGACTCTGTAATGTAGTCATTGCATATATGGGCTGATTAGGGTGAGTTAACTGGTTCCTCCAAAATTGACTGCAAATTATGATTTGTGATGTACTTAGTGCAGTCGTTGGAGGAGTGATTTTTCTTCACCCCTTCCCCCATCTCTTCCCCCTCCTTACAGAGCAGCCGTGGTGCACTGAGAGCTATATTCCCCTATGGCAGGAGAGATACGGAGACAGTGTAAGCAGTTTTGTGGACAGCATAGATTGATGTAGCTATATACGCTGTATGAATCACACTACCCTGTCTGCAGGGAGGATGTTTCTGGTTAGACTCTGACCTCAATTCAGTGGATCAGGAAGACAGAGTTCACTCAGTGAGTAATGCACACCTTGACATGACACTGTTATGGTGCTCCTCTCATGGGGTCTATGGAGCAATTGCGAGTTCCCGTAACACGTTTCTGGCAAACGCGTTCCCCAATCACGAGTTCCCGTAGCACATTTCTGGCAAACGCGTTCCCCAATCGCGAGTTCCCGTAGCACATTTTTGGCAAACGCGTTCCCCAATCGCGAGTTACCGTAACACGACTAAGCTATTAGTGTTGCAGTGCATGCATGGACTATTTTTGTCCCTAACAGCGCTCCCATGCTAATTCAAAGAATGCAGTGGTGTAGTGGGTGGCCACTGAAGTTTACTCTCAAGTATCAGCTCCCACTGAATTCTTCTGTATTCATACCTAGAAGTACGTAGCATGAGGTTGTTACAGTCACAGCTATGACCAATGAAATTGTTGAAAATTTCACTAAGAGCATTGGCATTGAATGACTGTCTTCACTCCCTATCTCTCCCTCCTCCCTCTACTCACACACCAGCCATCACCAGGTGTAATGAGCTACAATCCTCTCACTCCAGCTGGGACAGCTAGGGTAATCACTATGCAGACAGCACCCTCTCCCTGAGATTGAGGCAGCCATACTGTACTGAGTCAGATTAGATCACAGTATCCATCATGCCAGTGGCACTGTTTGTGGGGAGGACTGTTTGTGGGGAGGAGGTTTCTTGTTGGAACTGAGAGTGCATCAGATGGTGAAGGTCTTTCCCCAGACTTCCCCCAGTGAGTAATGCATGGTACTATGCACATCTTGAGGTTGGAACACATCACACTGTTATTGTTGGTACTCCTGATGTCTGCCTGATTGTGGCCTGGTAGTAGTTGGTTCCCATGAGGGCAGCACATGCTGACAGTGCAGTGTATGGAGTGTGTAGGTGCCTGGCAGACAGTCCATGCAATGTTTCTCCAGGTGGTTGCATCCACACCTAACCTGTAATGCATTTTATCCTTGTTCGTTTCCTTCCCTCACCCCTCTCCCAACACACCCTCACCTCACTCACACCATCACACCCCCACAACCACACACCCCTCCAGACTGATAGTAGTGCTGATGATGGAATCCACAGTCATTTTTACTATCCCAATTTGAAACTTCTGGGCAGGATACAGACCAATGCCAACCCCAGAGGTAGGCATTTGGTGCTGCTAGTAGTGTGACTGTCATGTGACTGCATGTCATGCAACTGATCATGTAATGTCACATTAATGCCAGCCCCTGAAGTTAAGTAAAGTTTATTTCCTCGTAACCTGCAGGGCTGTGTGAGGTGTGTCCAAGTGTGGACTGTCAACTGATGGTGTCTCAGTGAAACAGAGAGGAACAGTTCAGATTATGCATGGTAAATGATAGTGGCTGGGGAGTAATCCGTGTGTCACATTCTCCTTGTGGTGTTGTAGGTTCACACACAGTTCAGTGTTCATAAAATACAATCCAGGCAATTACACTCATGACATACATTCTATATGCTAGGTGCATTATATTGGGTCCTGGCGCAATTAGGCACATGTACTACAATATGGGCTCACCATGAATATGCATATACACAATAGTTCAAGGTTCAAGCTACTACACTCCTAGTGTAATGTACGCCCTGTTCCCTCCTCCGTCTCTCCCAGGACCCGCTGGCAACAAAGGCCTCCCAGATGGCAGCCACGCAGGTGATATGTAGCTAGTGTTCATCAACATGTGGTGGGATGCATCACCGGGCACGAGGATCGCCACCTGCTCTGCAAAGGTGAGGGAGGGAGCATGTGCAAGTAGTCGATACCACCTCAGTGTCAGTGAGGATGACAGTACTTATGGTGTTACTACCAAGGCACAGTTGTATTCTGAACTATCTGATGCACTATATAGCTTAAGTGTGAGTGTGTTGTGTGGACTGTCAGTTAATGGTGTCTCAGTGAAACAGGAAGGAACATTAATCCCCAGCCCCTATCATGTACAGTTGCAAACGATAGGGGCTGGGGATTAATTCTGCCTGTCCCCGCTGTTCCTGTGACAATTATTCGAAGTTTGCAGTCAAAGACCAGAGCCTGAACAAGAAATCAAGGTGCACCTAGCTCTTCGAAAACACACATCTTATCTGAATCATATATACAAGTAGCTTCGCTCGCTCAGCTACTTCCCCTTCGTTCGCCTACCATGAGTAATCCAGCGCCGGACAGCTCTCTGTGCAGAGCTGCTGCTCCCCGATTGCGTCCGCTTCAGCTGCTGCTCCCCGTTTGCGTCCGCTTCCAGCTGCTGCTCCTCGATTGTGTCCACTTCAGCTGCTGCTCTCAATCACGTCCGCTTCGGCTGCTGCTCCCCGATTGCGTCCGCTTCAACTATTGCTCCCCGATTGCGTCCGCTTCAACTGCTGCTCTCCCGATTGCGTCCGCTTCGACTGCTGCTCCCAGACTGCATGCGCCCGCTTGCAGCCCCAGCTGGATTCCAGCACAATGTTCTCGAACATTATTTGCGGAGTTTGAGGTTCAATTAAAGTACGAAGGTCGCGCGTCACCATAGTCTAGTTCTAGTCCCGCCCCACGAACATCCCACTTCCGTCATGCACAGACAGACACACACACACACACACACACACGTTAAAATCTTAATATTTTCAAAATGTACTCTACCCAATCACTATTGCTCCTGTGTTCCTCCCTCCTCTCTCCTCCTTCCGCTCCCTCCTCCCTCCCCTCCCTCCTCCCTCCCCTCTTCCCTCCCAGCTTGGTACCTACACTGCGGGGACCTAGGAGTACTCCATGTGGGGTGCGGCTATACTGCACCCCCGTTCACTAACAACCATGGAGAGCCCATGTGTCTTTGTCGGAGATCAATAAAAGTCCATGTTGTAAGTAGCTATTGACCTGATGATTAGGCTCACTAAGAGTTAGGGGTGCATGGCTTTATATGCCACCAAGGGATGATTTGATGATACAATACTGTGTACTGACTAGGGGGCCAGCTGAGCCCCTAATTCAACATACCAGAGCCTTCGCACCACTCTGGACAAGCACAGCATCTTCTGTGGCAGAAACCCTGGTTGAAACTAGTAGAAGGTACACCTTTTGAGTGTTTTTGTGGTGTATTTACATGCAGATATCAATGGAGGTTGATGCTGGCAGCAGTGAGGCAGGAGAAACATCCACCTGTGTTGCTATGGTAACAGTACTAGTAGTAGCACAACTAGGAAACACAGATTAGTCCAGAGTATCCAAAGCACAGGTGGTTGCTGTGGTTGCAGCACATGACCTGAATGTGCAGTAGCTACAACAGATCGTGAGGTTGTGACAGCAGCAACCTACATGTTGTACCTATAGCTCTGTACTGGGAAGGTGATAGCTTGAGCATTGTGGGGTGAGCCTGGGTGATTGCTGTGCAGTCTGTATGTGCACACATCCTGTTGAAGCGGGCATAGCATTGACTCTGTTTTCAGAGTTGAATGTGCAGAAGAGTATAGGTATGTATATTTGGCATGGACGTATATTCTCCTCCTAGACTGATTGTATGATGTGATTTACAAGGTATGAGCATCTGTTGGATATTTTCTCTCCACACCATTCCCTTCCTCTCCTCACAGAGCAGCCGTGGTGCAATGAAATGCAATTCTTTCTGGTAGGAGAGAGATGCTCAAGGCCCCCCCCCCCCCCCCCCCCCCCCCCCCCCCCCCAAATTCCAGTGAGCACGTATACGTACCCTCCCTCAGATTGAAGATACTATTGTACTGAGTCAAATTACTCCACACTGTAGTGTTGACATTGTTTGTGTGGAGGATGTTTCTCTGACACAATTAATTCTGAGATCCTGAAAGTGGATGTGATGTGTCATGTACTAAGAGCACAAAGTGTATACCTTTCTTCACTCCCTCCCTGTCTCTCCCTCCTCCTCACACACCAGCCATCACCAGGTGCAACGAGCTACATGTCCTCTCACACCAGCAGAGACAGGGTCATCATTATGCAGACAGAACCCTCTCCTGAGGCAGCTGCTGTACTGAGCCAGACTAGATCACAGTTTACATCATGCCACTATTTGTGCACGGAGGAGGTTTCACTGAAAGTGCATCAGATGGCGAAGGTCTTTCCCCATGGCCAGACTTCCCCCAGTGAGTAATGCATGGTACTATGCGCACCTTGAGGTTGGAACACATGACACTGTTATTGTTTGGTACACCTGATGTCTGCCTGATTGTGGCCTAGTAGTAGTAGTTGGTTCCCATGAGGTCAGCACATGCTGACAGTGCAGTGTATGTAGTTGCCAAGATTCCACCTCCCGAAAGAGAATCTGGTAACTTTGACCAGAAACCTCAGTCTTGTCACAGCTAATTTCAGACGACCAATGAAATTGTAGAAAATTCCATTTTCTCTTGCAACTAGAGGTGCTCAGCAGAGCACGTACCCCGTGCGCAACTTTGACTTGACAGCTATAGGCCTATTCATACAGCATGCACGATGAGCTAGCTCATGGATAATACACACTAGCTATAGCTATAGATTTAATACAGCGATGTCAGCATGCAGAATGAGATACCGTAAGTTGTGGCAGTAATGTTAGAAATTGGGTGTGGTCAAATTGTATAAATTAGAAGCACGACTTTCACGCAGCTTTTCTCAGCCTCTCGAGTAGATCTCTGGTCTGTGAGTTATGTAGACGCTAGTATTTTCTGAATTCTGACACTTCTATCCTGAAATAAGCCTTCAATGAGGCCTTCACTGCTCAAACAGCGCTTGGACTGCGGACAGACTGACAGACAAACCGAGTTACAACAGTTAACCTTGTCTTACCTTATAATACAGAGTCATGTAATTCACTTCCTAGTTGCTCTGTTGCCCAGGTGATCATAGCCCGGGAGGACAGGAGGGCTGGCCACAGGAGGTGTGACCACATCCACAGGATCGCGATGACTGGCCACACCCAACACAGGTTTGGTGATGTTGTCATATGTCCCATAGTGGTGAACAAATCCCGTACACTGTACAACTGACGATCATCCCAAAGAGAAATCCAGCTCTGTTATTTTACTTCAGCACTATTGAGCTAGGAGGGTAATTACTGTACATATATGACTAGTAGTGACCCAGCTAAAGCCAACCCTGAATCACAGCAGAAAGACCAGCATAACATGCAATGTTAACAAAGGTGTGGTCACTCCCATATAAGGTGCTGCATATCATATAATTTGATCTAAACAGCCAGTGATAGACCTTGTGACAATGCTTCCAGAACTGTTGATACAAGGGGAACTTTAGGATTGTCCAGACTTCCGATATATCAATCTGTGTACTGTCAGGCCGGCCGGCTGATAGTACAGAGGAATGCAGAAATGTGCTTCAGATGTGAAGCAAACAATCCATTTCTCCAGGTGGTTGCATCCACATATATACCACCAAACCTGTTTTTCATTTCCATCCCCTCTTCACCACCCCAACACACCCACACTCCCTCACACTTCATACCACACCCTCGCACCTCCAGACTCATAGTAGTGCTAAGGACGCAAATCCACGTTTTTACTTTTCCTGGCGATATACAGACCCACAGAGGTAGGCACTCTGGAGTCAACCCAGTTCCAGGGTAGAATATGATGTACCCGGGAGAGATTAGCAACAAAGGTGTAGTCACTTCCATATAAGGTGCTGCATATTATCCCATGGATATGACTGTTTGACTTTGCTGCTAGCTGAGGCCCCAGAAGTTAGATAGTATGAGAAGTTTTGGAAAGTCCGTACTTCTGGATACAGCTGTACCATCGATGCCATATTGTGTGTGTAGAGAATGTAGACAGTCCCATGTGACTGTCATGTGACGGCCACATAATGTTGCCATGAATGCCAGCCCCCAGGGTTAAGTAATCTGCAGGGCTGTGTGAGGTGTGTCCAAGTGTGGACTGTCAGCTGATGGTGCTTCCATGGAAACAGAAGGAATAGTTCAGATTATGGTAAATGATAGGGGCTGCGGATTATTCCATGACAATTAAATTGGCTACACTATAGTTTAGTCCATGGGCATTTCAATCATGTTCCATTCTCCTATAGTGTATATTGTGCACCCTGTCACCTCCTGGGGCCTGGGAATGAGGCTAGGGCTAGTTTAGGGTGAGCTAAGTAGTTTCTCCTTATAGATCTAAACTCAAAACTCAATTACAGCTCTGTAATGTGTGATGTGTCGTGTACTAAGAGCAGCTGTTAGATGAATGGTCTTAGTCTTCATACCCTCCCTTGTGTCTGGTAGCACTTCATCCTACAAGTAGCTTCGCTCATTTCGGTTGCTTAGCTACTTCCTCCTCATTTGCCTACGTGAGTAATCCGGCGCTGGACAGCTCTCTTTGCAGAGCTGCTGCTCCCCGATTGCATCCACTTCAGCTGCTGCTCCCCACTTGCGTCCACTTCAACTGCTTCCCGATTGTGTCCGCTTCGGCTGCTGCTCCCCAATTGCATCCGCTTCAACTGCTGCTCCCCGATTGTGACTGCTGTTCCCTGATTGCGTCCGCTTGTAGCCCCAGCTGTTCTGGAAGATTCTTGTTCTTGAACATTCTTCGCAGAGTTCCAGGTTCAGTAAATTGAAGTACGAAGGTCGCACGTCACTAGTCTAGTCCCACCCCACGAACATCCCCACTTCCGTCACACACACACATGTTAAAATCTTAATGGTTTGTGCATGGTGTTTGTGAACACCTGCACATGGTATAATTGGTAATATTCACAACCTGACACATCTCTGCTGGTATCTCCCTCTGCATGTCCAACAGGATGTCAACAAGCTCTGATTACTATGACTACCATCAAACCAGAAGATTCATTGGCTACACTGTATTCACTACCATACCAGGAACACCTTCCCATTGTGAGTGTCAGTAACATGTTTAGATTATGTTCGCCCATGACTACGCTAGTCCACACTCCACAGCAAGACTAGTACTGTGTATACCCACAATACACAAAGCTATAGATCTGACGCTGGTGCTGTTGGACTCACCCAGTAGAATAAGTTACAACTTCAGTTTTGCAGCAAGTCAGTTCTGTCATTGATTTGAATGTAGTTTGATTCCTGGCAATGTAAATTTGGGAGTACACAAGACAACAGATGTTCGTTTTGTCATGTGGCAGACTATTCTGTCGGCATGAAAAAATTAACATGTGTTGTCTTAATATTTCGTTAGAAGTGTATGTGTGATGTTATTGTTTGACACAAAGTGGTAGCTAGGGGTTCAGGTTTTACCCTGCGTGAACATGTGCAGCAAGGGTACAGCATGCAATGCCTTTGTGTCTGTTGCAAATCTCATGTTGCAGTCCTAGCCATAAGCTTGTATTGTGTCCTGGTACACCAGATGTCAGAACATGTAGGAAGTTGCATGGGAAGGTGGAATTTATTCAACTTCTCTGCTCAAATCCTGCAGGTTTTGGACCTTACTCCAGACCAGAATTCATTCTAGATCTGTAGTTCACTGTGTAACCAATCACCTGCTATGTGTATATAACACCACAGAAACCTTTGCTAATTTTTTGCCTTGTATTTTAACTAACAAGCGATCAAATTCTGGCAGGGGGAATTAATGGCCTGGGAACGCTAGGCTAGTGTTTGCCATCTCATTTTGTAGCTTTGTATGGGCAACACCATTGCTCGCTGCCTCATTCCCATGCAGGCCTGGGAACGACACTACACTCCTCCTGGCTCCCCCTCTCTTCTTCCTCCTCTCATAGTACCTCGATCCCCTCCCTCCTCTTTCTCCAGCTTGGTGCCACCACTGTGGGGACCTATATATGTGGACTACATGTAGGGATGTGGTCCAGTTCTGCTCTCTCCAATAAGAGCCCGCGCATGCACCTTACATTCAAAAGGTCCATGCATGGTTGGTAGCTAAATAGCTACCAAGTCGTTTGTTATTAGGCACATGTGCCTATATCTCCACAGCAAGGAAATATATGCAATATGAATGAATGTACTTTTAGGTCCTGTCACAATGACAGCAGGCCACGTTTGGCCCATTGGACCACACACAAATGTACATGACATGGCAACAGACCACTCTAGGCCTATGAGACAGAAGCTAACATAATTATATCACTTTACTCTTAGTTCTAGTTCTCTGTGCTATGGGGGTAGGGACTATGCGCCTAGAAGCGATATGTGTTTAGTTTCGAACGACATTCCTCGGATAGGAAGTGGATGCACTTCATTCCGAATTTTAGCGCATAAGTACTTATGTTTGAGATGATACAGAGTATTAACTTGGTGCATTGAACCTACAATTGTTTAGCTAACGACTGTGACCAAGACAATAGAGAGCATGATGACATCATCTTCATTGTGGCAGCGCAGTTGAATGAAGATGATGTCATCTCCGTGAGCTAATGAGTATCTGGCATAGCTAGCTAGCTACTGGTAATTAATCATATTAGCCTCCTTCCCAGGCCTTCGAATTAATTCTACACCTCCAGTTTTTGATTGCTTCATATCACACAACATATCTAAAGTGCATTCATTGGGTTTTGTATTGGAGTACATCCTCTGCCTCATTCTCAGACACTCCCTCCATCAGTGGCAGGTGGTGCAAGTGATGGAACAGCTGGTGGGTGTGTCCACTGTTCCTTGTGTTCCCCTCTCCCCCACTAGCAGTGTGTGTGGATGGAACCTTCCACAGGTGCACCTTCACGGTGGAGGGAAACTGTTTCAGAGTCGTCTGATGGACATCAATGATGACCAAATGTAGCAGAGTATACTATATTAGACCTGACTAGGAGAGAAATAAATGCATTATGTAGTCTCGTTCCCAGACCATTTTTTGCACACGAAAAATAGTCTGGGAACGAGACTTGCATATGGTTAGGATCCAGAATTAGCTATCGAATGCACTAACCTCGTTCCCAGGCCTTCCACACCTCCAGTTTTTTGCATACCGTAGATTTCAGGTTGGTTGTCCCAAAAATTCGGAATGTAAAACTGCAAAAAGTATCACGTGATTTGAATCCACCAATAGAATCCAAGTTGTCACGTGACAACTTGGATTCTATTGGTGGATTCAAGTCACGTGATAGCTACTTTTGCAGTTTTGCATTCCGAATTTTTTGGACAACCAACCTGAAATCTACGGTTCTGCAAGCGATCAAAAACTGGAGGTGTGGAAGGCCTGGGAACGAGGCTACTCTAACCACTTGCCACCACATGCCATGTGCATGCAGTAAAAGCCGCAAGTTGGGAATGAGACTAGGTAATTAGGTAGCCTCATTCCCAGGCCAGCTAACTGCGTACTGGACCTCCGGAGGCCTGGGAACCGGAACGAGGCTAGCAATTGGGCATGGATAATAATATCTCCAGTGCTCCACCCATTCCGGCAGATAAGGCCTATGCGACTGTGGACAGAATAATTTTAATGGCTGCATACGAGATATTACTCGCTTGTGAGTGGGGAGATGTAGCTGAAGTCGAGAGACTGTTGCCTCCGGTGAAGCACCCAGAACACGTTCGAAGCGACAACTGGCCCAACAGAACTCTCCTCCATTACACCTGCCGCCACGGCTGGTTGGACGTGACCAGGAGGTTGGCGGAGCAGTACCACTGTGATCCAGAGAGTAGGGATGGGTATGGTGATACTCCACTCCATAACGCTTGTCGTGGTGGGCATGTGGGCATTGTGAGGTACCTTGTTAGTGAGCGGGGGTGCAGTACAGCCTGTCAGAACAGGAATGGTGATACTCCACTGCTTGAGGCTTGTAAGGACGGACGTCTAGCCATTGTTGAAATCCTCCTTACTGCACAAGATTGTAGCACTGCTTGCAACAAACATAGTAGAATTTTGCTACACTACTCCTGTCACCATGGCTGGCTGGACGTGACCAGGAGGTTGGTGGAGCAGTACCACTGTGATCCAGAGAGTAGGGACAAGGATGGTAATACTCTACTGCATGAGGCTTGTCGTGAGGGACATGTCGACATTGTGAGGTACCTTGTTAGTGAACGGGGGTGCAGTACAGCCTGTCAGAACAAGTATAGCAAAACTCCACTGCTCGAGGCTTGCGAGGATGCACGTATAGGTGTTGTTGAAATCCTGCTTACTGCACTAGATTGTAACACTGCTTGTACCAAGCATAGTCGGATTCTGCTACACTACTCCTGTCAATATGGCTGGCTGGATGTGACCAGGAGGTTGGTGGAGCAGTACCATTGTGACCCAGAGAGTAGGGGCAAGGATGGTGATACTCCACTTCATGAGGCTTGTCGTGAGGGTCATATGGACATTGTGAGGTACCTTGTTAGTGAGCGGGGGTGCAGTACAGCCTGTCAGAACAAGAATGGTGATACTCCACTGCATGAGGCTTGTCGTAGAGGTCATATGGATATTGTGAGGTACCTTGTTAGTGAGCAAGGGGGCAGTACAGCCTGTCAGGACAAGGATGGTAATACTCTACTGCATGAGGCTTGTCGTAGGATATTGTGAGGTACCTTGTTAGTGAGCAAGGGGGCAGTACAGCCTGTCAGAACAAGGATGGTAATACTCTACTGCATGAGGCTTGTCGTGAGGGACATGTCGACATTGTGAGGTACCTTGTTAGTGAACGGGGGTGCAGTACAGCCTGTCAGAACAAGTATAGCAAAACTCCACTGCTCGAGGCTTGCGAGGATGCACGTATAGGTGTTGTTGAAATCCTGCTTACTGCACTAGATTGTAACACTGCTTGTACCAAGCATAGTCGGATTCTGCTACACTACTCCTGTCAATATGGCTGGCTGGATGTGACCAGGAGGTTGGTGGAGCAGTACCACTGTGACCCAGAGAGTAGGGGCAAGGATGGTGATACTCCACTTCATGAGGCTTGTCGTGAGGGTCATATGGACATTGTGAGGTACCTTGTTAGTGAGCGGGGGTGCAGTACAGCCTGTCAGAACAAGAATGGTGATACTCCACTGCATGTGGCTTGTCGTAGAGGTCATATGGATATTGTGAGGTACCTTGTTAGTGAACAGGGGTGCAGTACAGCCTGTCAGAACAAGAATGGTGATACTCCACTGCATGAGGCTTGTCGTGGGGATTATATAGATGTTGTGAGGTACATTGTTATTGAGCTGGGATTTAGTGCAGCCTGTCAAAACAAGAATGGTGATACTCCACTGCATTTTGCTTGCAAGTGTAGCAGTACGGGTGTTGTACGAATCCTGTTATCCTCTGGGAGAGCAGATCCATCGAGTAGGAATTCTAGCAATGAAACGCCATTGCAATGCTCTACGAAGTATGAAATATCAAAATTGTTTGCTAGTTTTGCTGGCTTGAATAATATCATACCAAATGCCAGTAAGATCTTTGTCTTTGGCAATCCAGCTGCTGGTAAGAGTACCCTGGTGAAGGTCATTGAGAACAAGGTCACTAGTCGGTTTGGAACATTTGCTGGTCAGTTTAGAAATGTGTCTGGTGTGGAGATGAAGACTGCTGGTATCAATACAGTCACCATTCAAAGCAGGAGTTTAGGCACTATTACTGTTTATGACCTAGCTGGCCAGTTTGAGTACTACTCCAGCCACGATGCACTGGTAGGGAATCTGATGTCTTCTTCAGCTGCCATCTTCATAGTAGTAGTCAAACTCAGTGAGAGTGAGGCTGAGGTGATTGGGACACTGCAATACTGGATCTCTTTCACTGAGAACTGCTGCAGCAGAGTGAAGGCCACAGCCCACCTGATAGTCGTAGGCAGCTGGGCAGACAAGGTGAGAGAAGCTGGTGACCAAAAGTGGTTGAACATCAAGAAAGCTTGCATCTCCTCGAGCTCTCCCCTGTCTTTTGTAGGATTTGCAGCTCTAGACTGTCGCAAACTGGCTTCTAGTGGGTTAGGTAAGCTTTGGGGCATGATTGAATTCAGCTGTACAGCACTGAGAGAAGCAGAAGCCGCAGAACGGAATGAAATTGTCTACCCTCACTTGTTACATGCTTTCATTAGCACTAAGCTCCACAAACAAGTTGCCTGCAGTGTTAGGGAACTTTGTACCCACGTTAGAGCAGAAGATGATGCTCTTCTACCAACTGAACCAAGCTTACTGTCTCCATTACTGGGCAGCCTGAGTGATGGTGGACACCTGCTCTACCTACCCAACAAGGAAGACTTTGAAGCAGGGTGGGTGATCATGGACAAACTAGCTCTACTCTCTGAGATCAATGGCACCATTTTTGCTCCAGGCAAGTTTAAGCAGCATCGAGAGATAGTCACCAGCACTGGAGTTGTGCCAAAGTCCAAAGTTGCTAGTGTATTTGCTGGGAAATACAACATTGACATGATCTTGACTGTTCTGACTCTGTTTGAGTTTTGTCACAAGATAAATGACTCCTTCACCCTCTCACTGATAGCTGACAATGACCCCTCCATGGATAGTGGTGGAGCCATTGCCACAGGTGATGAATCCTCAGAGAGCTACTACTTCTTCCCAACTTTAGTTCGAGTGGAGCGTCCCACAGACGTCTGGCAGAGCAGTGGTCCTGACCAGTACCGGTGTGGCTGGTGTCTGCAGTGCTCCAAAGAAGGGCAGTACCTCACCCCACGATTTCTACAGGTGTTGCTTCTTCGCCTGGCCTTCTCCTTTGCCCTGGCCCCCGACACCTCCCAGCAGGACAGAGCCTCACCTGTGCTGAGAAGAAGGTGTGCCATTTGGAAGAATGGAATTCAGTGGCTGGATCAGGATGGTGTTGAAACGATCGTAGAAGTATCAGAACAGAACCGTGTGGTGCTGCTACTGATGTCCTGTCCTGAAGGAGAAGAGATGGCATGTGTTCGACTTCGTTCCTCACTGATCTCGAAGGTCCTGGAAGCAAGGGATGAACTTTGTCCTGGGATTTCTACCACTGAGCTGTTGATTGACCCATCAAACTTGTTCACCTACCCTCTCCCTAGTTCAAGTGAGCTCACACTCTACAGCATGGCTGATCAAGTTGTCAAGGCTGTCCGAGAATGCAAGCCGTTCATTCTTAACACTACTGGCAGTAAGAAATTAAAGCTAGAGAAAGCTCTCCACTTTGAACCCTACGATGGTATACCAGGGAAATGCATCGATCAATTGTTCGCCAAAGACTTAGCAAATCAAGAAGTTGACGATAGCTTGCTAAATGATCTCGCTTCTAACATCCACACCAAGTTGATGGAGCGAATTCCTATTCAGGAAGCATTTCGAATGTTCAGTATTCCTAACAGTCGTGAGTTCTACAGGTATTGTGAGCAGTTTCCTACAGAGAGGGACAACCCCGCCATGAGGTGCTTTCGCCTCTTACTTACGTGGAAGATATATGACACTAATGGAGCAACGTACTGGAGCCTTCGCACCACTCTGGACAAGTACAGCATCTTCTGTGGCAGAAACCCAGTGAGTTACTGGCTGAAACTAGTAATTTTTGATTGCTTTTGTGATGCATTTACCAGCAGATATGAATGTGTACAGTGATGTGTATTGGCTTATTTGCATGCAGCTATCAATTGTGGCCGATGCTGGCAGCAGTGAGGCAATCCACTCATATGGAGAACATGGGCATGCATTGACTGTCCTTCGTTCAGGTATGTTGTGTTGCTATGGAGACAGTAGTATTTCAAATAGGAAACACACATTAGTCTAAAGTAATGAGTTATTCAAGCACCCCTGGTAGCCAGTGCAAGTGACAGAAATGGGAAGTATGGGGGCGAGATTACACTATAGTGACAGGCGACCTTCGTATGTTGTACTGGGCGAGACAGACGGAAGTGGGTGTTTGGTGGGGGGGGGGGGGGGGGGGGGGGGGGTAGTACTAAAACCCGGGACGGAACGGAAAGGAACGGAATGAACGGAACGAACAGAACAGTTGTTTTTCGTCGCTGAGACAAAGGTAAAACCATTTTTCTGTGTAGCGCTGCACGGGCGGAACATCCTCAAAGGTTAGTACATGGTATCGTATGCACTGTATCATAGAGTCGGTAGACTCTATATCAGAGAACGCGGTAGCGTTCTCTATTTAGGGATGGCCAAGGAAATTTCGAAATACCATACTGATGCACCAGCAGGAAAACGGCCAAAGAAGCTACTACGGCCAAAGAAGCTACTATACCCCCCAAACCAAGCATGCAGACAGAATGATACTGCCTAGCAGTTCACAAAAACACTCACAAACGTACCTGAGAGTACACGGGAGTCGAGAAATAAGTCGCCGAAAATTCCAATTTCGTCATCTTCTTTTTTTCTTTCTTTCTTGCTTCTTCTTCTTTGTCATTGACTAGCATAGCTGGACAACAAAAGCATTTCCTGAGCTAGTTCACTCACAGAACAACATCGCTTTCGTCGTAGTAGCTCCTTTCGGCCCTTTTGACTACATACTGGCAAGAACGGCACTGCTGGCTAGCTACGATTCCGTGAATTGCTAGCACAAAGCCATTTTGATCCAACCAGAGGTCACGCGAGCCAAATGCGCATGCGCAGTTCACATGCAAATGTACGTTGCATTCTTTTTTACTGCATTTCGGGATCAGCTGAATCCTTGTGAATCCATCATCTGGTGCCTCACTACCGCTGCGAGGAATTTCTACCAACCTGATCTTGCCAAGATCTATCGTGACTATGCATCATGGAGGCATGGCTTTCTTTTCATGACGTAACTACAGTGCAGAACATGTACCAATACTGTGAGTGAGGCTACAATTTTGGTATTATTAGTGGAAATAGAATGAAGCATCAAAGCCTGCTCAGTGCCCAGCAGAAGGTTCACGTCCATCAAGAGGAACGAGGCTAACATGGCAATTAATAAAATCTGAGATCAGGCTCAGTACCCCCGTACTCTTACGGTGACGTTGTATGTACCATGACTAACAAGTTACGCATTTCATGTGCTTGAAAAAGTACACAAACTAGAGGCAAAAAATTTTCTCCCAAATTAAAAAGGATTTAGTGATGGCCTGTGACACTTTTCAGCCTCTCGAAAAAGCCAAGAAACAAGGAGAATGCCATTAACCAGCCTCAGTCCCATCCCATCCCTAAATTCTACATTTTTCAATGGGATGGGACTGAGTCTGGCCAATGGCATTCTCCTTGTTTCTTAGCTTTTTCGAGAGGTTGAATAATTCCGAATGTGACAGGCCATCACTAAATCCTTTTTAATTTTTGGGAGAAAATTTTTTGCCTCTAGTGTAGGGATACAACGGACACGCAATATAAGCTATAATACAAAAAAATCTCTCGAAATCTCAAAAACGGGCTTCAAATAACTTATGCCTTTATGACAACTTACTATTCATCTTTGAGTGTTTTCCTGGCCAAGAAGACTCCCAGTGTCGTGAATAACCGTCGCGAAAGTACCGCACCAAAAAGTTGCCAAACCGCCAAAATCAGTTTTCTTCTTCTTCTTCTTCTTTCTTCAGACGGGCTAGTTCAAATTTGGCTGACTCCCTCACGACGGTGTTTGCACAAAGCAGCAGCATTTACACTGAGCAGTGCACGAACCCATCGCTTTTTGGCAACTTCGAAATCTCACAAGGTGCTTGAAACGGCCCTCCGTATTTCCCGGAACGGAACGGAACGGAACGGAACGTTCCGGACCGGAAACACCACCTTATTCCACGGAACGGACCAGGGGTCAAAGTACAGCTAGGACTACAACTTCGCTCCCACTACTTTCTTCAGGGCAACAGACAGAAACGATGAAGGTAGATGTGGATTGAATGTGACTTCACAACTTCCCACCAGTTAGGCCTGGCCCCGTGAGACTACCAAAGTTTGTGATCTTGGACATGTAGTACAGTCGTAGACATGGAATACCTGGACAAAGGTATATAGCACACTGAAAGTACTGAGTCTACTGACAATATCAGCAAATGCAGACTTCTCTACTGGACTCAACTATCAGGTATAGAGTGAATTGAACCCGATATTCTTGGTGATGCTGCATTGTTTTTGAGTACAGGCACGTAGTTGTCTGTAAGTAATTTACTCACAGCCAGTGTAAGACCACTTTGAAAGTGCAGAGCAGCCTTCTCCCATGGGGAAAAATGTTCACAGAATGACAGCGTGCATACGTGATCCCACTGCCATGCATCCAGCCCCTTTGGAGATCTTGTCGGTGCCAAAGCATTGCGTCTACAGTGGGAGGGGGGCTAGCCTCGTTCCCAGCCTGGGAACAAGGCTAGAGGGGGGCTGGGTGGGTGGGAGATGATGGTGAGTATAGAGTTAGGGGTTTAGAGTACTCCGGTAGTGGATGCTAACAGAGAACAGTTACAAGATGACATGACGCATCCATGTATATATGCATACACCAGTCACTGGCATGCACATGAGTCTACATGCACAAGTATGCATACCTCAGGATGATTACTGCACAAGTGTACACGTGTAGTACCACAAGTTAAAATGGGGTAACCCCCTTGTGGACAGCTTAATTTGAGTTACAGATTCATTTTCTTATGAATTTCATCCTTTACACAGATGACTTGTTGACTGCCACCAACAGAAACAGAAACCTACCGAATGTAAAGCAGCAAGCAAAGTTATGGCCAGTATGGGTGGCTGAAAAAAGATGCGTACAGGACTGGTTGCAAAACTATTTTGTACGGTGTTACCATGCTCATGTGCACATGATGGGCTCAAGTTCAACTAATTCCATCAAAATACAAACCTGCCATTGACAGCAAAAGTTTGAATGACTACCATTGCAAAGTAGCAATCAGGGGTGCCAGTTTCAAGTCAAGGGGTCCATGCAGGCTCATGAGGCCGAGTTCATGGGGTCTTTCAGCGGCAAATACCAGCTCCTTCAGTCTCTGTTACAACTTCCATAAACACTCATCCACTCTATCCTACATGTAAGTCGAAAGTGTGTCCAAAAAAACGTTAACGTTCTTCACGACAGCTTTAGTTCACCTTTCTTCAGGGCGACAGTCCTAGCTGTACTTTGACCCTTGGTCCGTTCCGTGAAATAATTAAGGTGGTGTTTCCGATCCGGAACGTTCCGTTCCGGTCCGTTCCATTCCGGGAAATACGGAGGGCCCTTGAAACCGCCCACTCAATAACTATGGCTTCATGTGCAACACCATTTTCTTCATATGTGCGCATGTGTAGAGCAACTTTGAACTTTGAACTCAAAATTGTGTACTGTGCGCGGAGTGAATGCTATCAAGTATGCAGCTACAAAAATGAGGTAAAAAAGTGTAAAAAACATTAAAAATCAATGATCCCAACAATCCTATAGGTCCTATATGTCCCATGGGATTGGACAGAATTCTCAGGATTGTACCCTCCTAGCACAGGCTAGGTGGGACCAAGAGTTCATAACAATAAGAGTGTGCAACTGCCGTATGGTATCCATTACCACCATCTTGGCAGTATGACCTAGATCAATCAGTGGTGAAGTAGTAGCAGCTGAGTGCTCCTAAGTGTGAAATTGTGATTACTACAGAGTTATACCATATGGCAGTTGCACACTCTTATTGTTATGAACTCTTGGTGGGACTGTCCCAGGGATTCCCATACATCATCCCACCCCTCCCCCTACACTGGATGACCTGTCCATCCCAAAGTCCTGCGGGATGGACAGGACTGTCTCAGGGATTGTCACATGCATGTCCCACCCTCCCCAAATCCTGGTGTCCTGTCCAGTCCCACGTCCCATGGGCATGGATGGGACAGTCCCATGGACTGTCCCACTTGTATGGCTCTGGTATACCCCCAATCCCAGTGTCCTGTCCCATCCCACAGTCCCATGGGATGGGCGGGACTGTCCCGGGGATTCTCACTTGTCCCACCCTACGTACGTAGCTCTGGTATACCCCAATCCCGGTGTCCTGTCCCGTCCCGCAGTCCCACGGATTCTCACTTGTCCCACCCTAGCTCTGGTATACCCCCAATCCCGGTGTGCCCTACAGTGTTTCAAATTGTTCAAGAGGGGGCAAAGTAAAGTGAGCGGAGGAGGCATGAGTTCTCTTGCATTACATAATAGTTCTGGGCATCTTTCAAGGGGGGGGGGGGGCAGTAAAGACTCAAGGGGGGGCAAATGCCCCCTCCCACCCCTAAATGAATTCCTGCCCTCCCGGTTGGACCCACATGAAAATCCCACTAACACTGTTAATTGGTCTTGGGCTGTGTCCTCAACATGCAGCTCACATTGCCCTCAGTTCCCAACGTGTTTATGTAGGCTAAAGCCGTCATGTAATTGCTAAATCCTACACTTAGCATCCAAGACTGACTACCTGTAGACGTTTGCAGTGAGAGAACAAGTCGTGTGTGGTGTGAGTGTCACAGTGTTGTTGTGCGTGAGTGTGTGGAGTGTATATGCATGGTGATGTGTGTGTGTGTATTGTGAGTGTGCGTGTACATGTCTGTATGCATGGTGTGTGTGTGTGTATGTGTGTGCATGTGAGGAGAGTGTGTTGAGTATACAGCAGCCCAATTATCATGCCCAAGACTATGGAATCATGCCAGCTGCTAAAACTGGCCGCATTAAAACTGGCCTCCATTTTTCGATGGGCTCATTTTTTGCAACCACAGCAATAACACACATTGCATTCTCTAAGTGCATGGCTTTACAGTCAACCACTATGAGGTGCCCATATGAGTGCTGTACCACAAAGGTAATGGTGTTCCTGCATCCATGAGGTGCATTGAGGTCTATTTTTCTGGGACAGAAAGGAGGCGATCCGTCTGAGGCTGTCAGAAGATACATCCTTGCATTCACTGAGGTCCAGATCTGTAATTCTGTCATGGAGAACCTATAGCGCGTGTGTGTGGGAGAGTATGTGTTCTACATGTGGAAACTGCACCACTGGTGAACTATCAGTGTCTCCAGTATTGTCTGTCAAAACCACAGTACAGAAATAGGACTTTGACTTGCCAATGAAAGTGCTGTACTATTCTCTAGTGCATGATTGGTCAATTCCAATGAATCTGGTAGCTTTAATTTTATCAACTGCTAACTGAGATCGTGGCCTACATGGACAGATTAGTTGCCTCGCGCTAAGGCAATTACATTATACTGTAGTCTCCCATTAATACACCCCTCCCCCCCCCCCCCCCCCCCCCCCCCCCCCCCCCCCCCATTTTGTACACTACATCCATGCAGCCTATGGTGGGGAGGGAGCTTATATTCGAATATGCAATTAGTCTTGGCTATACGCCCCCTCAAATTATTAATGCAAGTGATATACACTTCCAAAGTTCATGTTTACACAAGAACACAATAACAAAAGTACGAGTGCAGTGAAACAGCTGGTACAAAATAGCTGCCAGTACGAGTACTGGTAGTCATACAAAGCTGTGTGGTCTACATCAGAGATTGAAGAGCTGCCAGTTCAACCCGAGGTCCTAAACATTCATGACGACTTCGCTGTAGCTATCCTGAAGAACAGCAATGCTGTCAGTCATGTACCACGGGGTATTTCTTGCAGAAGAGTGGCAGCGAGATGACTTGTATTGCCAATGGTGACAGAGACGATTTGAAGTTGAACGGAAGGGAAAGGACTTGTGGTTCCGTGCATCTACAGTGCACGACCCCAGCGCTTTTTGACAACTTCAGAGTCTCACGAGGCGTTTGAAACTGCCCGCTCAATTACTATGGCTTCATCTGCAATGCCAACAAGTGTAAAAAAAATGTATGGAGATGTAGGGATAGCCGAACAGCAAAAAGCAAGAAAACAAGGTATACGGATGAAGGCATAAGAAAACAGTTCAGTATACAACCCCCTACATAATTAGATGGGGTTGTATACTGAACTGTTTTATGCCATCACCCATACCTTGTGTTCTTGCTTTTTGCAGTTCTGCTACATCTCCTTTAATGTTTTTACAAGTAAGCTGTATTGATATTGATATTGAGTAGGAAGAACGACGATATATTGCGTTATCGATATATTGTCCCAGCACTAGACTGAATGCTTTGCTACAAGGTAATTTGAGTTCTATTTTCTGACCCTAGGTGAAGAGGCTGCCAAGAAACTGTATGATGAAGCCATGGAGAAGGGTTATGTGGAATCTCGAGCAATTGTTCTGTTGCTCATTGGTGCAGCAGGTGTTGGCAAATCACACTTCAAGCACCTGATCCTTCGCTTGCCTCCGCCGGCAATACGTGAGAGCACACCACTAGCAGAGGCTGCCATACGTACCATTTCCATCTGGCGAGCCACAGTTGGTGATGAAGATATGCAATGGCAGCTTGTAAGTTCTGAGAAGTTGCTTCGCATGGTGGCAGATGCAATAAAGGCTGGAGTGCCTCTTCGCCTTTTCCCACAGACTGGCTTCCCTCCACGTGTGCTTCCACTGGATGCTGCACCCACAAAGCAGAAAACCCAGCCAGATGAATTACGATCCCAGCCTTCCTCTAAATCGCAACGTTTACTACCTTATAATGCAGAAGTTTCCTTCCTCCCATCAGCCACATCTTCTACACCACCAACATCTATTAGCCCTACCCTGGAGTCTGCAGATCTAAGTGAGCCTTCTCAAATGAAGGAGCTTGTGGATCTCATTAGCCAGTCCTCAGGCTCCAAGAAGCTTCTTGATGTTGACTGGGTATATATTGTGGATAGTGGGGGCCAGTCCCAGTTTCACGAAATACTTCCAGCCTTCATTCGCTACGCTTCTGCTTGTGTCTTCATCACAAAGCTCGATGAGTCTCTCAACGACCACCCAACAATTGAGAATTATGGCCAAGGTGGGCAGCAGCGTGGGACTCCTTATCGCTCACATCTTACACATGAGCAGATACTGCAACGCTGCTTCCAAGCACTCCAGTCTCGTCGGTGCACCTCTTCAATCCCCCAGAGTGGTCCGATGGTGTTTGTAGCAGGCACACACAAAGATCAGGAGCACCGCTGTCCTGAAACAAGAAGTGCCAAAAACAAGAAGCTACTAGACTCCCTCTGGCCAGTCTTCGGTGACAAGCTTCGTCTTTACCACATGGCAGATCCTGACCAGCTGATTTTCCCAGTCAATTCCAAAACACCAAGTATGGAAGACGAAAAGGTAGCTAGTGAGTTTAGGAAACGTGTCACAACCTCATGCCCGTATGGACGAGAAAAGATCCCGATTGCATGGTTCGTGCTGGAGCAACTGATACGTCAGCATGCAACTGACGAGAGAGTGCGTATTGTCAGTACAACAGAGTGTCAACGAATAGCACAAAGGCTGCACATGGATGATGAAACCTTTCATGCTGCTTTAGATTACCTGGTGGCTCTCAACATCTTTCATTTCTATCCCGCCATTCTCCCAAATGTAGTGTTCTGTGATACCCAGGTCTTGCTTGATAAGATCAGTGAGCTAGTAGAGTACAGCCAAATGCTTCGAGGTACCTCCACATGTAGTGTCTCTGGGTTGCAGAGTCATAGTGGTGGGTGGTTACGATTTCGAGATGAAGGTATCATCACGGTTGAGTTTTTGGAAAAATTTCAAGAGCATTATGTTCGTGGTGTGTTCGAGCCCAGTGATCTCCTAAAGCTTTTGAGTGCCCTCTTCATTTCGGCACATCGTACTGGAGGTGAGTACTTCATGCCTTCCCTCTTGCATGAGCTTGAGTCCGAGTCCGATAAGCTCAATCACTACCGTTGTGATCTCACGTCTTCCCCCTCTCCTCTTCTGGTGCACTACCCTGGTGGGTGGCTGCCGAGTGGAATCTTTACCTCACTCATAGCCTACCTTCTGAATGAGTGTGACTGGAAGTTGCTTTTCCAAAAGTGTGGTAAACCAGATTGCCTTTATAGGAATTGCATCAGGTTTAAACATCCAAGGGGTCGAAGTGTTACCCTAATTGACTCCTTCACACACTTTGAAGTGCATTTAGCTTCTCACTACCCAGTCTCAGGCGCTGTCTGCTCTGAAATCCACACAACTATCTTTCATGGTCTAGAACAGGCTGCATACACGCTTTCATACACAGGCTTGCACCCTGAGGAGGCTTTCTTCTGCTCTGCCGGAGGTAAGGACTGTGAACCCAACCTGCATCTAGCCTTTGTGGAGGCTGACGGCTAGTGGAACTGTTCAACCAACTCAAAAATTGGTGGGGAGCTGACTGATGACCAGACTCTGTGGTTCAGCACTGCAGCGCAATTGAAAGGTGAAGGTGGTATGCAATTCCATAATCCATGCATGTACCCAGTAACCTGCATGACCAATTCTGAACAATTAGTACATATAGTGCAAATCATCCATACCTTTATTGCCGAGCACATTAGCGCAAGGCACTGAATGGGGGGGATCTATTCTCATGATATGCGTATGTACGTACCGGAACCTGTCATGCTCAGGAGTGTTGATAGGAATGTTGCACTGGCCAATTGAGTTGTGTTTGCAGCGAGGGCTTGATGGTGCGAGATTTACAAGAGTGGACCAGTGTGGTGCCACCAGGGCTTGTGGTGCTCGAGCAGCTACATATGGAATCGAACAGTGAGCGCAGTCAACATCTGTTTATACCGCAACTTCACAATAGTCTCGCATAGCCAGTGGCGGGCCTTCAGGGTTCGCAGAGCTAGAGCAGCTACATGAGGAGTGGAACAGTGAGCGTAATCGACAGCTTTTCACAGCTCCACACTCTCAAACTCTCAAAGTAACTATGATTATGCTCGTAAGCACATGGTCAGGTCACATGTACGCATGTGGCGCGCACGAGGCGTGATGCGGATACATATTCTTAGTTTAAACCTACCATATGAATATGATAGTAGTGCTGCATGCTGACTGCTGACTGCTTTATTGTTTCATCAGCTGAGGAGCCCAAGCTGCATCACCCACTAAAGTCCCTTGTTCTTTCAAACTCTCATCCAAAACCTCCTCCAATGCCTCATCCAAAGTCGCCTCATCCTAAACATGTGGCAGATGCCGATCCCTCAGAAAGGGTTCCATCTTTAGGTAAGTGGTTGCATAGAAGGCAACAAGGTATTGCTATCTAGTATCGTTGATGCTTTGCTGATTTATAAGATTGATAGTTGCTTGTTAATATGCTGCACCACAGAATGGAACACTGGACTACTCTAACAACTTGCAACATATCGACTCAATACAGAGCAAGATGGGGGACACACAATATTATGCAACACAAAACATCAAACAACTAGAGGTGCTCAGCAGAGCACATACCCCGTGCGCAACTTTGACTTGACAGCTACCACCGATTGTTCATACAACATGCACGATGAGCTAGCTAGGCCACGATTTACAGCGATGTCAGCATGCAGAATGAGATACCGTAAGTTGTGGCAGTAATGTTAGAAATAGGGTGTGGTCAAGTTGTATAAATTAGAAGCACGACTTTCACGCAGCTTTCTCAGCCTCTTGAGTAGATCTCTGGTCTGTGAGTTATGTAGACGCTGAATTCTGACACTTCTATCCTGAAATAAGCCTTCAACAAGGCCTTCGCTGCTCAAACTGGGCCGCTTGGACGGACAGACTGACATGGACAGACTGACAGACAAACCGATCACTCTACCCCCTGCTGCGCATGCGCACGGGGTAATTACATCTATGGGTCACAATCTGAACACATAGGACACCAAATAAAACTGTGTTGAGTTTGTAAGTACAGACTGATCTCTCAGTGCTTCAGGTGGCATGTATACCTAGAGACTGCTTCCTAGACAAGTCACAGAGGCAACACAAATAATTATCTTGAGGCAAGGCATTTACAGAGGCAGCATACTACACATGTAGCCTCATACCCAGGCCCACGTGTGGAACGCAGAAAAGGACCTGGTGACACTTGGCAAGATTCCCGTTTTTGCTGAGGTCAGCAGTCTTGATTATGGGTAGGCGAATCACATTCGTCCATTGCCAATTATTGTGAATTCTTTACCGTGTTAAAAGTGTAGCCGTTTCATAAAACCGCTGTTCAAGCCTCCAAGACTAACCTCTGGTTGCTCCTTGGCAAGGACTTTCCACTTGGCCATCACCAACCCCTACCTGCCGCTTGAATTTGAAGGTATCCAGTAAGGAATGCAATCGCTTACATAATTATGCTCACTGAGCACCTACAGGAATTCTGCCAAGTGTCACAAGTCCTTCTTCTGTGTTTGTGCATGGGTATATATAGTGCATGCGCTTAGGTGTTGATAGGCACCACCACAGTGGACAAATGAATCCATGTACACATGTACACTATAAGCTGTACCTTTGAAGCCGGTAGCCAGGGTAATGAGTGTTGCTTGGCAACTGTGGTTTCTTCTCAAAACTGTAAAACTGACTAATTGGGGTGAGCCTGAGGAGTCCCACACAGATCATTCAGTTTTGTTTTGCTGTACACACGTATGGCCAGTTCAGTGTCCTTACCGTAAATGCACTCTTCTGCAAATAACATAAACGTTTCTTACGTCATGGGTAAAATTGAAATTGCTTCACCGTGAAATCACTCCTGCCGTTCGAGTTGGGAGACATCCATGATTCACACTGAGTGGCTATAGACCGAGACCACTCATGGCCCTCCCTCTTCAATGGCTTCAGCAAGAGACGTGACCACCAAAGGACGCAGAACGGGTGGGAAGACTAGTCTACGAGAAGGCAGCTTGGAAGTGAGAGTTTCAGACTGGAGTCCGTAAACAACATGCAGAGGTGCAATCAAGATGGTAGCTTGGAAAGGGCCTCTGGGCTTGAGCGTTGGGGGGTTCTTGTATATAGCTTCATGCATGCATATTTCATTCTTTCTCACATGATGAAACTGCTGCCCATGTACATGTTGCAACTACCAGCACCATGAAGCTACAGTTCAGGGGTACATGTGATGGCGTCTTAAACTACAACATGCTTGCTGCTTGCTCAGGCTCGTCCCACGATGACATAAGCATCTCCCTAGTTAAATAGCATGCTTTAAAAACCTATGGCACAAGTTAATGAGATTGGACATGGTCACGTGACCTACGTGCGTAGGTGAATTATGTGGAGGTTTACTGTGCTGAAGTGTGTTCTCGGTAGCCTTTACAAGTATCTCAACAAACCTGACATCATTCGAAAGCTCCAGTGGAGTAGATTCCAAATATACCGTCAACCCTGTTCAGTCCCTAGGTCACTAAGGCTGTATGGCCTCTTGAAGGATCGGCCACGTGGTATGGCGGAGAAGCCAGTGTTAAGAGACACTCCCGGTACTCCAACTGGAAACCTTCCCAACCTGAAGCATGTCTTCAATGTACTCCTACCTTTCAAATTCCCCAATTCACTTCTCGATGGCACATTACGTTTATACCTTTATTCCCAGGCCATATTGACGTGGGAATGAGGCTGGTGAGGTTAGGATAAAACACTGTATGTTCCTAACCTCATACCGTAGTCCAGTATTCCATCGTAGACTAGTCCATTCCACTGAATTCAGACACTCCATTGCTTTCTCTAGGTATGCTGGTATACGCATCCATGCCCAATGCTTAAAAGTTCAGTTTTGCTATTTAAGAGTACGGTTTATCATCTTTTACAGCTGACAGGCCCAAGCTGTACCAGTTACAGTGTCTCCGGTGCCGAGGGAGGAGGGTGAAGATCATCGAGACCGTGGCTGCCAGGTGGGAAGAAGTTGCCCTGGCATTGCACTTCGAAGGCCACATACTGCGGAACATTCGATATGACCCTCACATCCAGTGTATAGATACCTCCTGCCGTGAAATGTTCCAGAAGTGGCTGGATGGGGAGGGCCGTGAGCCTGTGACCTGGAAGACTCTGATGGATGCTCTCATTGACATTGGGTTTGTTACAGAAGTGGAGGACTTACAAGAGATCATCACAAACTAAGTTTAGTTCTGTCCTGTGCTTTCAACTTCTAACTTGATACCTTTGTAAAACCTGTTTTGTTCTTGACTTTGAAACCAAGCAGCTGGTGCTGCCTCCTGCTAGATCTAGCTGCTGATGCCCATGCCAACTTGATGCAGCAAACTCCTATATAGGAAGTATTCCTGCTGATCGTGGTTTCTACAGCTATTGTGAGCAGTTCCTAGTGAGAGGGACAACCCCGCCATGAGGTGTTTTCACCTCTTTCTCACTGGAAGAAATGACCCTAATTTACGTACCAGTCCTTCGCACCACTCTGGACAAGTACGGCATCTTCTGTTGCAGAAACCCAGTGAGTTACTGGTTGAAACTAGTGGAAGGTACAATACTGATGATGGAGCAACGTACCAGAGCCTTAAATTCACACCACTCTGGACACATACATCAACTCCTATGGCAGAAACCCACTGGTAAGGTTGTTTTTCATTGTTTGAACCATTCACATTATAACTTCTGGATTTAGACCATGCAGTACGTGTGGAAGTCAGAGTTGATTTGTTGTGTGTTTGTGCACACCTGCACATTGCAATCATAACCTTCTATCTCCCTGCTGGTATCTCCCTCTGCATGTCGAACAGGAAGTCAACAACCTCTGATTGCTATGACTACTATCAGATTCATTGGCTACACTGTATTCACTGCCATACCTTCTGTGAGTGATGGTTGCCATAGTAACATGTTGAGAGATCTACTAGATTTTTTGCAAGAACAGGAAGTTATAGCCTCGTTCCCAGGCCCGAGACGGCCTGGGAACGAGGCTAAAGAAGTTATAGCTAGAGCTCTCTTGGAGAACACCACAACCTTAGCTATATGTTCAGGTTTGTCTTTGATAACTTCTATTCATTGAGTATACAGCTGGTTTCCATGGTTACATCTAGCTGTGTCACCAGCATTAAATTTTGTTTTATGCTAGTAGCACCAGACAGCAGCACTTGTTGAACTATAGTGGCCAGCGTGTATGTTAGATCAACCACCACCCTGGTAGGCCTGATCACAGCCGCCATATTGGCTGCAGCCAAGGCTTTTTTTTAATATTTGCAAGCTGTTTGTACTGTTCTCTACTCCCAAAGCATTCAAGGCTCACGTTAGTAGCCCTTAGCCTTGTCCCCAGGCCTCCACCCAGATTTTATCTCACCAAAAAAACTGGGCAGAGGCCTGGAACGAGGCTATATATAAGTAGCCCTAGTAAACTAGATGCAGTAACAATTAATAGTCAAAGCAGGCTACGCAAGTTAAATTGCCTTAGAATTTGTCTCAGATGAGATTCAACGTTTGCCGGAGTCATGCCACCGAACCCCTTAAGCAGATGCGTACTTTGTTTTAGCCCTGCTGCATGCAAATCATGAGATGTTTCAACCAGCCGCATTGTGCTCTGTACTTTGCTCTGCTGCACCAAAACTCATGCTACAATCCCAGCCAAAGCTTGATCTAATGTGTCCTGTACATCTGACATTAGGACTGAACATGGATTTTATTCAACTTTTGTGCTCAAACCCTGTAGGTTTTGGACCTCTCTCCAGCCCAGAATTCAGAGGAAGCTGTATTCATTTCATAACTATTAATTAGCCACCTGCTGGCAAGATAAAAGACTCCTCCACCCTCTCACTGAAACTGACAATGACCCCTCCAGGGATAGTGCTACAGCCATTGCCACAGGTGATGAATCCTCAGAGAGCTACTACTTCTTCCCAGCTCTAGTTCGAGTGGAGCGTCCCACAGACGTCTGGCAGAGCAGTGGTCCTGGCCAGTACCAGTGTGGCTGGTGTCTGTATAGTCTCGTTCCCAGACCGTTTATCCAGCACGTGTATTGCTTCCAGTATACTAAAAGCGATCCGTGCTGGGGTTGGTTGGGCTGGGACCGAGACTAGTGTCTGCAGTGCTCCAAAGAAGGGCAATACCTCACCCCACGGTTTCTACAGGTGTTGCTTCTTCGTCTGGCCTTCTCCTTTGCTCTGGCCCCCGACACCTCCCAGCAAGACAGAGCCTCACCTGTGCTAAGAAGAAGGTGTGCCATTTGGAAGAATGCATGGAATTCAGTGGCTGGATCAGGACGGTGTTGAAACAATTGTAGAACTATCAGAACAGAACCATGTGGTACTGCTACTGATGTCGTGTCCTGAAGGAGAGGAGATGGCATGTGTCCGACTTCGTTCCTCACTGATCTCGAAGGTCCTGGAAACAAATGAAGAACTTTGTCCTGGGATTTCTACCACTGAGCTGTTGATTGATCCATCAAACTTGTCCAGCTACCCTCTCCCTAGTTCAAGTGAGCTCACACTCTACAGCATGGCTGATCAAGTTGTCAAGGCAGTCCAAAAATGCAAGCCGTTCGTTCTTGACACCACTGGTAGAAAGAACTGAAGCTAGAGAAACCCTCCACTTTGAACCCTACCATGGTTTACAAGTGGAATGCATCGATCAATTGTTTGCCAAAGACTTTGCAAATCAAGAAGTCGGTGATTGCTTCCTAGCTTCTAATATCCGCACCAAGTTGATGGAACAAATTCCTGTTCAGGAAGCATTTCAAATGTTCAGTATTCCTAACAGTCATGAGTTCTACAGCTATTGTGAGCAGTTTCCTACAGAGAGGGACAACCCTGCCATGAGGTGCTGTCATCTCTTACTTACGTGGAAGAAATATGCCCCTAATTCAACATACCAGAGCCTTTGCACCACTCTGGACACATCTTCTGTGGCAGAAACCCAGTGAGTTACTGGTTGAAAGTAGTGGAAGGTACACCTTTTGAGTGGCTTTTGTGGTGTATTTACATGCAGATGTCAATGGTGGTTGATGCTGGCAGCAGTGAGGCAGGAGGAACATCCACTGGTGTGGAGAACAAGAGCACCCAGTGAACATCCTGTGTTGCTATGGTAACAGTAGTAGCACAACTAGGAAACACAGATTAGTCTAGAGTACCCATGCAAGTACAGGTGGTTGCAGCACATGACCTGAATGTGTAGTAGTTACAACTGATTGTGAGGTTGTGACAGCAGCAACTCAGTAACCTACATGTTGTATATAGCTATAGCTCTGTACTGGGACTGTGGTAGCTTGAACATTGTGCGGTGAGCCTGGGTGAGTGCTGTGCAGTCTGTATGTGCACACATCCTGTTGAAGCGGGCATAGCATAAACTCTGTTTTCAGAGTTGAATATGCAGAAGAGTATAGGTATGTATATTTGGCATGGACGTATAATAATAATTATGAGCTTTAGGCCTAATGGGCTTCTCCTCCTAGGCTGATTGTATAATGTGATTTACGAGGTACGAAGAGCATCCGTTGGATAAAATGTTAATTTTCTCTCCACACCATTCCCTGTCAATCCTTCCTCTCCTCACAGAGCAGCCGTGGTGCAATGAAATGCAATTCTTTCTGGTAGGAGAGAGATGCTCAAGGCCTCCCCCCCCCCCCCCCCCCCCCCCCCACCCACCCACCCATTCCTGTGAGCACCCTCCCTCAGATTGAAGATACTATTGTACTGACTCAAGTTACTGCACACTGTAGTGCTGACATTGTGATAACTGTTTGTGTGGAGGATGTTTCTCTGAACTCAATTCTGAGATCCTGAAATTGGATGTGATGTGTCATGTGCTAAGAGCACAAGGTGTATACCTTTCCTCACTCCCTCCCTGTCTATCCCTCCTCCTCACACCCAGCCATCACAAGTTGCAACGAGCTACAATCCTCTCACACCAGCAGAGACAGGGTCATCATTATGCAGACAGCACCCTCTCCTGAGGCAACAGCTATACTGAGCCAGACTAGATCACATTATACATCATGCCACTATTTGTGCATGGAGGAGGTTTCACTGGAAGTGCATCTGATAGTGAAGGTCCTTCCCCGACTTCCCCCTGTGAGTAATGCATGGTACTATGCACACCTTGAGGTTGGAACACATGACACTGTTATTGTTGGTACACTGGATGTCTGCCTGATTGTGGCCTGGTAGTAGTTGGTTCCCATGAGGTCAGCACATGCTGACAGTGCAGTGTATGGAGTGTGTAGTTGCCAAGATTCCACCTCCCGAAAGAGAGTCTGGTAACTTTGACCAGAAACCTCAGTTTTGTCACAGCTAATTTCAGACAACCAATGAAATTGTAGAAAATTCCATTTTTCTTGCAACACTGGTTCAAAATTCATGTCAATGCGTAGGACTTCCAGTTTGCCGTACCTGCTAAACTATGAGTATTCAATGAAGCCCGAGGATGTTGCTGAAGCAGCAAGACAGATTATTTGTGCGATGCATCCAGCTAGACACGAGACTAGTGTAGTTGTGACTGTCAGATGGCATGCAGCCATTGTTCACTGTGACCAGTGACATGCAGTGGAGTAGTATACTAGTGACTACAATTGGACTAGCTATCCATTTTCAACCGAAAACATTTTTTTCCTACTGCAGTTAACCTTGTCTTACCTTATAATACAGAGTCATGTAATTCACTTCCTGGTTGCTCTGTTGCCCAGGTGATCGTAGCCCGGGAGGACAGGAGGGCTGGCCACAGGAGGTGTGACCACATCCACAGGATGACTGCCACACCCAACACAGGTTTGGTGATGTTGTCATTGTCATATGGGTGAACAAATTCCCTACACTGTACAGCTGACGATCATCCCAAAGAGAAATCCAGCTCCGTTATTTGTCAAGACCCATATTTTATTCCTGCACTATTGAGCTAGGAGGGTAATTACTGTACATATATATGACTAGTAGTGATCTTGACCCAGCTAAAGCCAACCCAGAATCACAGCAGAAAGACCCTGAGAGAGCGTAACAATGTTAACAAAGGTGTGGTCACTCCCATACTCCCATATAAGGTGCTGCATATCATACAGTTTGATCTAAACAGCCAGTGATAGACCTTGTGACAATGCTTCCAGAACTGTTGATGCAAGGGGAACTTTAGGATTGTCCAGACTTCCGATATATCAATCTGTACTATCAGGCGGGCAGCTGATAGTACAGGAATGCAGAAATGTGCTTCAGATGTGAAGCAAACAATCCATTTCTCCAGGTGGTTGCATCCACATATATACCACCAAACCTGTTTTATCCTTGTTCATTTCCATCCCCTCTTCCCCACCCACACTCCCTCACACCTCCAGACTGATAGTAGTGCTAATGACGCAAATCCACGTTTTTACTTTTCCTGGCTATCCAGCAGTTCTGAGCAGGATACAGACCAACACCAACCCAGAGGTAGGCACTCTGGAGTCAACCCACTTCCAGGGTAGAATGACCCCGTGAGAGACTAGCAACAAGGGTGTAGTCACTTCCGTATAAGGTGCTGCATTTTTTTTGAGCTGTGACCATCCCATGACCACCAGTTTCACTGGATATGACTGTTTGACTTTGCCGCTGTGGCCCGAGAACTTTGATAGTACAAGACGTTTTGGAAAGTTCGTACTTCTGGATACATCTGTACCGTCATGCCATATTGTGTGTGTAGAGAATGTAGACAGTCCACACAACATTGTTTCTCCAGGTGGTTGAAGTCACTGTATTACAAACCATTTCCCTCCCCCAAACACACACCCTCACACACACTCACACCCTCACACCTCATACCACACCCCTCCAGACTGGTGATAGTGCTGATGACGGAAATCCACTTACATTTCCTGACAAACCCCCAACTTCTGTACATGGTATAGACCAACGCCAACACAGAGGTAGGCATGTGGCGCAGCAAGTAATGGGACTGTCATGTGACTGTCATGTGATGCTCATGTAATGTCACATGAATGCTAGCCCCCGAGGTTAAGTAAAAGTTTCTTCCCTCGTAACCTGCAGGGCTGTGTGAGGTGTCTGCCAGCTGATGGTGTCTCAGTGAAACAGATTATGGTAAATGATAGGGGCTGGGGATTAATCCGTGATAATTGGTTTAGTAGTGTGGTTAAACTAAATTGGACTATCCAAGGACTCTACTGGAATGAGAGTAGAACCAGCTTACATCTGCCCATGTGGAGCAATGTATGAATGTACTTCAGATGTGAAGCAGACAGTCCATACAATATTGTGTGTGCGCATGTGTGCAGCAGGGTCATGTCTGTGTGTGTGTGTGTGTGTGTCTGTCGCAAAACAATCCTTCAAGCAGGTTTTATCATGGCTGATGGTTGAGACGGTGGAGCCGGAGGAGGTGAAGGGCCCTTGTTTTCTCGAAGAAAGACAACAGCACAGCCATTTACGTTGTCCAAGTGTACTTCTTGGGCTGACCGCCATTGCTCAAGCGCACGTTTCAACTGTCAGCTCTCAGGATAGGCCCGTGAAGATTCTGACCGCTCCATTGTGATATATAGCCATCCTGTACTGGCACTTACCCTCGTGGCGAAACTGTGAGTGCTGTAATAATTTGTTTGTCTTCCATTCGGCATCCCCTTTGCTCGCTTCGACAGCTTGTGGAGGTCTAGGCGTCTCCTATCGTGCCTCCTGGCCTGGCGTTCTACGATTCCTCTATTTAATCGTACACCCCCCATTTCCGGAAATATTTTACGGTAATAATGCTGATGATGGAAATCCGCATTTTTACTTATCCTGACAATTCCGAGCTTCTGTACATGTACAGACCAATGACAACCGCAGAGGCAGGCATGGTACAGCTAGTAATGTGACTATCATGTGATTGTCATGCGACTTTCTCATAATGTCACCATAAGTGCCAGCCCCTGAGGTTAAGTAATGTTTCTTTCCTCGTAACCTGCAGGGCTGTGTGAGGTGTGTCCGAGAGTGAACTGTCAGCTCATGGTGTTTCCACGGAATCAGAACGAATATTATGGTAAATGATAGGGGCTGGGGATTATTCCATGACAAGTGGCTAAACTATAGATTAGCCTATGGGCATTTCATCATGTCCCATTCTCCTATAGTGTATTGTACACCCTGTCACCTCCTCCGTGTCTCCCAGGACCTGCTGGCAACAGAGGCCCCCCAGATGGCAGCCACGCAGGTGATATGTAGTGTCCACAAAAGCGAGGTGTGCTGCATCACCATCAACCAGCCGGGCACGAGGGTCGTCACATGCTCTGAGAAGGTGAGGGAGGGAGCATGTGATGCAAGTGCAGTGTTGACGAGGATGATAGTACTTGTGATGTTGCCATGGTTACCAAGGCACATGCGGTTGTACTGCACACTCAACTTCAGTGAGTGTGTACGTATCTCCCCAGGATACTCTGGTATATGTGTTCACAGCACACAGACATGATCGAGACCTCATTGCAGAGTTTCACTAGGAGAGGAGCAGGCACTGTCAACATCTACTGGTGAGGGTCCCTTTAGGAGGAGGGGGGGGGGGAGAGAGAGAGAGAGAGAGAGAGAGAGAGAGAGAGAGAGAGAGAGAGAGAGAGAGAGAGAGAGAGAGAGAGAGAGAGAGAGAGAGAGAGAGAGAGAGAGAGAGAGAGAGAGAGAGAGAGAGAGAGAGAGAGAGAGAGAGAGAGAGAGAGAGAGAGAGAGAGAGAGAGAGAGAGAGAGAGAGAGAGAGAGAGAGAGAGAGAGAGAGAGAGAGAGAGAGAGAGAGAGAGAGAGAGAGATGGTGGGAAGGAGGGAACTTGGAGTTAGATACAAGGAAACTAATGTGCGCAATACACATGTGTGCCATGTGCAGGTATGCACAAGTGTACGTGTGTGTCCTCTCCCCTCTCCAGTGGTGTAGCCAAGCCCGGGCCTGGTAGGGCAAGGCCCTACCAATATTAGGCTAGGCCCGGGCAATCAGAATGGCTGTATTAAAGTGCAGAGCACCCAGCCAGTGTGAATGCCACCGAGCCAGGCAAACAGCAAACGTACGGAAACAGTAGATCCGGCGCGAGGCGATGGCCTGCCTAGGCGCGGCGCCTAATATTTCTATCTACGTTCTGTATAGCTAATTAGAATCACCACGCGACTAGCTATAAAGGTCTGGCAAGTGAGGCAACTGATGGTATTCGAATGCAGCAAGAGTAACAGTGAGTCTGGTTCTGATGATAATCAGTCAGATGATGGTGAGCAGCCAGTAAAAAAACCTCGTGTCAGTTGTGAAGAGACATCTGGAGCGACTCGTCCCAGCGGTCCACCAGCTGATACTGCGACTACAGGTCCTCCACCGGTTCAGGCCCCCCCCCCCCCCCCCCCCCCCCAAAACGTCTCTCTGCAGCATCGATCCTCATACATATGGAACTTGAAGTGCAAAGCATGAAGGTGCCACGAGAGCCCATCCTGATAACTTAAGGTGAAAAAAAATTTCCGCGCTTCGTGCGGACTGATCGGCACTCCACACCTCCCTGCACTGCCTTCGGCAGTGTGCATAAACAGTGCCCTACCAATTCAAAACATACACCTTATTTGAAGCATAATGTACTCTACTCATTCACCATTGCCCATGTGTTCCTCCCTCCCTCTTCCCCTTCCCTCCTCCCCCATCCTTCCCTCCCTCCTCCCTCCAACCCTCCTCCCTCCCAGCTTGGCCCAAGTGGGTCTACTTGGTACCTACACTGCAGGGACCTATGTGGACTCCATGTGAGGTGTGGCCCAGTTCTCCCTCTCCAATGAGAGCCCATGCAGGTGTGCTTTTTTGTCAGAGATAAAATGTCAGTGGTTGGTAAGTATTTGCCACAAGATTTGGTTCATTAATAATTTGTTTTGTCTTGAATTGAGCTACATGTAGTGGTGGGCCACCAAGTTATGATTTATACTGCAGTGTACTAGCTGACTGGAGACTCAGCTAGTCTGGTAGGGCATGGACTTTGAGAGTATCCTCTGCCACATTCTCAGACACTCCCTCCAGTTTTCCATCAGTGGCAGGTGCTGCATGTGATGGAACAGCTGGTGGGTGTGTCTTGGAACGAGGGTAATGTCCACTGTTCTTTGTGTTTCCCTCTCCCCCACTAGCGGGTGTGTGTGGATGGAACCTTCCACAAGTACACCTTCACGGTGGAGGGAAACTGTTCCAGAGAGTCTTTTGACGTATTTCTGGACACAGTGATGACCAAATGTAGCAGACAATTCTGACTGACTTGACGGTGTCTTGTGAACATGTACGTACAAGCCTAGACCACACACGTCCTCCCACCCCGTACCACTCATTTTGATATTTATATCACATTAGCTACTTTTACAGTCACTCTGTCAAACTACCAGTATAGTTGAAGTAAGATGTATGTGGTTTGAAAAAGGTACACTTAAAGTCGGCCTATACTATGCAAGCATAGCATTATCCAAATCATCAGAGAAGACACACTGAAGAGGAGGAATGGTAGTGTGCCCTTCCACTTTAGATTAATACCCCCTCCATCCCTCCGGACCCTCCCTTGGACCCTTCCTCTCTCTCCCTCTGTCCTGCTTTCATCCGTGTACGATGTGAATGGAGGCTCAAATCACACAAGTGACCTCTAGTGAGAACGGGTCGACCACCTGCATGTACAGTGGTGATCCTCTCTTAGCTGTTTTAGAGACCTGAGGGATGCGCAATCACCAAGGGCGAAGATTATAGGTGCATCCCAACAGCTAAGAGACCTGCTCGAGTGCAACAACCAGCATAGACTATGAGTTATATTAGTCTCGGAAAGGGACCCTGCAAAGGGTCTGGTTCCGAGACTAGGGTTATATCTTTCAGTTTCTCTGTATAATATTATTTTTGATGAGGTGTATAATGAACCTCATTAAGTTCAAAACATCAAAGCACATTATGCATACCATAGTCTTATTATAATATCATTACTGTACATTTATTCAGGCACAATTTTGAGTGTAATCAGTAGCTGGAGTATAGTCCGAGGGGGCCCGGGTCTGGGAACGAGACTAGAGCTGGAGCTGGTTACTACATAGTCTCATGCCCAGACCGCGGTCTGGGAACTAGACTAGTGCTTGCTATAGTATCAGTGACTTGGGATCAACTCGCAGAGCTCTAGTCCAGTAGCCTCGTTCCCAGTCCCACGCCCAGCTTTTCGATCGTCGCTTGCAGTACGAAAAGCTGCATGGGCGTGGGACTGGGAACGAGGCTACTAGTCCAGTGCATCCAGCTCGAGTTACAAAATGTTGGAACAGCAAACGTCGTAGACGCATAACTATTAGTAACTAAATAATTATTAATCAAATTGAGCCCCACCCACTCACGTTATTGCAAGAATGCGGTCAATGCGGAAGAAAAGCCCATAATGCGAAATGGCTGCGACCGAGATTATACGCGCTTGTGAGCGTGGAGATGTATTTGAAGTCGAGAGGCTGCTGCCTCGACTCAAGAACCCAGTACACGTTACAAGCGACGGGTTGCCCTTCGGAACTCTCCTTCACTTCTCCTGTCACTATGGCTGGCTGGACGTGACCAGGAGGTTGGTGGAGCAGTACCACTGTGATCCAGAGAGTAGGGACTGGTATGGTGATACTCCACTGTATGAGGCTTGTCGCGGGGGTCATGTTGAAATTGTAAGGTACCTTGTTACTGAACGAGGGTGCAGTACAACCTGTCAGAAAAACAATCCGCTGCTTGAGGCTTGTAGGAAAGGACATCTAGATGTGGTTAAAATCCTGCTTACTGCACAAGACTGTAGCACTGCTTGCAACAAATATGGAATTTTGCTACACTACTCCTGCTGCCATGGCTGGCTGGATGTGACCAGGAGGTTGGTGGAGCAGTACCACTGTGATCCAGAGAGTAAGGCGTATTTGGTAATAGTACTCCACTGCATGAGGCTAGTCGTAAGGGTCGTGTGGACATTGTGAGATATTTTGTTAGTGAACGGGGGTGCAGTACAGCCTGTCAAAACAAGGATGGTGATACTCCACTGCATGTCGCTTGTAGTGAGGGTGATGTGGACATTGTGAAGTACCTTGTTAGTGAACGGGGGTGCAGTACAGCCTCAGAACTACAGTGGTAATACTCCACTGTTAATGGCTTGTAGGGATGCACATCTAGCTGTTGTTGAAATCCTCCTTACTGCACAAGATTGTAGCATTGCTTACGACAAGTACAGTAGATTTCCACTGCACTACTCCTGCCGCCATGGCTGGCTGGACATGACCAGGAGGTTGGTGGAGCAGTACTGCTGTGATCCAGAGAGTAGAGACAGTGGTGGTGATACTCCACTGCATGAGGCTTGTCGTGAGGGACATGTGGACATTGTGACGTACCTTGTTGGTGAATGGGAGTGAAGTACAGCCTGTCAGAACAAGAATGGTAATACTCCACTACATGAGGCTTGTCGTGAGGGACATGTGGACATTGTGACGTACCTTGTTGGTGAATGGGAGTGCAGTACAGCCTGTCAGAACAAGAATGGTAATACTCCACTACATGAGGCTTGTCGTGAGGGACATGTGGACATTGTGACGTACCTTGTTGGTGAATGGGAGTGCAGTACAGCCTGTCAGAACAAGGATGGTAATACTCCACTACATGAGGCTTGTCGTAAGGGTCGTGTGCACATTGTGAGGTACTTTGTTTGTGAACGGGGGTGCAGAACAGCCTGTCAGAACTACAGTGGTAAATCTCCACTGTATGAGGCTTTTAGGAATGCACATCTAGCTGTCGTTGAAATCCTCCTTACTGCACAAGATTGTAGCATTGCTTGCGACAAGTACAGTAGAATGCTGCTACACTACTCCTGCCGCCATGGCTGGCTGGATGTGACCAGGAGGTTGGTGGAGCAGTACTGCTGTGATCCAGAGAGTAGAGACAGTGGTGGTGATACTCCACTGCATGAGGCTTGTCGTGAGGGACATGTGGACATTGTGACGTACCTTGTTGGTGAATGGGAGTGCAGTACAGCCTGTCAGAACAAGAATGGTAATACTCCACTACATGAGGCTTGTCGTGAGGGACATGTGGACATTGTGACGTACCTTGTTGGTGAATGGGAGTGCAGTACAGCCTGTCAGAACAAGAATGGTAATACTCCACTACATGAGGCTTGTCGTGAGGGACATGTGGACATTGTGACGTACCTTGTTGGTGAATGGGAGTGCAGTACAGCCTGTCAGAACAAGGATGGTAATACTCCACTACATGAGGCTTGTCGTAAGGGTCGTGTGCACATTGTGAGGTACTTTGTTTGTGAACGGGGGTGCAGAACAGCCTGTCAGAACTACAGTGGTAAATCTCCACTGTATGAGGCTTTTAGGAATGCACATCTAGCTGTCGTTGAAATCCTCCTTACTGCACAAGATTGTAGCATTGCTTGCGACAAGTACAGTAGAATGCTGCTACACTACTCCTGCCGCCATGGCTGGCTGGATGTGACCAGGAGGTTGGTGGAGCAGTACCACTGTGATCCAGAGAGAGATGGTGATACTTGTCGTGAGGGACATGCGGACATTGTGAGGTACCTTGTTAGTGAGCGGGGGTGCAGTACAGCCTCTCAGAACAGGGATGGCTATACTCCACTACACGAGGCTTGTCGTGAGGGACATGTGGACATTGTGACATACCTAGTTGGTGAATGGGAGGGCAGTACAGCCTGTCAGAACAAGGATGGTGATACTCCACTGCACGAGGCTTGTCGTAAGGGATATGTCGACATTGTAAGGTACATTGTTGATGAACGGGGGTGCAGTATTGCCGGTCTGAACAAGGATGATTTTACTGCACTGCATGAGGCTTCCAAGGATGCATGTCTTTGTCTACCTCTTGTCGAAATTCTCCATACTGCACAAGATTGTAGCACTGCTTGTAACAAACATAGTAGAAGTCTCCTCCACTACTCCTGTCACTATGGCTGGCTGGACGTGACCAGGAAGTTGGTGGAACAGTACCACTGTGATCCAGAGAGTAGGGACAACTATTGTAATACTTTACTACAGAGGCTTGTCGTAAGGGTCATGTGGATTTTGTGAGGTACCTTGTTAGTGAACGGGGGTGCAGTACAGCCTGTCAGAACAACGATGGTGACACTCCACTGCATGTGGCTTGTCATGAGAGTCATGCAGACATTGTGAGGTACCTTGTTTACGTACAGGAGTGCAGTGTATCCTGTCAAAATGAGGATGGTGATACTCCATTGCATGTGGCTTGCAGGTGTAACAGGACAAATCTTGTGCAATTTCTGTTATCCTCAGGGAAAGCTGATCCATGGTCTATGAACTACAGCAATGAAACACCATTGCAATGCTCTAGGAACTACCGAATACCAAAATTGTTTGCTGATCTCACTCATCATAGCATGCAAACTGCCATAAATATCCTTGTCTTTGGCAATCCATCTGCTGGTAAGAGTACCCTGGTGAAGGTCATTGAGAACAAGGTCACTAGTCGGTTCGGAACATTAGCTGGCCAGTTTAGAAACGTGTCTGGTATGGAGATGAAGACTGCTGGTATCAATACAGTCACCATTCAAAGCCGTACGTTAGGCACTGTTACTGCTTATGACCTAGCAGGCCAGTTTGAGTACTACTCCAGCCATGATGCACTGGTAGGGAATCTGATGTCTTCTTCGGCTGCCATCTTCATAGTAGTAGTCAAACTCAGTGAGAGTGAGGCTGAGGTGATTGGGACAATGCAATACTGGATCTCATTTATTGAGAACTGCTGCAGCCAAGTGAAGGCCACAGCCCACCTGATAGTCATAGGCAGCTGGGCAGACAAGATGAAAGAATCCATTGACCAAAAGTGGTCAAACATCAAGAAAGCCTGCATCTCCTCTAGCTCTCCCCTGCATTTTGTAGGATTTGCAGCTCTAGACTGTCGCAAACTGGCTTCCAGTGGGTTAGGGAAGATCTGTGACATGATTGAATCCAGCTGTATAGCACTGAGAGAAGCAAAAGCTTTGGAACAGAAAAAAATTGTCTACCCTCACTTGTTACATGCTTTCCGAATTAGCACTAAGCTCAGCACACAAGTTGCCTGCAGTGTTAGGGAACTTTGTACCCACATTACAGCGGAAGATGATGCTCTACCAACTGAACCAAGCTTACTGTCTCCATTACTGGGCAGCCTGAGTGATGGTGGACACCTGCTATACCTACCCAACAAGGAAGACTTTGAAGCAGGGTGGGTGATCATAGACAAAGGAGCTCTTCTTTCTGAGATCAATGGCACCATTTTTGCTCCAGCCAATTTCAAGCAGCATCATGACATAGCCACCAGTACTGGGGTTGTGCCAAAGTCCAAAGTTGCTAGTGTGTTTGCTGAGAAGTACACCATTGGCATGATCTTGAGTGTTCTGACTCTGTTTGAGTTTTGTCATGAGATAAATGACTCCTTCACCCTCTCACTGATAGCTGACAATGACCCCTCAAGTGATACAGCCATTACCACAGGTGATGAATCCTTGGAGAGCTACTACTTCTTCCCAGCTCTAGTTCGAGTGGAGCGTCCCACAGATGTCTGGCAGAGCAGTGGTCCTGGCGAGTACCAGTGTGGCTGGTGTCTGCAGTGCTCCAAAGAAGGGCAGTACCTCACCCCATGGTTTCTACAGGTGTTGCTTCTTCGTCTGGCCTTCTCCTTTGCCCTAGCCCCCAACACCTCTCAGCACGACTGTCACAGAACCTCACCTGTGCTGAGAAGAAGGTGTGCCATTTGGAAGAATGGAATTCAGTGGCTGGATCAGGATGGTGTTGAAACGATTGTAGAAGTATCAGAACAGAACCGTGTGGTGCTGCTACTGATGTCGTGCTCAGAGGGAGAGGAGATGGCATGTGTTCAACTTCGTTCCTCGCTGATCTCGATGGTCCTGGAAGCAAGGGAAGAACTTTGTCCTGGGATTTCTACCACTGAGCTGTTGATTGATCCATCAAACTTGTCCACCTACCCTCTCCCTAGTTCAAGTGAGCTCACACTCTACAGCATGGCTGATCAAGTTGTCAAGGCTGTCCGAGAATGCAAGCCGTTCATTCTTGACACCACTGGCAGAAAGAAATTAAAGCTAGAGAAAGCTCTCTACTTTGAACCCTACCATGGCATACCAGGGAAATGTATCGATCGATTGTTCGCCAAAGACTTAGCAAATCATGAAGTTGATGATAGCTTGCTAAATGATCTCGCTTCTAACGTCCACACCAAGTTGATGGAGCGATTTCCTATTCAGGAAGCATTTCAAATGTTCAGTATTCCTAACTGTCGTGAGTTCTACAGCTATTGTGAGCAGTTTCCTACAGAGAGGGAAAACCCCGCCATGAGGTGCTTTCGCCTCTTACTTACGTGGAAGAAATATGACGCTAATTCAACGTACCGGAGCCTTCGCACCACTCTGGACAAGTACAGCATCTTCTGTGGCAGAAACCCGGTGAGTTACTGGTTGAAACTAGTGGAAGGTACACCTTTTGATTGCTTTTGTATTTACATGCAGATATCAATGGTGGTTGATGCTGGCAGCAGTGAGGCAGGAAGAGCCACCCAGTGAACGTCCTGTGTTGCTATGGTAACAGTAGTAGTACAACTAGGAAACACAGATTAGTCTAGAGTAACCAAAGCACAGGTGGTTGCTGTGGTTGCAGTGCATGACTTTGAGTGTGTAGTAGCTACAACTGATCCTGAGGTTGTGACAGCAGCAACTAAGGAATCAGTAACCTATGTGTTGTTCCTAGCCCTGTACTGGGAATGGTATATAGCTTGAGCTTTGAAGTTGAATGTGCAGGAGAGTATATGTACATGTATGTATAATCCTTCCTCTCCTCAATGCTAGAGTAACCTTGGTGCAGGTAGATGCAATCCTTTCTGAGAGATGCTCAAGCCCCCCCCCCCCATGAGCACCCTCCCTGAGATTGAAGATACTGTTGTAGCTATACTGAGTCCAATTGCTGCGCACTGTAGTGTTGACACTAACTGCTTGTGTAGAGGATGTTCTCTGACCCCAATTCTTAGATCCTGATGTGTCATGCACTAGGAGCAAGAATTGGATGACTTTCTTCACTCCCTCCCTGTCTCTCCCTCCTCCCTCTCCCTCCTCCTCCCTCTCCCTCCTCCTCCCTCTACTCACACACCAGGTGCCATGAGCTACAATCCTCTCACACCAGCAGCTCTAGAGACAGGGTCATCATTGCGGAGACAGCACCTCTCCCTGAGATTGAGGTGGCTATATGCTGTACTGAGTCAGATTAGGAGGTTTCTGGTTGGAACTAACACTATGGGAATAAAGGCATCTGAAATAGTTCTGACTAAGACTGGCCTGGACCCCCCTGAATTTCATCTGACTTTCCTCTCAAAACAATCCAAATATGTTCTGAGTTAGTATGAATTTTCAGAAGATACTCATACTATATTCAGAACATTTAAGAAGGTTTTTATACTATTTTCAGATGCTAAATTTATCATTGGAGCATGTAAATATATTCTGATAGTCTTCTGAAAACATTCTGATAATATTCTGAACATTTATAGCCAAGCTCATGGCTCCGGTATCTGAATTTGTTCTGATATCCTTCTGAATTAGCTCTGAATATGATCTGATAACATTCTGAACATTCTGCCAGGCTCAGCGCTTGAGTATCTGAATCTAGTCTGATAACCATCTGGATATAATCTGAATCGGATCTGAAAACGTTCTGACAAAGATTGGCCAACATTCTGAATTCCATATGATTTTCCTCTGAAACAATCCAAATACGTTCTGATTTAATATCTGAAAATAGTATAAATACCATCTTAAACTTTATCTGAATATAGTATGAGAATCTTCTGAACATTCAGAGCAAATTTATAATTGGAGCATCTGAATGTATTCTGATAGTCTTCTGAAAACATTCTGATAATATTCTGAACATTTAGCCTAGCTCACGGCTTGAGTATCTGAATTTGTTGTGATAACCATCTGAATTTGTTCTGAATCGGATCTGATAATATTCTGAACAGTCAACCAGGCTCATTGTCAAAGTATCTGAATGTGTTCTGATAACAATCTGAATGAGTTCTGATTCAGATCTGATAATATTCTGAACATTCGGCCAAGCTCATTATTTGAGTATCTGAATTTGTTCTGATAACATTTGTTCTGAATTGAATCTGATAATATTCTGAACATTCAGCAAAGCGAGTATCTGCATTTGTTCTGATAACATTCTGATCTGAATTGGACGATCTGAAGTTGTTGAAAGTTGTTGATGTATATGCACGTATTATGAATCACAAATAGGAGTACACAACAGTAACGTAGTAAACACAAAAGCAACTCTGTTCTGTTCTATTGTTTATTTCTCCTTGGCACCTGTCTCCCCTGTACCACAGTGTCTGTATCTTGCGCACCACTCCCATGACGTATCCTTTATACATTTGAGATCTACCTTCCATGAAGAAGTCATCTTTCTATAATAAAACACAATGTTTTGCAAGTGTGATATCACAACGTAGTAGTGTTGATCAATTGTTTTGTAGATCCAACAGGACTTGGTGTCTGCCAAAGCTGGACAGCTCCCAGGTTTGCATGGCAGTTGATAAAACAAGGACTGGACTGGGACTGGACTGAAACTTGTGTAACTTTTCCCCACAGTATTAACTGCGTTAGAGAATTGGGCTAGCTATTTACTCACTATCGAGTGAAAAACCAGTGGACTCGCAGGTAGCGCAAAGCTAATAGCTTACTGTTCATTCCAGTTAATTGTCACATGACGACCATGCTCTGTAGATAGCAATGGCGACCGAAGGAAGAGAAAATGATTTTACAGTACTCACAACTTTGCCAGCAAGGTGACGAGCGTCGGCACATAAGGATCAGTGAACAACAGCGATCACAACTGTGTGGTCAGTATCTTTGTTGGCCATTCCTAAGAGCTGTACTGGTAATGAAAGTAGAAGAGGGTGCTCGAGCAAAGATGGTAACGTTGGGTGCCGTCTATTGTAATAATGACGTGCCAGTCTTGCATAAGTATATACTGGTGTTCCAGCTCTATGCACCCTAACACTTACATACACTTCCTGCCGGTGCTCCAGACTGGCTTAAAAGAGCACATGACAATGACTGATAGCTGGAAGTTAGTGATGACAATAAACAGCCTGTTTCTGTAACACAGTATACAGCCAGTTATTGCTATTGAAAGAAAAAAATTCATCCAGTCCCAGTTCAGTCCTTGTTTTATCAAACGCCGGTTTGCATACCTTAATGTCACTACAATCTCCCTTAATGTCACTATTATTATTGGGATGTAGCAGATTGGTGAGTTAATTTTCATGTCTTTAACAGATAGCAATGGTTGTATTAGTATAATACAGAAGTAATCCGGTGCCGGATAGCTCCCTGTGCAGCGCTGCTGCTCCCCAATTGCGTCCGCTTCAGCTGCTGCTCCTCGCGCGATTGCATCGATCCGTTTCAACTGCCATGCTGCTGCAGCGCTGAGCTCCCAGCTTGCATCAGCTTATGGCTCGCTCCAATTAATGCACTTCATTTGCAAACAATATTTTTTGGCGGGTTCAAAATTAGCGATTTTTCTCAATTCACTAAAAGTAATTCCTACAAATAATAGTGACCTTAAGGTAGCTTACAACAGCCCATGAGCCATACCAGTAATGAGTGATATAGACCCGTTGCAGTTACGTCATGTTTTATGAGGCATTTCTGTGTACTATCCAGAAGCCGCCGTCTTGGTGTACCGTCATACACTGGTAGTCTCGTTCCCAGACGTTCACGCCCACGGCGGAGAACGTCTGGTCGTTTGAGTTACATTTCTTGTCACAGAGGCGTGGCCAGCGTAGGTGTAATTGAAGCGCTGATTGTGCTAAGAATGCAATTTATCAGAGAAATGTGAAGATAAACGCTCCTTTCTGTACTATTTATCATGCAACCCTACCTTCAAGCACTCAGTGACGTCCCCTAACCCCCGAAACATCCGCTACTAGCAGAAGGGCAGTGGACTTCTTCGTCATTCCGGTGTTGCCGTAAACCGTTGTTTTTCGAAGTTGGAGAAGGCTGAAAGGTTCTTAGAAGCTACGAAGGGGTGTCATCAACCAACAACAAAGTAAGTCCTCGTTACGAGCTGTTCAAACTGAGCTGTTTTTGACTCCTCGATCGATCGGTGACGTAATGCACGATGATTAGTAGCAAATCACGCGCGCGCTCTTTGATTTCATTGGCCATCTCAAATTCCAGATGGGAAAGGTGTTAGTGACAAGAAATCGCACTCAAAAGACCAGACCCTCTCCGCGGCGGTGCGCGGGACGGGTCTGGGCACGAGACTAATACACTGGCTTCATATGCAGTATCAGTCAAATCGTGCCTTGCATCACTGGTAAGCGTCTATACAGCTTTATTTGCCTACACAGCAATCCCATTTTACAACTAGAAATATTGTTGGTGCATGATTGCGTTTGCCGAGATCACCGTAGAAGCTACTATCTCCAAAAATGCTACCCGTCCGTATATTCTCAAAGTGATGACGTCAGCTGCAATGGGTCTATTATGGGCGAGACACCAGCCAAATGTTTGTTGCATGTCCAGCAATAGGTAGTCTAACAAGCTAGCCCTTCGCTTTCTCCAGCGCGCGATCGCTTTCTGTATGCGCGCGCGGAGAAGTAAGGTCTAGAAACTTTGGACCACTTTACTCGGTACGAAAGAATGCAATTAATCTTACTTCACGTCCGTTTACGTCATAATATTGCAACTGCAGTCAGTCGATTCTGGCCCGCTAACCTCGTTGACTGTTTGTACTTCTGTCTGTTTGGTCATTGTGCAGGAGAACAGCAATCGCAGGCAACTTCAGACAGTCCTCAACGCTTGTACCGAGCGATTTGAAAGATCACCACGTGACAGCTGCAATCTGATTGGCTCTACCCGATTTCAAGTAGAGCCCAAGCAAAGTGGTCCAAAGTTTCTAGACCCTCTTTTTCCCCGTGTGGTCACGTGAGTCGATCCGTGCTGGGGAAAATTCGAGGGGCTAGCCGCTAGACTAAGCAATAGGTAGGTCCTACATGAGTGGTCTCTGTCCAAACATGGCTCGCCCCAATAAGCAGTCCATGGCCATTTAGTTAGTACTGCATGACATTTGCATGCATGCTACTTACCTCAAAGAGACTTTGCCTTCCTGTTTGACTCCACACCTGGCGAACAACTTCCGGCAAATTGAAGGTCTTCCAAAGGATGATCTAGTGGATCTGTGAGGACCACTTCCCATGAAGAGGAGCAGATAAACCTCACTTGCTGCCCATGTCACCTTTCGTACCCACCTGAAATTATGAATTTTGTCATGTCATAGCATGGACAAACAAAAAGAACGCGAGTTCCTTGCTATCAATACATTAAGATTTTAACGTGTGTCTGTCTGTGTGTGAGTGACGGAAGTGGGATGTTCGTGGGGCGGGACTAGACTATAGTGACGCACGACCTTCGTACTTTAATTTATTTACTGAACCTCGAACTCAGCGAAGAATGTTCGAGAACATTGGGCCCGGAATCCAGTATGCAATCAGGGAGCAGCAGTCGAAGCGGACGCAATCGGTCGAGCAGCAGTTGAAGCAGACGCAATTGGGTAGTAGCAGTCGAAGCGGACGCGATCGGGAGCAGCAGCTGATGATGAAAGCGGCGAGCAGCAGCTGAAGTGGGCGCAATCGGGGAGCAGCAGCTGGAGGCGGAGGCAAACGGGGAGCAGCAGTGGAAGCCGATGTCGCAATCGGGCCCGGGAGCAGCAGCTGAAGCGGACGCGAGCGGCGAGCAGCAGCTGAAGCGGACGCAATTGGGGAGAAGCAGCTCTTCAGAGAGCTGTCCAGCGCTGGATTACGCACGGTAGGCGAACAAGGGGGAAGTAGCTGAGCGAGCAAAGCGAGCTCAGCTACTTGTTCTATTAAACATTGAAGCAGGTACATGCTGGTAGCTAAAGCCTATACTTGTACATCTGTGATACCCTAGGTAAGGTGCTTTAATTTTTATCTCCAAGCCCTTTCAGCCTAAGGCTGGCTAGCTGGTCTCCCAAGCTAGGGGAGCAAATTATAGTGGAGCAACAGGTGGGATTCGAACCAGGGACTTATGGTCCACAGTCAAATGCTTTAGTCACTTGGCCACAAGTCACTCCCAACCCTAGCAGCGCTCATGGCCTGCTGTACTTAATAATTAGCTAGCCACACAAAAGCGCTTACCGTTCATGCCGTTCTTTGTGCCACGATGAGTAACTCAGTCTCTCTCAGTCTGGTTTGGTCCACTTCTCGCCGCTTCTGTACAAACTATAGCAACTGATCTTGCTATACCTACCGTCATTCGCTCCAAAAACTAGGTAGTCTGGAGATACAAACAGGGAGCCAAGGTGCGATGACTCAGCAACATTCAAAATAGGCTAGTACCTAATGGGTTAACTTAACTATTCTCAGAAATCAGAACAACTTCAGATCAATTTCAGATAGCCTACCCATTCCGAATAAAGTCAGATATTGAACTTCAAGGTTAGATGGTATTCAGATGTTCTTGAGTCAGAACTATTTCAGATAGCTTCATGTACACCATCCATTCAGAATAAATTCAGATAGCTATTTGAGTAGCTAGCTACTACAACTTCTTTAGATGGTATTCAGATGTTTGAGTTTCAGAACTATTTCAGATGCACACCATCCGTTCAGAATACATTCAGATAATAATGAGCCCTACAACTCGTTTAGATAGTATTCAGATGTTTGAGTTTCAGAACCATTTCAGATGCACGCTTATTTAGAAGGTATTCAGATGTTTGAGTTTCAGAACCATTTCAGATGCACACTTGTTTAGATGGTATTCAGATGTTTGAGTTTCAGAGCTATTTCAGATGCACAACATCCGTTCAGAATAAATTCAGATAATGATGAGCCCTACAACTTGTTTAGATGGTATTCAGATGTTTGAGTTTCAGAACTATTTCAGAATCACACTTGTTTAGATGTTATTCAGATGTTTAAGTTTCAGAACTATTTCAGATACAGTATCAATTCAGAACATATTCAGTGCCAGCATTTCAGAACATAGTCAGATGCTGACGAGTGTTAAAAATCACTTAGATGGTTTTCAGATGTAGTCTCCGATATACAGAGCATTTTCAGAAGATGTTATTCAGACAATTTTCAGAAACAGTCTTATATTCAGATCATTTTCAGATGAACCTGAAAAGAAATGACTGCAAAGTTCAGATGGTTTTCAGTTATTCACATAATTTCAGATGTACTATGCTAGCACATCTGCCAAAAACTGCAATTTTTTCAGAAGTTTCTCATAGCACTCAATGGTATTCAGTATGTTTTTGGATGCAATTCAGAAGAAAAGCCTCCAGTAGTGTGAAAGTGCATCAGATGGTGAAGGTCTTTCCCCAGACTTCCCCCAGTGAGTAATGCTATGCCCACCTTGAGGTTGGAACACATGACACTGTTATTGTTGGTACACTGGATGTCTGCCTGATTGTGGCCTTGGTAGTAGTTGGTTCCCATGAGGTCAGCACATGCTGAGATAACAGTGCAGTGTGTAGCTATATGGATGTGTACTGTAGTTGCAGTTAATTTTGCGGTGGGGAGATTTTGCGGTATTCACGTATCGATGAAGTAAGACCGCGAATATTAAGTGCGCAAAATATATTTCCATAGCTAGTCGCTAGGCATAAATGTTACTGTCCTTCGTGTTCCTGGGCTCATGCTCACACAGTAGCTCTTCCCCGGCAGTTGCTTCGCTGTAGAAGTGGTAGCCACGCATACACAGCTGGATCGCTAACTCGTCCTAGCTCCATTGGCGCGATCGTACGTATGTGCCAAAGTTATTATGAGTGGAATTAATTTTTTTCGCGGGAAGTAATCAGCGAAAATTTCCCTCCGCAAAATACTCGTGTATCACATTTAGTAGCTAGACCGCGAAATTATTGCCACACGACATAATCTGCAACTACGGTAGTTGTGACATACTGTCTGTGATGACAGCCATTGTTCACTGTGACTCCAGTAACATGTGGAGACATTATCATCCATTTTCAGTCAAAAAAAACAACTAGATTTCGTGTTAGCTTTATTTTACGTATCTTTAAACTTATTTGCGGTTGGGCCACACCCGGCAAAACCGCAAATAAGTTTAAAAAGTGCCCAAGAAGTTGTGTAGATCGTCTGCGAGTCCCGACTAGCCGCGGAGCGTTCGAACCGAGCCGACTGAATGATGAACAGCCTTCAGGATCTGCTGAAACGACTACGGGCCCCGCCCCCCCTACGTCCACCCTTGCGTCCACCTGACGTCACTCACATGATGAATCATACCAGGCCTTCCGCATTTTTCGCCGCCCTTCCGCATCCGTGTATTATTGTCAACGGAAACCGAAGAACAGAAAAAACAGGGTAGGCCTGGGAACGAGGCTACTCTAGGCGTGCATAATCTTCGTTTCATGCCCAAATTTGTGATTTCTTTTCATGCCGCCCTGCAAAATACACCAGGCTACCCGTGCAACAAGTCAAAACACGTGAGAAACAATTTCCCTTCGTAAAATTTGACGCAAGGTATAAGGCCTCATTAGTCTGCAGTTAATTGAATTTGTAACACGTTTACATGTACCGCTTCCGCTATGAATAATGTTATCTCATTGTTTTATGTAAACAATCTGGCAGCTGCCTCCAACTACTTCTCCATGGCAGGTGGTTGCATCCACATACACCACCAAACCTGTTGGGCATTTATCCTTGTTCATTTCACTACACACATTCACACCCTCACACACCCCTCCAGACTGCAGGTAATAGTGCTCATGATGGAAATCCGCATTTTTACTTTTCCTGACAATCCCGAGCTTCTGTACACGTACAGACCACTGAATGACAATCAGAGGTAGGCATGTGGTGCAGCTAGTAATGTGACTGTCATGTGACAACCACGTAACGTTACCATAAATGCCAGCCCCCGAGGTTAAGTAACGTTTCTTTCCTTGTAACCTGCAGGGCTGTGTGAAGTGTGTCCGAGAGTGGACTGTCAGTTCATGGTGCTTCCATGGAAACAGGAGGAATAGTTCAGATTACGGTAAATGATAGGGGCTGGGGATTATTCCATGACAATTGGCTAAACTATAGATTAGCCCATGGGCATTTCAATCATGTCCCATTCTCCTGTAGTGTATCATATATACACCCTGTCCCCTCCTCCTCCATATCTGTCTCCCAGGACCTGCTGGCAACAGGGGCCCCCCAGATGGTAGCCGTGGAGGTGATATGTAGTGTCCACCAACACAATCAGCTGTGCTGCATCGATCACCATCAACCAGCCGGGCACAAGGATCATCACATGCTCTGTGAAGGTGAGGGAGGGAGCATGTGTGTGATGCAAGCTAGTGCCTGCTCAGTCTCGGCGAGGATGATAGTACTTGTGATGTTACCATGGTTACCAAGGCACACATGGTTGTACTGCATGAACACTCAACTGTGTATCTCCCCAGGGTACTCTGGTATGTGTTCACGGCACACAGACACGGACCTCATTGCAGAGTTTCAGCTAGGAGAGGGGCAGACACTGCCAACATCTACTTGTGAGGGTACTATAGGTAGGTCCCTTTAGGAGGGAGGGTGGAAAGGAGAGAGGAGGAAGGGGGAAGAGGAGGAGGAGGGAGGGGGAAGGGAAGTAGGGTGGAGGGAACTTGGAGTGAGATACATGCAAGGAAAGTAATGTTAGCAATACACATGTGTGCATGTGCAGATATGCACGAGTGTGTGTGTCCTCTCTCCTCTCACCCCTCCCTCCTCCTCTTTCCTCTTCCCCCCCCCCCCCCCCCCCCCCCCCCTCAATCCTCCTCTCCCCTCACAGCCTCACGTTCAGTCTGGACTCTGCCTTCCTCTGCTGTTCCAGTGACAAGGGAACAGTTCACATCTTTGCCGTCAAGGACCAGAGCCTGAACATGAAGTCAAGGTGTTAATGATTTTGCACCTATCATTAACATACACCTTGTTTCAGCGCCGGCGCGAGCTATTTTGGAGTGGTACGGCCACTGCCGAAGGTAGTGAATAGAGGTGTGAAGTGCTGATCTGTCCGCGCGAAGCGCGGAAAAAATTTTCATCTTCATTTTTCAGTTGTCTGGATGGGCTCTCGTGGCACCTTCGTGCTTTGCACTGCACTGTAACTGCTTTCTGCTTTCCGTGTCATCCGTGACCGTCGACGTGGAATGGAGATGTCACGATAATGCGCGCTTTGTGCGCATAACTTCTAGGACGCGGAAGATACCGGTAGCCCACGCCTACTAATTTGGGAGAGCGTGAGTGGCATAGCGAGCTGCTGCGAATTTTAGAGACACGAACTATAAACATTCTACTTCTACAAGGCCACAGCGACTTGGATCTGGAGACTGTCTGACTAAAACACGTACCTCAACAAGGCGTGACTGAGACACGAGCTATGAACAGTCCACCAGAGCCGTTACCCGTACCTAGGCGACTGAAAAGTGGTACGGCCAAAACCGTACCGGCCGTACCGGCCGCGCCGGCCCTGCCTTGTTTGAAGCATGATGTACTCTACTCATTCGCCATTGCCCCTGTGTTCTAGCTCCCTCCCTCATCACCATCCCCTCCTCCTCTCTCCCCCCTCCTCTCTCCCCCTTCCCCCCCCCCCCCCCCCCCCCCCCCCCCCCACCTCCTCCCTCCCAGTGGCTCTACTTGGTGCCTACACTGCGGGGACCTATGTGGAGTACTCCATGTGGGGTGTGGTGTGCCTTTGTCGGAGATAAGAAGTCTGTGTTGGTAAGTATTGGCCTGAAGATTAGGTTCATTGTTTGTCTTGTGATTGAGTTAGGGGTGGGCCATACCGTATGGCCGGAAAATATGGCCGGAAGTAAATTGCTGGATTGGCTCTAAATGGCTGTGAATTGCATTTGGCGGATTAAAATTTGGCAGATTTGTAAATTTACCGAGCAAGAATGATGTCATACTAACTGCACAGCCGTGTGGCCACAAAGCGCTCGGTAATTTACGTGCGAAATCTTGTGTCCGTAGGCTGTGATTGAGTCAGAGTTTGCGTTGGGAGCTATATAGCTGTCTTCGAGGTACCACGTCTGCAAAATCCTCTGGGATGCGAGTGTAGGAGAGGAACTGCCGTGCGACTCGATGGTATAACGAAAAGGACCCATACGCAGTGGCAGTTATGCGAAGGAGCACCATCGTCAGCCATGTACCCAGGAAGATATCAGCTGTTTGCTCGCTATTTCTGGCAGATCAGAGACAGGGTATTATGAGTGTGTGTGCTCGAGCGTCGCTACTAGACCCCACCCACACGCATGATAGATTGCAATGACATCGTGGACAAAATATTGGCGGAATTTAATTTGGTGGTGCATTCATAATCTGCTAAACTGCCAAATTAAATTTTTTCCAGCCATATCGGTATATGCCACCAAGGTATGATTTATACTGTGTAATGGCTAGAGGGTCAGCTGGTCTGGTAGGGCGTAGAGTATCCTCTGCCTCATTCTCAGACACTCCCTCCAGTTTTCCATCAGTGGCAGGTGCTGCAAGTGATGGAACAGCTGGTGGGTGTGTCTTGGAATGAGGGTAATTGTCCACTGTTCCTTGTGTTCCTCTCTCCCCCACTAGCGGTGTGTGTGGATGGAACCTTCCACAAGTACACCTTCACGGTGGAGGGAAACTGTTTCAGAGAGTCTTTTGACGTGTTTCTGGACATCAGTGATGACCAAATTAAATGTAGCAGACAATTCTGGTGTCTTGTGAACATGTACATACAAGCCTAGACCTGACAGGCTGACACCACACACCTCCTCCCATCCTACCACTCATTTAGAAATTTTTTATATCACATTACATGTACTTTTACAGTTACTCTGCCAGTATAGTTGCAGTGAGATGTGGTTTTAAAAAAGGTATACGTACACTCGAAAGTCGTAGTCCAATCATCAGAGAAGATACACTGAAGAGGAGGAAGGGCCGGTATAGTGTGCTCTTCCACTTTATAATACCCCCTCCTCCGGACCCTCCCTTCTTCCCTTCCTCTCCCTCAGTCCATGTACGATGTCATGGAGGCTCGAATCAAACAAGTGACCTCTTCTGTGAGAGCAGGTCCACCACCTGCATGTACATCGATCCACGGAATTCTGATACTTGGCTGGTTAGGGCCGGGGCTGCCAGCAAAACAATTAGTATACCTATGATGGCATGATTGAGAGCAAGAAATCACCATGTATCCCATGTCACTAGAACACATACTGCCGGCTCCATTAGTGCCTAATGTGCATGTACTGCTGCTGTGAATTGTGACTGTACATGCATAATTATGTATTCATCTCCACACTGATACCATGGCCAGTGACCGACCTTGTCCTCAATGACCTGCAAAGTACGAGCTCTTATCATCAGCTGGATTGCCCAAAAGTCTTAATTAATGGCAGTTTGTATACAGGCACAATTTTGAGTAGTCCGAGCTCGAGGTACGTATATGGTGTGGTGAGAGGCTGGCCTGTGAGTCCATAGATAATTGGGGCGAGCCTGAGCGAGCCCCACATAGTCGTGCTCTTCAGGATGTCCATCCAGTTGGTGTCCGTAACTTCCGGTGTTCATTTAACGTATGACCGTATATTTTTAAAAAAACATTAAAAATGTATCAGGATGTAGGGATACCAGAACGGCAAAAAGTAAGGAAACAAGAGGGATGATCGAACATAACAGTGAAGTATACAATCACCCCTACAGAGATCTTCTTTCATATATACATGATTGTACAATGAAAAAAGATATGTAGGGGTGATTGTATACTTCACTGTTATGTTCGATCATCCCTCTTGTTTCCTTACTTTTTGCCGTTCTGGTATCCCTACATCCTGATACATTTTTAATGTTTTTTATTACTTGTTTATGTCATTTTTTTGGCAGCAGGCGCATGTTTGAACTGAAGTTTGCTGCAGAAGTCAGTGACCTCACAGGCACCTGGGCAGTAGGTGTCCTTGCCTTGGTATATGGACAATATTACTCAGGTATTACACTTCCAGCATTGGCTGAAGAATCAGGCCCGGGCATCTCAAGTCAACTGTTCCCTAGATGGATGACAAAGCCACTGAGTTCTCCCTGTCTGAAGACCATGGCATAGGCAGTTTATAGTAGGGACATTCATATGGGTGTTGAGAGTTGAGATAGGCATTCACCCTGCTCACAGAATACAGTATAGGTAGCAATAAAAGCTTAGCTAAATCATGCGTATAGGGACTAACCTCAGTCTTATAAAGAGTGCCTCGTAACTCGTTTGACAACACATCGGTCAACGCATCTTCCCCACTGTTTCTAATTCAGCGATCTTGAGAAATAATTACGTATCGTTGCTAAGTGATTGTTTAAGCGCGCATGCGTACAAACGTGAAAATGGCGTGACAAACGAAGCCATAGTTATTGAGTGGGCAGCTGCAGCCACCTGGTGAACTTGGAGGTAGCGAAAAAGCGATGGGACGTTGCACTGCTCGGTTGAAAATGGTGCTGTTTCGTGCGAAAACCATCGTGACAGATTGAGGCAACGTTGAGCTAAGTTGTCTGAAGAAGAAGAAAGAAAGAAAGAAAGAAAGAAAGAAAGAAAGAAAGAAAGAAAGAAAGAAAGAAAGAAAGAAAGAAAGAAAGAAAGAAAGAAAGAAAGAAAGAAAGAAAGAAAGAAAGAAAGAAAGAAAGAAAGAAAGAAAGAAAGAAAGAAAGAAAGAAAGAAAGAAAGAAAGAAAGAAAGAAAGAAAGAAAGAAAGAAAGAAAGAAAGAAAGAAAGAAAGAAAGAAAGAAAGAAAGAAAGAAAGAAAGAAAGAAAGAAAGAAAGAAAGAAAGAAAGAAAGAAAGAAAGAAAGAAAGAAAGAAAGAAAGAAAGAAAGAAAGAAAAACAATTTGCCCGTTTTGCGAGTACCTGGTGAGGTACTTTCACGACGGTTTTTCGCGACGCGAGGAGTCTTGTTGGTCATGAAAACACTCGAACATGAACGGTATGTGGTTATAAAGGCTTATAAGTGTACCGTTTCTGAGATTTGGAGAGATTTTTTTGTATTGGCATGTATTGGGTGTACGTCGTATCCCTACATATAGACTCTACCGAGTCTATGATATCCAAGTATAAAATCGTAATGTTGCGCCGCCCGCCCGCGTGCTTAGGGCAACACGCGTACAAGTCGCCAGCACGACAGTACCGAGTAGAGCCTGCTACGCTTTACAGTTTACGCCAGTGCTACAAACTACGTAGCTACTACAGACTTGCAGAGGTCAGCTGGAGGGAGAGATTCTCTCGGCAACATGGGGTACTCCTCTCATGCTCAGGTACAGTGTGGCCTCGTTCCCAGTCCCACGCCCAGCTTTTGGTTGCTTGCCGTACGTACGTCGCTTGCAGTAGGGCAAGCAACGAAAAGCTGGGCGTGGGATCGGAACGAGGCTATCAGGAACTTGAAACTGTGAACGACAATTAGCTACATCGCAGGCCCCACCCCCAGCTTCCCTTATTGGCTGCGCCGCGCCGCCGGGCTTCCAAGCCTACGATCACTCAGAGAATGATTATTGGCATGCAGTACAGTATGTCAGTTTGTCAGGCGAGCCCCACAATGCCCTGCATTCTCCTAGTATAGTCCTATGGTGAGACTAGTCCGAGGGGGTCCTACAGAAGTTGGTGTAAAATGAGCCTATTTTCTAGGGGGAACTTTAAGTGAGTATTATAAACCAGCACATGCAACCTAGAGTTGCTCTAGGGGGGATTTTACACCAGTAGTAGAAGTGTAAAAATCCCAGCATTACGAACTACATTGCTACTTATATGGGGTGATTTTAAACCACTTCAAGATTATTTTGTTATGAAGGGGCATCCTCACTGAAAGCAATCCTTGATTTATGTAGGGTAGCCGCCCCGGTTATGAGACACATAACCATTTCAAGTTAACCAACAAGCTGTCAACAGGATGCGATTGTACTGTGGTATAGATTTAACAAGATAATACATTGTACTAACAATCCATGGTAGGCAAAGTTGCAGTGTTGTTGATGTACTGCAGTTTGGCTGCATTTTTATCACACACGTTAATGAGGCAATTATGAGACAGGGTATGTATTATGAGACACCCCAGCTTTTTTGCTGTATGTTTCATACCTGATCATCATTTGGCTAGGTAACTACACCCTACCAGCATAGAAGATTCTGCTAGAACCGTTTCCATGCAAGCATGCTTGTTGGTATTCTGGCAGTGCATTATTTATTAGGACAATCAGAACTACCCATAAAATTTCATCACAATTTTATTATACTGTCCAATTCATAACAACCAAATGCTTTGCACCACTCATTCTATCAAATGGTAGAGGATACATTTGACAATGTTCAGGCAAAGTGGCAATGTCTATAAATTGTAGTAAAGTATGAAACCCATAATTGGTGCTGTCTCATAATACCCACACCTACCCTACACATTAATTTTTACACCAACTTCTACATGACCGTCCGAGGGGGAATACTACATACATGTACAGTGCATATACCGTACTCCATAGGGAGTTACTGCACACTTGTTAGTATGATCTCAGTGACTGGGATCAACACCAACTATAGCTACGTCCTCTAAAATTCTTAGATGCGGTACGCTTAAATTGCAAATTGAGCCCCACCCATGCACTCACGTTTTTGCAGGAATGCGGAAGAAACTCATTGGGAAGTTCAGACTAAATGCGGAAGAAGCCATTAGTGCTGTACATGAAATGGCTGCGAACGAAATTATAAGCGCTTGTAAGCAGGGAGATTTATTTGAAGTCGAGATACTGCTGCCTCGAGTCAAGAACCCAAAACACGTTGGAAGTGACTGGTGGCCTGCGAGGACTCTCCTCCACTTCTCCTGCCTCAATGACTGGCTGGACGTGACCAAGAGGTTGGTGGAGCAGTACCACTGTGATCCAGAGAGTAGGGACTGGTATGGTGATACTCCACTGCATGAGGCTTGTCGTGAGGGTCATGTGGACATTGTGAGGTACCTTGTTAGTGAACGGGGGTGCAGTACAGCCTGTAAGAACACGGATGGTGATACTCCACTGCATGAGGCTTATAGGGATGGACATCTAGATGTGGTTGAAATTCTCCTTACTGCACAAGACTGTAGCACTGCTTGCAGTCAAGATAGTAGAATTCTGCTACACTACACCTGCCGCCATGGCTGGCTGGATGTGACCAGGAAGTTGGTGGAGCAGTACCACTGTGATCCAGAGAGTAGGGACATAGTTGGTGATACTCCACTGCATGAGGCTTGTCGTAGAGGTCATGTTGACATTGTGAGGTACCTTGTTAGTGAACGGGGGTGCAGTACAGCCTGTGAGTGTCAGAACACGAATGGTGACACTCCACTGCATGAGGCTTCTCGTGAGGGTCATGTGGACATTGTGAGGTATCTTGTTAGTGAATGGGGGTGCAGTACAGCCTGTCGGAACAAGTATAGCAAAACCCCACTGCTTGAGGCTTGTGAGGATGCACGTATAGCTGTTGTTGAAATTCTTCTTACTGCACAAGATTGTAGTACTGCTTGTAGCGAGCATGGTAAAAGTCTGCTACACTATTCCTGCCGTCATGGCTGGCTGGACGTGACTAGGAGGTTGGTGGAGCAGTACCACTGTGATCCAGAGAGTAGAGACTTGCATTCTAACACTCCACTGCATGGGGCTTGTCGTGGGAATCATGTGGATGTCGTGAGGTACCTTGTTGGTGATTTGGGGTGCAGTACAACTGGTCAGAACAAGAATGGTGATACTCCACTACATGTGGCTTCTCGTAAGGATCACATGGACATTGTGAGGTACCTTGTTAGTGAACGGGGGTGTAATACAACCTGTCGGAACAAGGATGGTAATACTCCACTGCATGAGGCTTGTCATAGAGGCCATGTGGACATTGTGAGGTACCTTGTTAGTCAGTTGCGGTGCAATACAGCCTGTCAGAATCTGGATGGTAACACTCCATTGCTTGAGGCTTGTAAGATTGGACGGCTTCCTGTTGTTGAAATCCTCCTTACTTCAAAAGATTGTAGCATTGCTTGTAACAAACATAGTAGAATTCTACTACACTACTCCCTCTACCATGGCTGGCTGGATGTGACCAGGAGGTTGATAGAGCAATACCACTGTGATCCAGAAAGTAGGGATGAGAATGGTGATACTTTACTGCATGAGGCTTGTCGTGAGAGACATGTGGACATTGTGAGGTACCTTGTTAGTGAACAGAGGTGTAGTACATGCTGTGAAAATGAGAAAGGGAATACTCCATTCCTTGAGGCTTGTAGGAATAAGAAATGTCTACCGGTTGTTGAGATCCTCCTTACTGGACATGATTGTAGCACTGCTTGTAACAAACATAGTAGAATACTGCTACACTATTCCTGCCACCATGGCTGGCTGGGCGTGACCAGGAGCTTGGTGGAGCAGTACCACTGTGATCCAGAGAGCAGGGACCACAATGATGATATTCTACTGCACGAAGCTTGTCGTCAGGGACATGTGGACATTGTGAGGTATCTTGTTAATGAACAGAGATGCAGTATAGCCTGTCAGAACAAGTATGGTGATACTCCATTGCATGAGGCTTGCAAGTATAACAGGTTGGATGTTGTGCGATTTCTGTTGTCATCTGGAAGAGTAGATCCGTGGGGTAAAAATGACTGCAATGAAACACCACTGCAATGCTCTAATAACTATGAAGTATCAAAGTTGTTTGCTTCATTGGCTGGCTTGAGTAATGATATACCAATTGCCATTAAGATCTTTGTCTTTGGCAATCCAGCTGCTGGTAAGAGTACCCTGGTGAAGGTCATTGAGAACAAGATCACTAGTCGGTTTGGAACATTTGCTGGCCAGTTTAGAAATGTGTCTGGCGTGGAGATGAAGACGGCTGGTATCAATACAATCACCATTCAAAGCAGGAGTATAGGCACTGTTACTGTTTATGACCTAGCAGGCCAGTTTGAGTACTACTCCAGCCACGATGCACTGGTAGGGAATCTGATGTCTTTGTCAGCTGCCATCTTCATAGTAGTAGTCAAACTCAGTGAGAGTGAGGCTGACGTGATTCGAACACTGCAATACTGGATCTCATTTATTGAGAACTGCTCCAGCAGAGTGAAGGCCACAGCCCACCTGATAGTCATAGGCAGCTGGGCAGACAAGGTGAAAGAAGCAGGGGAAAATGTTGATCAAAAGTGGTCCAACATCAAGGAAGCTTGCATCTCCTCTAGCTCTTCCCTGTCTTTTGTAGGATTTGCAGCTCTAGACTGTCGCAAACTGACTTCTAGTGGGCTAGGGAAAATCTGTGACATGATTGAATCCAGCTGTACAGCACTGAGAGAAGCAAAAGCTTCGGAACAGAAAGAAATTGTCTACCCTCACTTGTTACATGCTTTCATTAGCACTAAGCGCCACACACAAGTTGCCTGCAGTGTTGGGGATCTTTGTGCCCACATTAGAGCAGAAGATCATGCTCTTCTGCCAACTGAACCAAGCTTACTGTCTCCATTACTGAGCAGCCTGAGTGATGGTGGACACCTGCTCTACCTACCCAACAAGGAAGACTTTGAAGCAGAGTGGGTGATCATTGACAAACAAGCTCTACTCTCTGAGATCAATGGCACCATTTTTGCTCCAGACAATTTCAAGCAGCATCATGACATAGCCACCAGCACTGGAGTTGTGCCAATGTCCAAAGTTGCTAGTGTATTCACTGAGAACTACAGCACTGACATGATCTTGAGTGTTCTGACTCTGTTCGAGTTTTGTCACAAGATAAATGACTCCTTCACCCTCTCACTGATAGCCAACAATGACCCCTCCAGGGATAGTGCTACAACCATTGCCACAAATGATGATTCTTCGGAGAGCTACTACTTCTTCCCAGCTCTAGTTCGAGTGGAGCATCCCACAGATGTCTGGCAGAGCAGTGGTCCTGGTCAGTACCAGTGTGGCTGGTGTCTGCAGTGCTCCAAAGAAGGTCAGTACTTCACCCCATGGTTTCTACAGGTGTTGCTTCTTCGCCTGGCCTTTTCCTTTGCCCTTGCCCCCGACACCTCCCAGCAGGACAGAGCCTCACCTGTGCTGAGAAGAAGGTGTGCCATTTGGAAGAATGGAATTCAGTGGCTGGATCAGGATGGTGTTGAAACTATTGTAGAAGTATCAGAACAGAACCGTGTGGTGCTGCTACTGATGTCCTGTCCTGAAGGAGAGGAGATGGCATGTGTTCAACTTCGTTCCTCACTGATCTCGAAGGTGCTGGAAGCAAAGGAAGAACTTTGTCCTGGGATTTCTACCACTGAGCTGTTGATTGACCCATCAAACTTGTCCAGCTACCCTCTCCCTAGTTCAAGTGAGCTCACACTGTACAGCATGGCTGATCAAGTTGTCAAGGCTGTCCGAGAATGCAAGCCGTTCATTCTTGACACCACTGGCAGAAAGAAACTAAAGCTAGAGAAAGCTCTCCACTTTGAACCCTACCATGGTTTACAAGTGGAATGCATCGATCAATTGTTTGCCAAAGACTTTGCAAATGAAGAAGTTGGTGATTGCTTCCTAAATGATCTAGCTTCTGATATCCACACCAAGTTGATAGAGGGAATTCCTAAGCAGAAAGCATTTCGAATGTTCAGTATTCCTAACAGTCGTGAGTTCTACAGCTATTGTGAGCAGTTTCCTACAGAGAGGGACAACCCTGCCATGAGGTGCTTTCGTCTCTTACTTACGTGGAAGAAATATGGCCCTAATTCAACGTACCGGAGCCTTCGCACCACTCCGGACAAGTACAGCATCTTCTGTGGCAGAAACCCGGTGAGTTACTGGTTGAAACTATAGTGGAAGGTACACCTTTTGAGTGCTTTTGTATTTACATGCAGATATCAATGGTGGTTGATGCTGGCAGCAGTGAGGCGGGAGGAACATCCACTGGTGTGGAGAACAAGAGCACCCAGTGAACGTCCCCTTGTTCAGGTATGTGCATGCATGGTACTGCACAACTGGCATTGTTGTTAGTTATTCTAAGCACAGGTGGCTGGTTGCAGCACCTGACCTGACTTATCACTGAGTGTGTTGTGCAACTATAATCATGAGGTTGTGACAGCAGTCAGATCTGTGACATCTGTCAGAACAAGAGCACCAGTGAACATCCTCTGTTGCTATGGTAACAGTAGTAGTCCACTGGGACACAGATTAGTCTAGAGTAATAAGTTATTCTAAAGCACAGGTGGTTGCCATGGTTGCAGCACATGACCTGGCTTATTACTGTGTGTGTAGTACAACCAGAAGCGCATAATGAGGTAGTGAGCGGAAGGAAGGGAGGAGCGTGAAACGACCACGCAAAAGATTAAAAATTGAAAACTTTCCCATGGTAGTCCCGTTACTACTTTTAGCTCGCACGCGTACGGAAACTTCAAAGAAGGATGACTACAAGCCGGGCTAGAACACCGAGCAGTGGCGGATCTAGGGGGGATCTAGGGGTGCGAGCGAACCCCCTTTTGACCCTTGTTAACATAAACTACTAGTCTTGTATTATTGTAGCTGTGGTTGGTAATACCTTGACCGTTCGCGGGCTGAAAGCCTGAAGGCGGCAGACATAGTCTTGAGCTACATGAGCTAGCTAGGTTTACGCTGCTACACAATTTTAATTTTACAATCATCAATTATTTTTGTTTCTGTATAATACGTATAATTAGAAAATAAAGCAATAACGCAGTGTTCAATCGACTGTCCATGTACGGGTCCGTCGACGATGAAAAGAAGGAAGCTAACAGCCCCACACATCGATACCTACTGGTTACTTAGTCAATCTTCTTTGCGTCTGGGAACATGTCCAGAATGCGCAGAGATGCTACGAGAGCGCTTCCTGATCGCTAAAAAGAACACGTAAAAAAATTTTCCGCGCTTCGCGCGGACTGATCACCACTTCACAACTCTGCGCACCGCCTTCGACGGTGCGCTGTGTATGTGCCAACGAACCCCCCTTTCAAAATTTCTAGATCCGCCACTGCCGAGAAAAGGCCAGTATCAGGACTCCAATGGTAGCGAGGCACAGGAATGACATACTGGTAGTGACAGACCTCGAGAAAGTGCCGTATGATGATGCAGTCGATCGAGCCGCTTCACACAGCCAAGCGGTGTCTCGACTAGTGGAAATAACCGCCCCTTCTGCTTTTCTGGAGTTCATGACTGCTGGGAAACATCCGGCGACACTTACGGATACTATCTTCTCTCTCTCTCCCATCGAGATTCGGCCCGTCACTGTAGGCCTAGCAATACACATGCATGCTAAAAATAGTAACGGGACTACCGTGGGAACATTTTCGATTTTTAATCTTTTGCGTGGTCGTTTCACCATAGATAATAGAGACGTCTCTATTATCAATGGTTTCACGCTCCTCCCTTCCTTCCACTCGCTACCTCATTATGCACTCCTGGTACAACTGATGGAGAGGTTGTGACAGCAGCAACTAACATGAATGAGTAACCTTGTACCTAGCTCTTGTTCTGGGAGTGGTAGCTTGAGCATTGTGGGGTGAGCTTGGGTGATTGCTGTGAAGTCTGTATGTGCACACATGCATCCTGTTGAAGGGCATAGCATAGACTAGCTCTGTTTATCAAAGTTGGATGTGCAAGAGAGTATGTAGCTATGTATAATGTGAATGTTTGGCATGGACATATAATATGAGCTTTAGGCCTAACAGGCTTCTCCTCCTAGACTGATTGTATAATGTGATTTGCCATGTACGAAGAGCAGCCGTTGGTTAAAATGTTAATTTTCTCTATCTCCACACCATTCCCTGTCGATCCTTCCTTTCCTCACAGAGCAGCCATGGTACAATGAGATGCAATTCTTTCTGGTAGGAGAGAGATGCTCAAGCCCCCCCCCCCCCCCCCCCCCCCCATTCCACCACCTGTGAGCACCTCCCTGAGGTTGAAGAAGCTTAGATATATTGTACTGAGTAAAATTACTACACACTGTAGTGTTTACATAGTGATAACTGTTTGTGTGGAGGATGTTTCTCTGACACAATTCCGGGATCCTGAAAGTGGATGTGATGTATCATGTGCTAAAGAACAAATCACTCCCTCCCTGTCTCTCCCTCCTCCTCACACCTAGCCATCACCAGGTGCAATGAGCTACAATCCTCTCACACCAGCAGAGACAAGGTCATCAGTGCGTGGACAGCACCATCTCCCTGAGATTGAGGCAGCTATGCTGTACTGAGCAAGATTAGATCACATTATTATACATCATGCCACTCTTTGTGCATGGAGGGGGTTTCACTGAAGCAGATGGTGAAGGTCTTTCCCCAGACTTCCCCCAGTGAGTAATGCGGTGGTACTATGCACACCTTGAGGTTGGAACACATGACACTGTTATTGTTGGTACTCCTGCATGCTGAAATCACAGTGCACAATGCATGTGTAGTTGTGACTGTCTAGCAATTGTTCACGTGACTCATGTGGAGCTGAAGTGTAGACATTATTAGTGAATACAGTTTTCAGTCAAAGAGGTTAGATTTCGTGTTAGCTTTATCTTATGTATCTTAGACTGTTATATAGTGAACATGTCATTCATCTCCTGGTTGCTCTGTTGTCCAGGTGATTGTAGCCCGGGAGGACAGGAGGGCTGGCCACAGGAGGTGTGACCACATCCACAGGATGACTGCCACACCCAACACAGGTTTGGCGATGTTGTCATACGTGCTATAGTGGTGAACAAATTCCGTACACTGTACAACTGACAACCCTCCTGAGGAGAAATCCCAGAGGAGGTTGGACACGGTCATATGTGACCTACGTGTGTAGGTGAATTTAATTATATACCGAATTGTGTTCTCGGTAGTCTTTACAAGTATCTCAACAATCTTGAAAACTCCAGTAGAGTAGATTCCAAATATGCCGTCAACCCTGTTCAACCCCTGGGTCACTTGGACCGTACAGCCTCTTGAAGGATCAGCCGTGTGGGATGGTGGAGTAGCCACACTCCCGGTACTCCAACTGGAAGCCTTCCCAACCAGAAGTGTCTTCAACATACTCCTACCTTTCAAACTCCCCAACTGTAGCTTCACTTCTCGTTGGCACTTTACGTTTACCCTCGGTCCCAGGAAATATTGACTTGGGAACGAGGCTGGCGAGGTTAGGAATGTAAGACACGCAATTATTTCCGTTCAGGCGCAGTGCATAGTCACGTGCGCAGAAAATGTGTCCAATCTCATCTGGAGAAATCCAGTTCCGCTATTTGTCAAGACCCACATTTAGTCCAGCATATTATTGAGGAGGTTACTGTACATAGTCTAGTGGTGAGCCAGTTAAGCTCTCTGGAGCCAACCCGGAATCGCAGCAGAAAGATCGACCCTGAGAGAGCATAGCAACAAGGGCTTGGTCACCCCATATAGGGGCTGCATCATAACTGAGCAATAAACATTCAGACCTTGTGACTCTGGCAGAATACTTTCATGACTTGCAAAGCGTTTGATACATGGGGAACTTCAGGTGGCCTACCACCAGCCCATTTTTAGCGTGTAGAGGAAAGCATGATATACTGATGTGAAGCGATGGTTGCATCCACATACATATACCACTAAACCTGTGATGCATTTCTTGCTCATTTCCCTCCCCTCTCCCCCACCCCAACACACAAACCCACACTATACTCACACTCTCACACCTCATACCACACCCCTCCAGACTGGTGATAGTGCTGATGACGGAAATCCACACTTTTATTTTTCCTGACAATCCCCAACTTCCGTACATGATACAGACAAACGCCAACCAGGTAGGCATGCATTGTGGCGCAGCGAGTAATGTGACTGTCATGTGACGCTCATGTAATGTCACATGAATTCTAGTCCCCGAGGTTAAGTAAAGTTTCTTTCCTCACCTAGTTTTGTAGTTTGCTTAAACTAAATTGGACTATCCGAGGACTCTTAGACTACTGGAATGAGAGTAGAACCAGTTTACATCTGCCCATTTTCAGCGTGTGGAGCAATGTATGGATGTACTTCAGATGTCAGTGAAGCAGACAGTCCATACAGTATTGTTACCCTGTTCGCGCATGTGCAGCAGAGGTAAAGCAATGCCTTCATGTCTGCATGTGTGTGTGTCTGTTGCAAAATAATCCTTAAAGCAGGTTAGCTGAAGCATTTACAGACGTTATATATACACAACGGAAATCCATGAACATAATAATATTTATTCTGTACCTTCTGCAAGTCAAGGTTGTTCTTTTTGCCGTCATTTCAGCTACTTCCTATTGTCAGTTTCCTGCCTCCACCCATTTTGAAATCGCACGTGGCATCATCAATCCTGCACTGAGTCGCAGCACAAGGCGTACGGGGTTAAGTATTCCATGAATACACTCTAGTTTCTCCAGGTGGTTGCATCCACATATACCACCAAGTTTGTTGGGCATTTATCCTTGTTCATTTCCCTCCCGTCACACACCGACACACATTCACACCCTCACACACCCCTCCAGACTGCAGGTAATAGTGCTGATGATGAAAATACGCATTTTTTTAAACTTTTCCTGACAATCCCAAGCTACTGTACATGTACAGACCAATGACAGCCACAGAAGGCAGGCATGCGTTACAGCTAGTAATGTGACTGTCATGTGACTGTCATGTGACTGTCATGTGACTGTCATATGACTGCCATGTAATGTAGCAGACAATTCTAACTGACTTGAAGGTGTCGGTGTCTTGTGAACATGTACGTACAAGCTAGCCTAGACCACACATGCCCTCCCATCCTGTACCACGCATTTTGTTAGATCACATTGCTTTTACAGTTACTCTGTCAAACTGCCAGTATACATGTGAGATGTGATTTGAAAAACGGTACAGTCATATACTATGCAAGCGAAGATACACTGAAGAGGAGGAAGCTAGGGTAGTGTGCCCTTCCACTTTACCCCCTCCATCCCTCTGGACCCTCCCTTCTACCCTTCCTCTCTCTCCCTCTGTCCTGTGTACGATGTGAATGGAGGCTCGAATCAAACAAGTGACCTCTAGATCTTCTGTGAGAATGGTCGACCACCTGCATGTACATTGATCCATGGCATTCATCTGAACCCGGCTGGTTAGGGGGTGCACCTTATGCCAGCACAACAATTAGTATCTGTGAACGCATCAAGTAAAAATCAGGGATAGATTGCAGCACATCAAAGTTGATTTTTGTCAATATATAATCTTATACATGCATTAGCTATCTGCTGTCCAAATTTGGCAACAGTATAATACAGTCATGCTTCCAGTTCAATCAAGTAAATTTTGAACCGTAGTATGCTTTGCGCATGCATGGGGTCAATAAAGTAAAAATTATCTCTCTTTTTTTCCCTACAGAATTATTGTGGCTGATGCTGATGCAAGTAATGCTGACAAGTATTCCTCGTTATCAGTACTTATCACCCATTCTGCTTTGTTTATTTTAAAAAGAGATTATCCAGGAATTACAATAATTTTTATATTATAATTATTTCACATGATATTAATTTTTGTAAAAATTACAATGGTGGTTTTGTGAGATGACAATGGTTAGAGATAACTCCCCCTCATATTTCACATGATATGACGATGTTCAGAGACCTTAAGTTATATAAAGACGAAGATGGATAGGGACAAAATCCCTGTACATTTGTGTTTGGAATCACTCAGTGGCCTCACTTTTGCTAGACTCGTGTAGTTCTCACTCGCTTGATCTGGAATGGCACAGTCATGAATATCATTGTCCTTGAGCACGTGTATGGGAGCATTCTCAAACACTCCCGTGTAACAGAACTTTCTGGCTTTAGTGACAAGCATACCGGTGGCAGCATGCCTGGTAAAAAGAAAATCGTGTAAATTTCTGATCCCAGGAAGCTTGGAATACTTTTTGGTCATCGGATCTCTCCAGTTACAAACTATGCCACCCTGACGTCAGCATACTGAGAGACAATTAATATCTTTCAACTCCTGTGTCGTAAAAACGTCGCTCTTGTTGTACGTTAGAGCAATCCTTGAGAATAGGAGGTCTGGGGAAAATTTAGTGTGGCCCGCAAATTAAAAACGATATCCTGAGAAAGGATAATCGTGTGTGCTGAATCATCTCGCATGCCCACACCATCGGAAAGTGGTTCTTGTCTGTACTCGATGTATTGTCTAGGAACAAATGGATCCGGTATACCCAGTCAGGGAGCTTAGAGATGAAGTCGGTCAGGTAAGATATTGTATGGTCAGTGTTTTTGGGACCGACTCGCTCATCAAACAGATAAACCGTTGACGAGTTGCAGGAATGGTCGACAATGCCAAATATGTCATGATTGAGTTTCTGTAAGTAGTAGGTACTGCCTGGCTGCGCAGACATCCCCCAGTACGGCACTAACTTGCACATTTGATAATCCGCACAGACAACAAGACTGAACTTGTTTTTCAGAGTGCCCAATCGCTCTTCTTCCTCGTCCGTCAAAGTTGACTTTTCCTCCAGCTTGGTGATTTCATTCCATTCACTGGTACAGCGTGCTGATACCTCGGTGTAGTACCTGTGACTTTTCTGAGCTTCTTGGCGGTGATTCTCTAGGGTCTGCTGGAGAGCGATCTTGTCATCTTGCACCCTTTGGACTTCCTCTGGCTCAGCGTTTAATTAAATACTTGACTGCAACATTCCTACTTTGTCAATTCCCAATTCGTCAATTCCCACTTTGTCAATTTCTCACTTTGTCAATTCCCACTTGGTCAATGTTGACGAAGTGGGAATTGACAAAGTGGGAAGTTGACAAAGTGGGAATTGACGAAGTGAAATTGACGAAGTGGGAATTGACGAAACGGGAATTGACCAAATGGGAAGACACCGAGCTGGTTACTACACACACTTGCTAGGTAACTGGGATCAACACTAACTAGCTACCTCGCAAAGCTATCGTCCAGTGCAGTGGTCCAGTCATAGATAATAGAGTTTTACGCTCTATTATCTATGGTCCAGTGCATCCAGCTCGAGTTACAAAATTAATCAAATTGAGCCCCACCCACTCACGGTTTGCAGGAATGCGGAAGAGTGGAAAGTTCAGATTAAATGCGGAAGAAGCCCATATTGCTGTAGATGAAATGGCTGCGAACGAGATTATAAGCGCTTGTGAGCGGGGAGATGTATCTGAAGTCGAGAGGCTGTTGCCTCGAGTCAAGAATCCAGAACACGTTAGAAGTATCCTGCGGTCCGGCTGCGAGAGAACTCTCCTCCACTTCTCCTGTCACCATGGCCGGCTGGACATGACTAGGAAATTGGTGGAGCAGTACCACTGTGATCCAGAGAGTAAGGACCGGGATGACAATACTCCACTGCATGAGGCTTGTCGTAAGAATCATGTGGATATTGTGAGGTACCTTGTCAGTGAACGGGGGTGCAGTACGACCTGTCATAACTGGGATGGTGATACTCCACTGCTTGAGGCTTGTAGGAAAGGAGATCAAGATGTGGTTAAAATCCTGCTTACTGCACAAGACTGTAGCACTGCTTGCAACAAACATAGTAGAATTCTGCTACACTACTCCTGCCGCCATGGCTGGCTGGATGTGACCAGGAGGTTGGTGGAGCAGTACCACTGTGATCCAGAGAGTAGAGACAAGGATGGTGATACTCTACTGCATGAGGCTTGTCATGAGGGTCATGTGGACATTGTGAGGTATCTTGTTAGTGAACGGGGATGCAGTACAGCCTGTCAGAACACGAACAGTGACAATCCACTGCTTGAGGCTTGTAGGGATGGACGTCTAGATGTGGTTGAAATCGTCGTTACTGCACTAGATTGTAGCACTGCTTGCAGTCAACATAGTAGAATTCTGCTACACTACTCCTGTCACCATGGCTGGCTTGATGTGACCAGGAAGTTGGTGGAGCAGTACCACTGTGATCCAGAGAGTAGAGACAAGGATGGCAATACTCCACTGCATGAGGCTTGTCATGAGGGTCATGTGGACATTGTGAGGTATCTTGTTAGTGAACGGGGATGCAGTACAGCCTGTAAGAACAACTATGGTGATACGCCACTGCATGTGGCTTGTCATGAGAGTCATGCAGACATTGTGAGGTACCTTGTTAGTGAACAAAGGTGCAGTACAGCCTGTCAGAACACGAATGGTGACACTCCACTGCTTGAGGCTTGTAGGGATGGACGTGTAGATGTGGTTGAAATCCTCGTTACTGCACTAGATTGTAGGACTGCTTGCAGTCAACATAGTAGAATTCTGCTACACTACTCCTGTCACCATGACTGGCTTGATGTGACCAGGAAGTTGGTGGAGCAGGGCCACTGTGATCCAGAGAGTAGAGACAAGGATGGCAATACTCCACTGCATGTGGCTTGTCATGAGAGTCATGCAGACATTGTGAGGTACCTTGTTAGTGAACAGAGGTGCAGTACAGCCTGTCAGAACACGAATGGTGACACTCCACTGCTTGAGGCTTGTAGGGATGGACGTCTAGATGTGGTTGAAATCCTCGTTACTGCACTAGATTGTAGGACTGCTTGCAGTCAACATAGTAGAATTCTGCTACACTACTCCTGTCACCATGACTGGCTTGATGTGACCAGGAAGTTGGTGGAGCAGGGCCACTGTGATCCAGAGAGTAGAGACAAGGATGGCAATACTCCACTGCATGAGGCTTGTCATGAGGGTCATGTGGACATTGTGAGGTATCTTGTTAGTGAACGGGGGTGCAGTACAGCCTGTAAGAACAACTATGGCAATACTCCACTGCATGAGGCTTGTCATGAGGATCATGTCAACATTGTGAGGTACCTTGTCAGTGAACGGGGGTGCAGTACAACCTGTCAGAACAAGTATAGCAAAACTCCACTGCTTGAGGCTTGTGAGGATGCACATATGGCTGTTGTTGAAATTCTTCTTACTGCACAAGATTGTAGTACTGCTTGTGATGTACATAGTAGAATTCTGCTACACTACTCCTGTCACTATGGCTGGCTGGATGTGACCAGGAGGTTGGTGGAGCAGTACCACTGTGATCCAGAGTGTAGGGACGTAGTTGGTGATACTTTACTGCATGAGGCTAGTCATAAAGGTCATGTGGACATTGTGAAGTATCTTGTTAGTGAGCGGGGGTGCAGAACAGCCTGTCAGAACAAGAATGGTGATACTCCACTGCATGAGGCTTGTCGTAGAGGTCATGTCGACATTGTGAGGTACCTTGTTAGTAACCAGGAGTGTAATACAACTTGTACCTATCAGAACAAGCGTGGTAACACTCCTTTGCTTGAGGCTTGTAAGACTGGACGGCTACCTGTTGTTGAAATCCTCCTTACTTCAAAGGATTGTGGCACTGCTTGTAACAAACATGGTAGAATTCTGCTACACTACTCCCTCTACCATGGCTGGCTGGATGTGACCAGGAGGTTGGTGGAGCAATACCACTGTGATCCAGAGGGTAGGGATGAGTATGGTGATACTCCACTGCACGAGGCTTGTCGTGAGAGACATGTGAACATTGTGAAATACCTTGTCAGTGAACGGAGATGTAGTACATGCTGTGAAAATGAGAATGGGAATACTCCAATCCTTGAGGCTTGCAGAAATAAATTTCTACCGGTTGTTGAGATCCTCCTTACTGGGCATGATTGTAGCACTGCCTGTAACAAACATAGTAGAATACTGCTACACTACTCCTGCCGCCATGGCTGGCTGGACGTGACCAGGAGGTTGGTGGAGCAGTACCACTGTGATCCAGAGAGCAAAGACCACGATGATAATATGCTACTGCACGAGGCCTGTCGTCAGGGACGTGTGTACATTGTCAGGTATCTTGTTAATGAACAAAGATGCAGTATAGCCTGTCAGAACAAGGATGGTGATACTTCATTGCATGAAGCTTGCAAGTATAACTGGTTGGATGTTGTGCAATTTCTGTTGTCATCTGGAAGAGTAGATCCGTGGTGTAAAAATGTCTGGAATGAAACACCACTGCAATGCTCTAATAGCTATGCAGTATCAAAGTTGTTTGCTGCTTTGTCTGGCTTGAGTACTGATACCATACCAACTGCCATTAAGATCTTTGTCTTTGGCAATCCAGCTGCTGGTAAGAGTACTCTGGTGAAGGTCATTGAGAACAAGGTCACTAGTCGGTTTGGAACATTTGCTGGCCAGTTTAGAAATGTGTCTGGTGTGGAGATGAAGACTGCTGGTATCAATACAGTCACCATTCAAAGCAGGAGTTTAGGCACTGTTACTGTTTATGACCTAGCAGGCCAGTTTGAGTACTACTCCAGCCACGATGCACTGGTAGGGAATCTGATGTCTTCTTCGGCTGCCATCTTCATAGTAGTAGTCAAACTCAGTGAGAATGAGGCTGACGTGATTCAGACACTGCAATACTGGATCTCATTCATTGAGAACTGCTGCAGCAGAGTGAAGGCCACAGCCCACCTGATAGTCATAGGCAGCTGGGCAGACAAGGTGAGAGTAGCTGGGGAGGATGTTGACAAAAAGTGGTTGAACATCAAGGAAGTTTGCATCTCCTCTAGCTCTCCCCTGTCGTTTGCAGGATTTGCAGCTCTAGACTGTCGCAAACTGGCTTCTAGTGGGTTAGGTAAGATCTGTGACATGATTGAATCAACCTGTTCAGTGCTGAGAGAAGCAAAAGATTCGGAGCAGAAAGAAATTATCTACCCTCACTTGTTACATGCTTTCATTAGCACTAAGCTCCACACACAAGTCGCCTGCAGTGTTGGGGAACTTTGTACCCACATTACAGCAGAAGATGATGCTCTTCTACCAACTGAACCAAGCTTACTGTCTCCATTACTGGGCAGCCTGAGTGATGGTGGACACCTGCTCTACCTACCCAACGAGGAAGACTTTGATTCAGGGTGGGTTATCATTGACAAACAAGCTCTACTCTCTGAGATCAATGGCACCATTTTTGCTCCAGACAATTTCAAGCAGCATCATGACATAGCCACCAGCACTGGAGTTGTGCCAAAGTCCAAAGTTGCTAGTGTATTCGCTGAGAACTACAGCACTGACATGATCTTGAGTGTTCTGACTCTGTTCGAGTTTTGTCACAAGATAAATGACTCCTTCACCCTCTCACTGATAGCCGACAATGACCCCTCCAGGGATAGTGCTACAACCATTACCACAGGTGATGATTCCTCGGAGAGCTACTACTTCTTCCCAGCTCTAGTTCGAGTGGAGCATCCCACAGACGTCTGGCAGAGCAGTGGTCTTGGTGAGTACCAGTGTGGCTGGTGTCTACAGTGCTCCAAAGAAGGGCAGTACCTCACCCCACGATTTCTACAGGTGTTGCTTCTTCGCCTGGCCTTCTCCTTTGCCCTGGCCCCCGACACCTCCCAGCAGGACAGAGCCTCACCTGTGCTGAGAAGAAGGTGTGCTATTTGGAAGAATGGAATTCAGTGGTTGGATCAGGATGGTGTTGAAATGATTGTAGAAGTATCAGAACAGAACCGTGTGGTGCTGCTACTGATGTCGTGCGCGGAAGGAGAGGAGATGGCATGCATTCGACTTCGTTCCTCACTGATCTCAAAGGTCCTGGAAGCAAGGGAAGAACTTTGTCCTGGGATTTCTACCACTGAGCTGTTGATTGATCCATCAAACTTGTCCACTTACCCTCTCCCTAGTTCAAGTCAGCTCACACTCTACAGCGTAGCTGATCAAGTTGTCAAGGCTGTCCGAGAATGCAAGCCGTTCATTCTTGACACCACTGGCAGAAAGAAATTAAAGCTAGAGAAAGCTCTCCACTTTGAACCCTACCATGGTTTACAAGTGGAATGCATCGATCACTTGTTTGCCAAAGACCTAGCAAATCAAGAAGTTGACGATAGCTTCCTAAATGATCTAGCTTCTAATATCCACACCAAGTTGATGGAGCGAATTCCTATTCAGGAAGCATTTCGAATGTTCAGTATTCCTAACAGTCGTGAGTTCTACAGCTATTGTGAGCAGTTTCCTTCAGAGAAGGACAACCCCGCCATGAGGTGCTTTCGTCTCTTTCTCACATGGAAGAAATATGACCCAGATTCAACGTACCCGAGCCTTCGCACCACTCTGGACAAGTACAGCATCTTCTGTGGCCGAAGCCCACTGGTAAGGTTCTTTTTAGTTATTATAACTTCTGGATTTGTACCAGTGTTGAAGACCTATTGTGTTTGTAATCATGTAATCTGTATTCATGACCTGCAATCTCTCTGCTGGTATCTCCCTCTGCATGTCAACAACCTCTGATTACTATGACTACCATCAAACCAGAAGATTCATTGGCTACACTGTATTCACTACCATACCTGGAATGCCTTCCCATAGTGAGTGGTGGTTACCATAGTAACATGTTTAGGACTCCATAGCAAGACTGAGTGCTGTCTGTTTGAGCCATGACAAAGTAAATTTGAGACAACATGCAGATTTTAGTTTTGTTATGTGATGGAATATTTTGTTAGAGGTGTGTGTGTGAAGTATGTTGTTTGTGTCTATAGATTGTGGTCATGCAGTGCTTGCATGGACGGGTCGACACGAAATGGTGGGAGCCGGGAGAGCACCACAATCTTGTATTCAGGTGTGTCTTGGAGCAAACTTTATTCATTAAGTTGTTCCCTGGTTGCCATAGGGACACCTATTGTTGATTCCCTAACTTGTAACTATTCTTCATCTGGATTTATTCACTAGTGGCCATTGAGAGCAGCAATAGTTGAACTTGGGGCCATTGTACACACTTAGAAGCATCAGCATCCTGTAGTTGGCCTGTTGACACCCATGGTATGACAGCCTTATTTTGTTGCCTATTCCCACCCCCTGACTGTGCTGCACCACATCTCATTGGGGCGAGCGTGAGCGAGCCCCACACTAGCGTGACTTCATTGCGCTCTGCGTGTGTATGCTTGCTTGTCGTCATCTTGCAAATACCGTAAATTTTAAATCAGCGAATTTCACTTGCATGTGCACAATAATATTCAAATTCAACGAACTCGACGAACCGTCTAGCTACCTGTAGCTGTTCGACGAACGATGGCGACAACAAAGACGGAGACCACTCGTGGACATTGGCTAGAGCATCATGAACATTCTTCCTCCTCGGCGACACTGACAAAGACGGAGACAGCGCGTGGACCTACACGTACATGTACCGCCTTGCCGGTTAGCCTAGCTACATTGCTGCTAGGCTATAAACGCTAACCTGACTCGCTCACAGTTGCTGTGATGTGCACGAGAGGATGCAGAGAATATAGCTACAATGACATACTAAACGTACAACAACATTGCTAGCAGAAACAGAAACACTGAATGGTTCAGCCAGCAATAGCCCTCTTCGGTCACACACTTGCTTCCAACAATGCTGATCATGGCTTTGACCGTTTTCATATACTGCCCAGCCTTCTGACATGCAGTTCGTCAGGCGAGCCCCACAATGCCCTGCATTCTCCTAGTACTACAATCCCATGATCTAGATCTGCATGTTGCATCCTGGATCGGGTGCATCCTGGATCTAGTGCGTCCTGTACACCTGACTTCAGGACTGAACGTTTAGGAAGTAGAGAGAGTTGACGTTTCTGCTCAAACCCTCTAGGTTTTGAACCTGTCACCGGCCCAGAATACAGCGGAAGTTATTCCGTAACTATTTAGCGAATCAGTCACCTGCTGTATTGAACACCACATGTACAGCTTCCATATTTCTTGTGTCTAGTTATGTAACATGTTTCCCATCTCATCTAACTTTTACAGCTCATTCTAAGTCCAACATCATGGCTTATTCAATATAAACAATTTCCTGTAATCACGTACTGATTTCATACCAGGCTGTCATACTTTGAAGGACAACCTGTGGGCATGAATGTTTCCAGTTTAGAGACCAGTGAACTTGTCACTTGGACAATGGTAGCTACTTCAGGTGGATCATACCGCAGCACTGATCAGCAAAAGCTTCGGAACAGAAAGAAGTTATCTACCCTCACTTGTTACATGCACTAAACTCAACACACAATTAAGTCATCAAATGCATATGCATGGTTAATTTTGGTCCAAATGTTGGGACCCACTTTGTGTACCAAACAATAACTTCAGGCACTCTCCTATCCCTAAACAGGTCTTGGAAACATTTATGGGCATTACTCAAACTTTTGAGAGAACCATTGTTTCTTGTAAGTGTCAATAATATTGTCATCATTCACAACTTGATATGATATCGATATCTTTCTGCCCTTTGCAAGTTAACCACCATGATTATGATCGCCATGACTACCATCAAACCAGAAAATTCACTGCCATGATGCCGGAACATCTTGCCTACCTTCGCACAGTGAGTGTCAGATTCACCGTTGATAGCAGAGATCATCAGGCCGCGCAAGATCACATCTGTCCCAGCAAGACTGTCTACAAATACACAGAGCTAGCTATAGAAAAGCCTAAGCCTAATCCCTTCACAACCTCACAGGGTTTGAAAAGAACGTGTTTTTTTTTCCAACTTAATTCCTACGTCCATCAGTTCCGCTTGACTATACCTGTCTCCAGCCAGCCAAGGAATTTATTTCCATAACTGTTTATAAATTCTTATGGGCTTTTGGGTTTTGGGGGCCCATGATGGCATTTGCCGTCATTGGTTGGTAAAGAGTTAATGTAATGAATGATCATCCTTGCTGACATTACAATGTACAAGGGGGTGACACTCCCATATTTGCTATAGTCACAGCTGCGACCCCGTATAGGAGTAGAGTCACTACACATTCTTCTGTATATCATTGAGTCAAGGGCGAAATGTGTGCAATTAAGGTCAAACGGTCAGCGACTGAAATACAGCACAGTCAAACGGTCTAGAGATTTTTGTGAGGCGGTCAAGATTTCTTGACCCCGGCCACAGCTGTGACTATATACAGCGTCTATGGGAGTGTCACCCCTTTGCATTACATGACACTCTATACCATTTCTGCATGCCAGACTTCAGGCCTAATGAAGGCTTGGGCTTGGAACTAGATACATGACTGCACGTAAATATTATAAATCCATATTGCCAGTCTATAGCTTATACATCTGATATCTTACAAATGCATTGCCACTCTGTGCACACAGTTCTGTAGGTGCCAAGGCACATACATCCCATTGATGCCGAAATTGAAACTGCACGACTTCATTCTTTCATGCCGTCATAAAGATTGCAGGTGCCAGATATTTGATTGCCAAGGATTACCCCAGTTAAAGTACTTGCCGTGCACTCTAGGGGGAGTTAGCCTCTACTCGAGGGATCGAGTTAGCATGAAGAGGAAGTAAATTGTACAATGTCATGCATGTACCACACCATAGATAATAGAGTGTATGACCATGCAGACTTTTATAGCTACAGGGGTGGAAAGGAGGGGGTGGGGGCAAACAGAGTTGCATGCATGGTACAACCATATTATCCTTGGGCAGAGCAATAATTATTTCATGAACAGCGGAGTTAGGAGTACATGTACTACATGTAGATTTACAACCTTGCTCAGATGAAAGTACAGTCTGGCCATTGATCTGCTTCTCGACTCCGCTCCCAAGTGCAATAATTTCCGTAATGCACGAGCGTATGCGGTGCTCTAACTGGTTTGTGTTTGTTTTGAAAATCAAAAGGAGTTAGGGGGCTGGGGACTCCATCGGGGAGGGGTGCAAATTGTACCATGCAGAGGGGTGACAAAAAAATAACTGTCAAGATTTCTTGCATGATCCTGATTGTAGCTGAGGACTATGGTATCTTCGAAGTGCTTGTACAACACCCTGCAATCTTACCAAGTACTGGTCAACATAATCATAATTTTATAGGAAAAGAGCAGCCTGATACTGGTGACAACACCCTTTAAGACTGTGGTAGTGCATTAACTTGGGCATCATTCAACCGGAGCCACTGCATGAACACTGGGAACAGGACTAGTTTATCAGGTCCATTCCGAGCACAGGGCTAGTCTGATGCCCAGACCAGAGACCACACCCTCTGTGGTCTGGGTACAGTGGGTAGGAGACTAGCACAAGGCTGCTATATAGCAGATAGTACATTCAGAACCACAAAGCAACATTAGCCTGCACACTGTCCTCATGCCATCAGTACACAGGCCCCGCCCACTTCCTTGATTCTCCTCTCTGCCTTTCTGCTGAAGAACTTGGCCTTCACGATCACTGGCTGCTTGGGTAGGTGACCCTTACCCAGCACCTTGTAGTACCCCTGTACAGAGGGTGTAGGGAGGTAATATCCAATCACTTTCAAAGCAACACAATCTACCTTAATTATATCAATCTTTGTCTAACTGATTTCAGTCAGCAAGGACTTCTGGATTGTAACTCAAAATAAATGTACGCATGTTGAGTACCAGGTATAAACTTGTGTATCAATAACATTCAAGCGTGTCCATAACTTTGCATAAGTCTGATAAAAGTATTGTAATAAACATGCTCTCTGTAGCCTCGTACCCAGTCCCACGCCCAGCTTTTCGTCGCTGCTTAGTACGGTAAAGCGGGGAGGGCCTGGTACATTTCCTCACGTGAGCATAACGTAATTGAAAAACCGCAAAATTTTCAGAACGAAGACGCTACGTTTTGCGTGTTATTCAGCCATCTACACGTTCAACGCTCGGTGAGTATGACAGTCGCCCCCCGCTAGCTAGATACGTGTGATGTGTTACCTGGTACCTTCGCTCTTCTTGCTGTTCTGAGACCCACTACGCCCACGTTAAACTTCCGGTCTTTCTACCCCTTTCTACCCTTGACGTCACTCACGTGAGGAAATGTACCAGGCCCTCCCCGCTTTACCGTACTAAGCAGCGACGAAAAGCTGGGCGTGGGACTGGGTACGAGGCTATGCTCTCTGATGGTCTAGTTTCAACAAAATGCAGTGAATGGGTGGTTTATGCTGAGAGGGTCACAACTGCTCCCCTACCAGGTGTGTAATCACTGATAATCTGGTATGAACCTACCTAGCCTCGTTCCCAGGACCGAGACGGCGACAAGAAAAGGGCCTGGTTTCCACTGTTTGCGCACACGCACCGTGGATGTTCGATTATGTTTGTACACACATGACGTCGAAGCAGATAACATGATCCATACAGTTAACTAGCTAGATAGTGATAGTAAGCGAGTGGCATGCGTTACAACTCCTCTCAATCGTGCTCTCCTATGCCCTCAGGTGGCAAGGTGCTCCTGAATTGAGCTAGAATAGTGGCCTGCGATTGAAAGATGGGATGTTTTCGTGTGGCTATGTTTTCGTGTGGCTACCGTCGCATCGACCGGGTGGAGTCAGTACGCAACCAGACTCTTCCGTTTGTTTTGAATAACGAATGTCGGGTACATGTAAGTCTGTTGCTGGTGGCAGAGATGTACGGGTGTCCCGAGACGGAGAGAGCAATACTTTGGTAACTAGGGTCTATCGGAAGCCTACCCATACAGATCGCTACCTGCACTACCGATCATACCATCCTCCTGCTGTAAAGAATGGCATCATCCGTACCCTACTACACCGCTCCAGGAACATCTGCCAGGATACCACCACTCTGAATCAAGAGTTGGCACATCTCACCACAGTTTTTCAACGAAACGGATACCCTCGCCCCCTGATCCGCAGGGCACTCCGCATATCCCCAACCCCCACGAACAGGGAGAGACCCGAACCTAAGGCAACAGTCTCCATTCCCTTTGTCAAGGGAGTCAGTGAGAGGATCAAGAGAATCTGTGCCAAAAGTGGAATACGAGTCTATTTCAGGGCAAATAGAACTCTTGGCTCCCTCTTGAGTAACATCAGACCGAAGAGAGACCCCCATGACACCAAGGGTGTGATCTATCAAATCCCTTGCTTGGATTGCGACAGGTCATATATTGGAGAAACTGGAAGAACCCTTAAAACCAGACTTACCGAACACCGGAGAAATTGCCGGAATGGAGATGTACAAAGGTCGGGTGTGGCACAGCACAGCATAGAGGATGACCACCGAATTGACTGGAAAGAGAGTGTGGTGATAGATCGGGAGATGAACTTGTACAGAAGAAGAGTGAAAGAAGCCTTGTACATCCGGAAGTTTCCTAACTTCAATCAGGATCAGGGTCTCATTGTCAGCCCTATCTGGAGCGGTGTCATACACTAACTACCCTGGAATTTCAACTCATTGTTTCACTTTCATTTTTTCTGTTCTATATAATTGTTTTCTATTTTCCCTTTTTACAGCTGCTTGTAATTTCTTGCATAACTTCCGGTGAGCTGTGTACGTATATAATGCCTGTCTCATGCATTCTCTGTATTGACCTGAGGAAGATCAGCATAGCCTGATCGAAACGTTGTCATCAAAAGTTCTCCTGCCGTGTGAAGTCCAACAATTGACAATCATCAGTGCATTTGTGGCTGTGCCACCCACATCTCGTGGATGGAGGACCAGTGTAGCAAAATAGATAGTGTCACATGCTCGACCATGTGACTACGAAGACGTCATTTGCACCCTCCCCCTTATAAATACGTGTTATGGTCACAGATAATTACGCGTATGCGCAAACAGTGGAAACCAGGCCCTTTTCTCCTCCCTCTCTTGGGCCTCGGAACGAGGCTAGAACCTACCGCTCTAACGACGTCAATGATGGGAGCCTTCCCATCGCTCCTGTCCTTGAAGTTCTGTCTTGTCTGATCAGAGACCAGCGACCAGAGCTTGTCCAGGTTGACAGTGGGACAATGGTACTTGTTGCGTGTCAGATGGAATTGCCGCATACCCACCTTGCCGAAGTAACCAGGGTGGCTATGAGGTGTGTCAGTGTGTGTAGGTGTGTGTGTGTGTGTGTGTGTGTGTGTGTGTGTGTGAGTGAGTGGGGGGATAGGTAGAGAGGGGGAGAGGGGATAGGGAGGGAAAGAGAACAGAGTTAGGGAGAAGAGTCGGAGAAGATGCAGAGGGGAGGGGGGGGGGGGGGGGGGGGGGGGGGGGAAGAACAACGAGTAGTTTCACTCGCTTCGCTAGCTTCAGCTAATGCTCCCCTTATCGTGTCTGCACAAGTCCGGCACCGGGCAGCTCCTTGTGCAGAGATACACAAGCTACAGCAACAGGACAGAGGCTGGTTTGAAACTGCACCCTTCACCACTTGGTTACTTTTCAAGAACAGTGACCATATGAGGTTTTTTTGACAACTTACCATACCTACTTAGTGTTTAACCCTTTGCCCCCGAGGCGCATGCGCAGAAATCAATCGCGTGGTTACACAAACGCTAATGAAAAATGGCGATTTTTGTGTTGTATCGATTCATTGGCATTGTATCTTGTAAAATAGCTGAGTTCAGGTATTGATAGTTATACTTATTTGGCTTGAAAACAAACCTGCTTCGTTCCTGAAGTAGTCCCGCGACTTGACAGTGAGGCCTGGGAAAGACACAACGGTGGAAACGTGGGTTGTCGCTGAGCTCTCGAGAATGACGGCAAAACCACGGCAGAGGTTGGCTGACTGGCCCAGCAACGGTAGGTTACCAGTGCGGGTGAGCTAACTGGCTAGTACAAACTCGATACAACAACTTGCTTGTAGGATATAAGCTGTAATTATGCCGTCACTAAGTACACATCGATCGACAAGTAAACTTCTAACGCGATTTGTGGGGAAAGTCCCTATGGAAAGCCACAGCTAATTATGCTTCGCTCGACTTCCTGTGACACGTAAATCACTTATCCAAAGTCCGATCGCGTAGCTATGGCGATAAATAGCCGGAATCCAGTTTCGGGCGCATACGGGCGCTCTCGGGGTTTTAGCACGTGAAAAATTCGGGCGCATACGGGTGCTATCGGGTTGAAAGGGTTAACTTACTTGTGCCTCTTAATAATAAGTCATCTTAGCGTGGGCATATGCAATAGTGCTCCATAAACCGTAGCATAAACTACGTTATGGGGACCTTTATAGACTGCTACAACGTACACATACAAATGGCTCTACTCACTATTTATCAAAGTTAATTCTATGATGGTGTTGTCCACCAGCATTGCCACGCCCTCCTGGATGCTTCCGATGTTTGCCTGAGGGAAGGAAAGAGAACAGTGAGTGTGACAGTGTGTGTGTTACCCACCTCCTGTAGCTAGTAACTGTTGACATCACACCAACCAATGTAAGACCTGTACTCACAGCTATCACTACAACTGGCGTTCAGACTATCTGCCCATACAACAGCAGGAACTGCAGCTACCAACACTGAGATTTTCGGTAGCAGCTACAACTTGTGATTACCATTAAATTTCAAGAAGATCTCCCCAAAACACTATCCAGTTTTACAAAAAACTATGCCCCCATCGCAGATCACTTGGTATTGGCTGGTTCTGTCTCTCCAACTACTAGTACACGTGCTTATTGGAGTGAGAGAACTGCAGCATTTCACTTCAGGATCCATGCCTGAACATCACATGGACATGGCCTCCCCCCTCGTCATACATGTAATAACGTATCATTTCGATGCTCAAAACCAAGTGAGAATGTAGCATGCAGTATTGCCCCCCCCCCCCCCCCCCCCCCCAGCATGAAAAATGTGCAGATGGCGAATGCGAAGTTATGAATGTAGTTCGCCTTGTGGGTTGGTGGATCTACTGCAGTGTCATAGGGACAAATACCTCGTCTTAAATCTAAAACAAAGTTGGATCAAGTTGAGTTGACGGACCCAGCAAACCTGCATACTTGAAGCCTGCACAGGCCTAATAGCCCTAAGGTCCGTCAACTCAACTGATTTTGTTCACCATACGGTATCATTAGGGTGCATTAACTATGTCCCTGACCCTGTGTTACTACAAGGTATACTACACAGCTCACCAACTCGGCCATGGCCGTGGCTAACGTGGCCTCGCAGCTTCCTAGTCTTCTTTAACCTAGCTACCTGGAAACAGAAGGGAGACGGCAGTCACAGACACCGCACGCAGAAGATCAAACGTACGTAACAGAGTGGATGGAAGCAGATACCTAGTATATACAACTACTCACCATTTTTGGCGTACCACACGAGGAGGAGGAGGCGTGGCAAGCTGAGGCATGTGATCATCACGGGACCGCCATGTGGTATAAATCTAGGACGATGGTATCAGAGCTGCAGCTTCGAGAGAATCATGTACGCTGTGGACATTGTGAAATCTGGGAAGAATGAGTGATTTAGTGTCCAGTCTTCCCCAGCTTGCTGAGATTCCTGAGCTGCGAATCAGTGAAACGTCGTGCTTCCGACAGCTTGAACTGCAGGAGCACATGTCCCTGCTGCCTTGCTACCTTGGTCGGCTTGCTGAGGGGATCCTGGAACAGCTGAACAGGAGAGTGTTACGCTACTCAGAAGAATATGGAGGAGTGTTGCTCTCCTACTCTAAACCTTGCGTCCTCCAGAGCTGTGGTAGGATAATGGACGAGCAGCCCCACATTCACTTTGATGTGAGGTTTACTGCGTGTATATTCAGGCCCACTATTGGAAGTGTACTGTGTGGTACTGTGAACAAGATTGGGGCTGACTACATTGGCTGTTTAGTGTACGACTGCTTCAATGCGTCCGTTGTCAGGGAGGCGCAACAGTTGAGGGTCACAAATGGGTGGTTAGCCAGAATTGAACTTGGTTCAAAAGTCTTATTCAGAGTTACTAGAATGGACATTGCTGGTGGAATTTTATCACTGAGAGGAGAACACTTCGATATTGGCAGCATGGCGGAAGTGTCCCCAGAATTGAGTTCAGATTCTGTTTTGACTTGTGGAAGTTCCCCCCAAAAGAAGCGAAAATCAAAGAAAAGAAAGCATGATGATGTGAAGTGAAGACACTGAAGATGAACTCACCCTGTTCTTAATTGTCTATGTTCCCACTCTGTAGTCTCTGTTCCAAACCTGCCCGAGCTGTCAGCTGTGGATGCCTCATCCGGCAAGAGGGTGGCACGGCACTCCTCTGTATGCACTGTACTTCGACCTCCTGCAATCAGTGTACATTATCGATATCCTTGACAGCTGAAACTTGGCCCTTGATGTCCAAAGTCGATGTTAACCTAGAAGTGGATATCAGACTATGAAAGATGAATTGATTTCTTGATGATTGATTGATTGACTGATTGAGTTTCTCTACATCAAGGGTTCCCATTCATTGGAACCCCTCTCTCAAATATATGGACCCAAACTGCAGCAAGGCAGGGTCACAGCCCAAGGGGATGTCACTCCAATATGCATCGTACTAATAGTTGTGACCGTCCAAAATGAAACTGCCGGTGACCCTGTGACCAACGCAATATAATCCACAGTCAGTGACTATGTGACTTTTTGGTAGTATACGGAATAATCCGTATACGCGGTTGCAGCTCTAGGTAAGGTGGTTATTGGAGTGACCACCCCTTGTAACCTGTGACCACGGGCTCAGTTCCTCTTACCGCGCGCGGGAAAGAGCCTGGGTACGAGGCTACGGGTAGTATATCTGTACTGTGACCATATGTGATCACTGTGCGACCATGCTGCACTGGTAAACTGCCTGTCTCTGCCATGGGGGTTTGCACTGTGACCTTGGCACAAAATGATTCCAGAGCATAGTAAGCCACACCTACATCCGCCGTACACGAGCTGTCACATGTCAAGTATCCTGATTAGCCATTATTATTAGTTGTGGTAAAATAAAATTAATTAGTGCATGTAGTGGTACATAGATAATAGATTATTTATGGTGGTAGTAGCTAGCTACGCGTATACAGTCTCTTCATAGCTAGCTTTTCAGGTGGATAACAGATCTGTGTAGGGCGGAGGACTTAACCTACAGAGATCAAAGAACTGCGTGGCGAGCTATACAGCTGTGAACGTCTTACCTGTGTGAGCTGCGTGAAGGTGAAGCTATCATGGCTCATCAGCTCGGCCTAGCCAATGGGCTACCCAACGGGCTAGGCATTCCCGGTCTGGTCGGTTTCCCTGCGGGCCTGGGGGGCATGGTGCCTGCCACCAAGAAGCAAAGAATGCAGTGAGTGTGTGTGTGTGTACACGTGTGGTCAGAGGCAAAGTAGGTGTGTGTGTGTGAGTCCACATCCCCAGTCTGGAGAGAAACTACACAAGCAGACAAGATGAGCTATTAAAAGAGCGAGTTGCCTCCTTTCCGTAGTTCATGCCATACTCCCAGCTGAATGATCTAGGGCCTAGTAGAGGCCTCGCCGGTATTGTCCGAGAGGGGCGTCAGGGTATCGTTCAAGAGGGGCGTCGGAGTGTCATTGGAGAGGGGTGTCAGGGTGTCGTTCAAGAGGGGCATGAGGCCGAGGTTGTCCACGGGTATTCTTTTTCTTGTAGTTCTCCTAGCACAAATTATGTGTTGTGTTGAAGGAATGTCACTGTTTTGGGAGTTGTAACTGGTAGCAAAGTGCAGTCTTTCAAGTATGTAGCTCAAGTCAAGTATCTATCTACAGCTAACCAGATCACATGTGCTGCATGGACGCTGCACATGGCTTGTCATGTGCCTGGTGGTTGTGTTGGCACATGGTGTGTGGGTGAGGGAGGGAAGGACGTGCACCAGTGTGATATCATGAGTGGAGCTGTGATCACATCATGACCCTTCCCAGGATTAAGCTATCAACAAAAGCCGTATAGATGTTGCCAAAAATGTGCAGGAAGTTTACAGTACCTCTAGGTGTTCTACTGGAGTGTTTTGTTTCCGAATTTCATTGCAAGCGTACTGGAGGGGAAAAGAGTGGGATATTGACCAATTAGCGGGCTGTAGCACGTGACCATGGCAAACACTGCTTCAGGCCTGTTGGGCCCAAGCGCTACTAGGCAACACATTGTTGCTCATGTCTCTCTTGTATAGTACCTGTCATTGATATTAGTCATATGCATGTATATGGTACCAAGAGCTGATGTCATCATGCGCTCTTGACTGTACCTGCACGCCTGGCTCACACACACACTCACACACACACAACACACACTCATGTACTCATGCACACACACACGCACACACACACGCACACACACACATCACTCAGGGATGGTCAGGCAGTGGCAAGCAACTCGTTTGATGAGAACCTCTCGGATGACGAAGACCAGATGATGAAGGGGAAAGGTGGTGGGAAACTCACCTCAGAGGCAAAGTGAGTCTGGGGAGACCACACTGTCTCATCCATCTGTCCCTCTCTCCCTCCTGCTCCTCCTGCCCTCCTGCCCTCCTTCCTCTCCCTCCCTCCATCGTCTCTCTCCCTCCCTTCTCCCCCCTGCCTCCTCCCCCCTCTGCCTCCTTCCCTATAGTACCTCTTCTCCCCCTTACCCTCCCTCCATCATTCACAGGCGCTCCCAACATTGCGAAGTAGAGAAGCGACGTCGCGAGAGGATGAACCGGTACATGTCTGAGCTGGCACAGATGATCCCGGCATGCAACGCAGTCCCAAGGAGGCTGGACAAATTGTCCATCCTCAAAATGGCTGTTGACCACATGAAGAACCTCAGAGGTGGGTGGGTGGGTGTGCATGCATGTGTGCATAGCATCCATGGCATGTGTGTGCGTGTGTGCCCCTACCCCATCACTCCTAGTGTATTGGAGTGGTACAGCACAGTGCTACATGTGTACCTTTCTTTGGTGCTGTCAAAGGACTGCATAAAGAACTGTAATCTCATTCAAAATTACATTCTACTGAGATCACCTCTCCCTCCTCTCCCAATCACCTCCTCTCCACTCACCTCCTCACAGGCGACCCACACACCTCCTCTGACTACAAGCCGGGCTTCCTAACAGATGACGAACTCAAACAGCTGGTGGTTGAGGTGTGTTACCATGGAAACAACACTAGCACTTGGCCAACAGTGATACACTCCACAGTCCAAGCATACACAGCGTGCATTCGTATATATCCTGGTATTGTCTCGGACAATGTAGGCATCTTTGGTTCAGAGTTCGTAACACAACTTGTGCAGTTTAAACACCTTTGGGGTGGTTTGCTCAACCACAAGCTCCTGACTGGTCAGAAGTATATTTACTCCTGTGGCAAAATACTTCCTGTTGTGGGGCCATTCACTTCCTGTAGAGTACATGTACCAGCCACTTCCTGTACAGTGCTGACCACTTCCTGTGGAAGTTGTGCCCCCGCCCACCAGTTTATGTCTGTTGTGCCAATGTACTTGTTGGGATGCATTTCCTGCCACGTGTACCTGCACAGAGACTGTCTGCAGAGTTGAACCATTCTCTCACCGTGCCAGGGGTTGTGAGTGCAGTGACCTGATAGGGTCTGTGATTGCCAGCCGGTCATGAATGTTCTACCCCCCTCCTTCCCGTTCGCTCCACTCACTACTCCCTTAGCAGTGAAAGAATGGTCTAGCTCACAAGTGCATGATGACATCATCGTTATTCTGGCTACAATAATGATGATGTCATCATGCGCTCCTCTCTAGCTCGGTAGACTAGTGCAGAGGTACAATGTAGATAGACAGGCAGGTACAAGAGCACATGATGCCATCGTCATTCAGCCCTCAGTGACAATGATGTCATCATGCACTCTTGGCAGATACAAGTAGATAGATAGACAGATATGTAGATAGATACATGTAACTAGATGAAGCCCCCCGTCCCCTCTCACAGGCTGCCAATGGGTTCATGATCATCATCGAGTGTTCCCAGGCGCGAGTCCTCTTTGTCTCGGATGCTATCGTGGACGTCCTCCACGAGCCGGAGGACGAGTGGATTGGGTCCTGCTTTTATGACCTGCTGCATCCAAAGGACATTCAGAAAGTGAAGGAGCAGCTGGCGTGCTTTGACGTGGAGGAAGGTGTGTGTGTGATCTCCTCTGGTCCATGTTTTCATGTTTCACTGTCCGTGTGGCTCTCCCCCCTATATTTCATCCTGTGTGTTTCACTGTCCTGGTGGCTCTCTCCCCACAGCACTGAAGGCCAGTGTGAAGCAGAACGTCAGCAGCTGTGAGTGGACATAGATATACATGTACATGTAGTATAATTATAGAGCTGCAGCAATACATTGTATATCGACATATCGATATCATATATCGCAATACTGATATATCGGCATATTGATCATGTACTAATCAAAAAATTGCGAGGGTACACGTATTCCATGTACTTTGAAGAGTACGTGGATAATGCATCACTGGTTTGTAAACATGTATATTAATATACAGTGTATATCAGCAAAACACAGCAGCTATAGAACATTGTCTAGTAATCCGAGATCCACCCCCAGAAGGTTTGCGGTGGACTCTGGGATGCTTGCTGTGTCTGTGGTATGCTGAGCGTTGTGTGAGTAGTGTGTTATTACACTCCCGGTACGAGAAATGTTTGAAGATTCTAACTGCACCATCCAGATTGCTGTTACAATGTATGTTACGGATTGAAATCTGAAACTCACCTTGGAGTTACATGACCTCCTTGGGTAGCCATTGGTTGCTTCAACTGTCATGGGTAGTATGTGGCATCACGTGGCATGTGCGTTAATTGGAAAAGCCGTAAGCCAGTTGCCTATGAGCAACCTGTTGCTTCAAGTACAGGTGGATGTGATCAGAGTCTGCTCAAGTATCCACGAGGTGAGAGTAAGACCTGAGCCATGAGCCATGAAAGATGAGTTTGCCCCACCAGTGAGGTGCATCGGCTTCAGTACCAGGAGTGTAGTACCCACTGTATGAGAGAGGCTAGGTGTTGTGTTGGGTGGGGGAGGGGGAGGAGGAAGGGAAGAAGGGGGAAGGAGGAAGGGAGGAGGGGGGAGGAGGAGGGTGTAATGGGAGATGTCTACTTATGGTCATGGTGTGTGGTACCGGCAATGTGAGAGAGTTCTGGTATCGGATACATTCGTGCTTTGTTACTTGAATCACAACATCTAGATGCCATGGTATGCATGTATGTACATGTTGATGCAATAGAACACAGCAGAGTTGGGTAGTGCCATCGAAAAATGTTTCTAGGTGTTTTTGAAGAATTCAAAGTCCATTCCATTTCCCGTTCCACCGTTCAAGTCTATTGTCCAGTCCAGCAATTAGAGTCATTGTACAACAACTGTGTGATGAAGGGAGCCAGAGCGCCCTCCCAACATTGCAAATGAACGTTTTGCCAATGATTCTTTGCAAATAGTGTTTTGTCTTTGTGAGTATCACAGATGCAGATGTACTTCTAGGCTGTCTTTCACCTCCCCCCATCCACATTGCCACGCACACAGCTCCCCTAGTGATGCACAGCCAGTCGATGAACGGTCTGCGGCGGTCCTTCCTCTGTCGCGTGAAGAGAGCTGTGACTTCCCAGCACAACGGTGTCAACGGCACTCCAGATACACAGGTACAGGGCAGGTGTGCCCCTTGTGGCCTGTGTGTGTGGTCACATGAGCTATGACTTCCCAGCACACCAGTGTCAACGGTACTCCCAGTGTTTCCCCAAAAACTAACAGGAAAGGGGGTGAAAATAGTGCAAGATCAAAGGCATTCCAATGACCACATCAAAGGATGGTAGGCCAGCAAAGGGGGGGAGGAGCACCCCTCTACCCCCCTAGCCTCGTTCCCAGGCTCTCGTTCTTGGAAGGGAGAAGAGAGCCTGGTAACATTGGGGGGGGGGGGGTTAAACCGTGGACTTCTGCCGCAAGGATTCTCGCGGAACCAATCAGATTGCAGAACGAAAACACGTGAACATGTGACTATGTTGTAGGCGTGTTTACCTTCACTGCCGTGCTAACGCACAAATTGTAGACTCAGAAATGAGCGTCAAAGACGAAGTACCCCTCAAAGGTTGGTAAAAAGCAGATGACAGGTGTGCGAGACGGCCACTGGTCTTAGAGCGCTGTTCACTTCGGTTTGTTTGCGGGATCAGCTCGCTCATCGTCTGTCACCGCTTACGGGATCGACGGTTCGCAAGGTGAGTTGTCCGGTTTGCTTCTAAGAAGTGTCTCGGATCTCTACAAAGCCGGGGATGCCTTGAGAACGAACAATAATATTTCGAATAGCGTGTGACTGATTTGTAACTCACGCGGTATTTACCACAAAAGTAGGAGTGTCCTTTGTTTATTACATGAACGATGACGCGCTGGAAGTCAATGGTTTGACCCCCCCAATGTTACCAGGCTCTCTTCTCCCTTCCGAGAACGAGAGCCTGGGAACGAGGCTACTACCCCCCATTGTGGGAAACACTGTACTCCAGATGCACAGGTACAAGGAGGACCATGTCCCTTGTGTGCCTGTATGTGTGGTGTCACAATATAGGGGTAATTACACCAATCAATGGATTTGATATCGGCCAAAAATAGGGGTACTATCGTCAATGTTAATGTATAACGGTAACCAACATTTTATGAGAAACTTGGCTGAAGAATATGCACTGAAAGGTGGTATTAAATCAGCTGTTGGTATTTGCGCATATTTGTTATCAATAGCTTATGAGCTGCCGAATTTGTTATCCATTATCGACTACAGTGCATCACTAGTCATAATGGTTCACAGGCCACACCCCTTCTCCCCTGCCTCCCATGTAGCAGCTGGAGCTAGCGGGCCGGGACTACAACCGCTCAGAGGATGTGATCAAACTCCTCCAGTCGACCCAACAAAGCACACCCTACCAATATGCTGTACTGCACTGCACTGGCTTTATCAGGTGTGTGTGTGTGTGTGTGTGTGTGAGTGAGTGAGTGAGTGTGTGTGTGTGCGTGCATGCGTGTGTGCATGTGTGTGATCAAGCTACTCCATTCGACCCAACCCTACGAATACGCAGTACTGCACTGCACTGGCTTATCAGGTGTGTGTGTGTGTAGGGGGAGGGGGGGGGGGGGGGGGGGGGGGGGGGGGTCTGTACACTACAGTGTATGTGTGTGGAACGTGTGTACATGTATGATGTCATCAGCCTCTGCTTCCCCTCCTTCCCTCTCTGTCTCCCTTCCTTGCCCTCCTCCAACCCTCTCTCCCTCTCTTTCTCCCTCCCACCCTCCCTCCCCCCTCCCCTCTCCCCAGAAACCTGACCTGTACCGAGCGGCAAACTCTGAGAGTAGAGGAGTCATCCTCGGGCGCGTGTCTGGTTGCTGTGGCCCGCCTGCAACACTTTGGGGAGAGTGTCCCACGTGCAGCTATGGAGACCAGCGAGAACGAGTTTGTTGCTCGCGTGGGTGTGGATGGACGGTTCACATACGTGGACCCAAGGTACAGGATGTGTGCGTACTTGTCTCCTACTGTGTAGACCATGTACATTG